>JAAXCT010000424.1:0-519501 GCA_012490785.1 Eragrostis nindensis
TGTTAGTTTTCCTTTTGTGTTGACCTACGGGGCAACAATTCTGTTTTTGAGAGATAAAGATAGAAAGAAATAAAACAGAATGAGCAATAAAAGGGAAACGAATATTGAGTCTGTTTCTGCCCTGATCGGGAGGCAAATCGATATCTTTCCTTATGGGACTCGGCCCCGGACCTACAGTGCGACCCTATAAATAGAGGGGTACCCCTGGGCGCCCCAAGCCATCCAATTCACCACCACCGATCAATAAGCGCACTGGAAGGTCTGGAAGCACGACCACCCTCGTCCCGGGCAGTGTCGCTACCACCCGGCCCGGAGGCTTCCGCCATCGCCAAAGGACGCTGAAGGAGAAGCTACGCTACATCCCTGACAGCGCCCTCGCCATCGACGTCATCACCCTCCTCACCGACTGCAATGGACACCACCACCGCAGCCGGTATGCTATCCGATCTAATCTATTCCGCATTAGATTAGTTGTTCTAGGTCTTGATCTATTGCTTGACTAGCGATCCTGTTCAGTACTAGATCTAATCGATCTAACAGTTGGTATCAGTTAGCCAATCCTAGTCGCTTTAGATCGCCTACGAATTGCTTAAGTTAAGGATCGGTTAGTTTCAAGTTAGTGGTGATGATCTTGATCTAGCATGCTGTTTTACCTAAGTTTTAGTAGATCAATCACGATCTCATGCCTAGATCAATCAGTTTTAGTCTCGATCTCAGTTAAGTTTCATGTTTAGCGTTTAATTAAGTCTCAGATGACTAGATCAGTGCTTCTCGTTCATGTTTTTTATGATCGCAGAAAGTAATCATGATTAAGTTAATTAGATTAATGCACTGTTATGCTACATTAGTCATGCTTTAATGGTTAATTAAGTAATTAAGTTAATTTTGTTCATGATTAAGCAGTTAGGGTTTCATTAAGCAGTAAGTTTAATCTTTTAAGATCGCCATGTCACATTGTTCAAATTAGAAAAGGGTTGCAAAAGAAACACCGATCACACACACACACGCGCTAACCCTAACCCTAACCCTAAGTCAGCGAGAACTTACCTCGATTAAGCTTGACGCCGGCGTGCGCGAGTGCCTTCCCGGCGCTCCATCAGCACGCGCGCCGGCGCCACCCTCCTCTCCGGCTGTCGACGAGGTCGCCGCCACGCGCGCACCTCGCCGCATCATCAGATCCGGCCGGCGGCGGCATCAGATCCGCCGCGCGGGACGCCGGGACACACGCGCGGCTTCTCGCCGTCGTCGTCGCCGGGGCCACCACTCCTCGCCCGTCGTCGCGCATAAGCTTCGCGCGTCACGGACACGCCTCAAGGGCACCACGCGGAAAAGCTCGACGGTGCCGCGCGTTTTCTCGCGCGCGCGCGCCGGCGAGCAACTCCGGTGGCGCCGCGGCGGTCGCCATGTGCGCCGGGAGGCCTTGCCTCGCCGCGCCGCTCCGGTGGAAATGGGGGAGTGAGGCGAGAGGAAAAGAAAGAGAGTGAGAAGTGAGCGGCGGCTTAGGGTTTAGGCCGGTTTTATTCGAGCTGCGCCGATCTCCGCCGTTCATTCCCTCACACTCGCGATCGACGGCCTGGATTTAGGCGCGGGGAGCCAACCTCGCCCGGGCCGGCCGCGCACTTTCGCGCCGCGCGGGACGCCGCGTTGGGCCGCTTCGTCGGCCCAGCGGCTCGCCGCTTTAATTTTCGTGCGGGCGCGTATATAGCTTCAGTTTGGGCCGCGCGAAATTCATTTTGGGCCGGATTTTCTCTGGGCCGCGCGCGCGCTCAGGTTAATGTTTGAACAATTTTTCAGTAAGATTTCAGTATGAATTTGCCTCAAATTTAGCTCAAGTTTAAGATATTTTTCGTGGCATTTTCTTTAAGTATTTAATACCACTATTTTCAGTTTAAGATGAGTTAATTTTTCAGTATATTTAAGTTTATATATTGTTGGTGTTTTATTCATTTAAGTAATTAAATCCACCAATATACCTTGAGATGCCTCTAAATGAATGGAACCAACGAGAAGTTTGTTTAGAGTAAACTTGTGATTATTTCTGACCAACGTTGTTTAATCATGAGTATTAAGACAAATTTCGTTTGTTTTCCCCAACGGTGATGCAAATTGAAATTTAATTGCGTGATTTTAATCAGACCAACGTAGGGTTATTATCATGCACCTTATTTGCATTTCATTGTATATGCTTACTAAGTTAAGTTTTTTGTCTTATTTTCAGTGACTAATGTCAATGCTGCTGCTTCCTACCTTAGCAACATTGAGAACCTCAATGGAGCAAACTTCCCGACTGGAAGGGAAAGGTCACCACATGCTTGGCATGGAATGATCTGGACATGGCTCTAAGGGAGGAGAGGCCTGCTGCTCCTGCTGCTGATCAGGCTGCTTCTCCTGCTTATGAGAAGTGGGAAAAGTCCAACCGCATGGCTCTTATGGTTATGAGTGGTACTATCAGCCCCGGCATCAAGGGTGCCATTCCTACTAAGAATTCAGAGGGGGTTGATTACACTGCTAAGGAGTTCCTCGCTAAGATTGAGGAGAACTTTAAGAGCTCCTCTAAGACCTATGCTAGTACACTTATCATGAAATTAGTGTCATCTCAGTATACTGGACAGACTGGCATAAGGGAGCACATCCTTGGTATGTGTGACATGGCTCACAGGCTTAAGGAGATGAAGATGGAGACCTCTGATGGTTTTCTTGTTCATTTCATCATGACGTCCTTGCCATCTACATTCAATGCCTTCAAAATCAACTACAACACCAACAAGACCGTGTGGTCTATCAGTGAATTAATCAGCTATTGTGTTGAAGAAGAAGAGCGCATTAAGACTGAGAAGATGAAGGATGTTGTGAACATGGTTGGCAACCTTAATCTCAACTCCACTCCTAAGAATCAGAATGAGGCTAGCAGCAGCAAACAAGGCCAGAAGAAGCATAAGAACAAAGGGAACAAGAACTTTGCTCCCAAGAAGACAACAATAAGTTCAAGAACCACCAGTCTCAGTCTAAGGGTGGTAAGTCCTGCTCTTCTCTGCGCCTCGCCTAACCACCTTCAGAAAGCTTGTCCAGGCGTTAAGGAATGGTTGAAGCAACAAGGTAATATTAAGTTTGATGTTGTTTCTTTCATTGATGAGTTATTCTTAGCAGATTTTTCCCCTAATACTTGGTGGATTGACTCAGGTGCCACCGTGCACATTTCTAATTCATTACAGGTATTCCGTTCGATCCGAACTATAAGAAGGGGGGAGCGAAACCTAAGAGTGGCTAATGGGACGGCCGTTGAAGTTGAAGGCGTTGGAAGCTTCGACTTAGAGTTGCCAGGAGGCTTCCAGCTTCGTTTAGATGATGTCCTTTATGTCCCTAGTTTAAAAAGAAATTTAATTTCAGTTTCAGCATTAGATGATTCAGGACATGTGTGTGAGTTTGGCAACAAACAATGTGTGATCAAGTTTAATGAGATTAATGTCGGTCTTGCTACTCGGCAAGGCATGCTTATATGCTCTCTCTCAATGATTCTGTGATGAATGTTACTTCACTTAAGCGTAAGCGTGATAATGAGACCTCTTCGAATTTGTGGCATTGTCGCCTTGGCCACATTTCGAGGGGGAGAATTGAGCGTCTCATTAAGGACGAAATAATTGAGAAATTAGACTTCTCCAATTTAGAGCAGTGCATCGACTGCATTAAGGAAAATATGCTAAGACAATTAAGAAAGGAGCTACCAGGAGTACGGGCGTATTAGAAATAATTCACACAGACATATGTGGCCCTCTCTCGGTGACCTCGGTTGATGGCTATGATTCTTTTATCACCTTCACCGATGATTATTCCCGCTATGGACATATCTACCCCATAAGAAAGCGTTCTGATGCGCTAGAGATATTTAAGATATATAGACAGGAAGTTGAGAAAGAGCACAACACCTCAATTAAGATTGTGCGGTCAGACAGGGGTGGAGAATACTATGGGAAACATGCTCAATATGGTCAAATCAAGGGACCATTTGCTAAGTATTTAGAAGAAAATGGCATTAAAGCGCAATACTCCATGCCAGGGGAACCACAACAAAATGGAGTGGCTGAGCGGCGTAATCGTACATTAATGGATATGGTAAGAAGCATGCTCAGTCATTCTAGTTTACCTGTCGAGCTGTGGTTGGAAGCACTTAAACAGCTGCCTACATACTTAATCGGGTTCCATCTAAGTCAGTTCCCAAGACACCCTTTTGAGCTGTGGACTGGGAGGAAACCGACACTTAATTATTTAAAAGTATGGGCTGTCCTGCTGAGGCTAAGCTATTTGATCCTCAGCAAAAGAAATTAGATTCTAAGACAGTGAGTTGTCACTTTATTGGATATCCTGATAAGTCAAAAGGATACCGTTTCTACTGTCCTGGTCGCTACACTAAGTTCGTTGAGACCAGACAGGCGGTGTTTCTTGAAAACTCAGATATTGGTGGTAATTTCCCGAAGAGGGACATAAGTTTAGAAGAACTGCGGGTTGAGCTTCCCGATCCGGATTTTCAATCACCCATGCCGGTGTTTCAGTTCGTACCGCCAGTTACTCCCCAGATAAGCAATACAGTGGCACCCACTGTAACTCAGGCACCAACAGTTCAGGCGCCAGAGATGCAGGCGCCAGAAGTTGAGGCCCCAGCGCCAGACGTTGGGCATCAGGCGCCAGCAGCAGAGGTACAGGCGCAAGAGGCGCCATTAGTACAACCTCAACCCGTCCCTGAACCTGCTGTGAATGAACCAGAAGTAAGAAGGTCAAGCAGGCAAAGGCGACCGGCTATTCCTGACATTTATGAGACATACTTGAGTGAAGACTTGTATGATGTCGGAAAGATTAATGACCCTGCCAACTTTAAGGAGGCAGTTCAGAGTGAGAATTCCACAAAATGGATTGAAGCCATGGAAGAAGAGCTTAAGTCTATGAGTTCTAATCAAGTATGGGACTTAGTAGAAATTCCTGATGGAGTCAAACCAGTAGGCTGTAAGTGGGTCTACAAGACGAAACGTGACTCTAAAGGGAAGGTCGAAAGGTTCAAAGCAAGGCTCGTTGCTAAAGGGTTTACACAGAAGGAAGGGGTGGATTATAATGAAACCTTCTCTCCTGTGTCTACTAAAGATTCTCTCAGAATAATCATGGCAATTGTGGCTCATTTTGATATGGAGCTACACCAGATGGATGTTAAGACTGCGTTCCTCAATGGAAATTTAGATGAGACTATTTACATGGTTCAGCCGGAAGGTTTTACCATTAAAGGTAAGGAACATCTGGGATGCAGATTAAGGAAATCCATTTATGGCCTTAAGCAAGCTGCCAGAATGTGGAACTTTAAGTTTGATGAAGTAATTAAGAGATTTGGATTTAAAAGCAATGATGTGGATCCTTGTATCTATATCAAATCCAAGGGTGGAAAGTTAATAATCCTAGTGTTGTATGTTGATGACATACTATTAGCCTGCAACGATAAGAACATGTTGCATGAAACTAAGAACTTCTTGTCGTCTCATTTTGACATGAAGGATCTGGGTGAAGCCTCGTATGTACTTGGCATTGAGATACACCGAGATAGAGCCAAAGGAATACTAGGGTTATCTCAGAAAGCATATATTGAGAAAATGCTTAAGAGGTATAAGATGGATAAGTGTAATACATCTCCTGTCCCATTCCAAAAGGGCGATAAGCTTCATAAAGGTCAGTGCCCTAAGAATGATTTAGAAAGGAAAAGAATGGAGAACGTTCCCTATGCATCAGCTATTGGTAGCTTGATGTATGCTCAGGTTGTACGCGTCCAGACTTGGCATTTGCAACCGGAGTGTTTAGTAGATATCAGTCTAATCCAGGATGGGCTCACTGGGTGGCTGTTAAGAAGGCATTAAGATATTGCCAAGGCACTAAGGATTACATGCTCACATACAAGAGGACAGACGACCTTCAGGTCGAATGTTACACGGATGCCGACTTCGCTGGTGATAAAGATGAGTTAAGATCCACTTCTGGATATGTTTATATGCTAGCGGGGGGAGCTATCTCATGGAAGAGTGCTAAGCAAACTGTAACTGCTGCATCCACGATGCAAGCTGAATTCGTGTCATGTTATGATGCCTCGGGACAGGCAAATTGGCTTAAGAATTTTATTCCGGGATTAAAGATTGTTGATAGTATCTCGAGACCTATCACAATGCACTGCGACAATCAAGCCGCAGTTTCTTTTGCGCTAACGAGAAATTGAGTAGTGCTTCTAAGCACATCGACCTCAAGTATCTTATCGTGAAAGAAAGAAACCGGGACCCGCGTAATTGACATTAAGCATATAAGTACTGAGTTAAATATTGCGGATCCGCTTACGAAAGGTTTACCACCACACCTCTTTGAGAGACATGTCCTTTATATGGGTCTGGTGGATAGCTTTGATAAGGTCCTGGTTTAAGGGCCATTAATCTTCCCCAAATAAGAGTAAGAGTCCTGACAAAGTTTTCTAGTGGAGGCTATGGGTAATGTTGTCCAGTGTGCCGTGGGCCGCTGTCGACACATTGGTCTAGTGCTTGCTGGTTTACTGAGGAGGATTTTAGTTTAAGTTAAGAATAAGTTTAAGTTTAGTTGTTGACCCTTTGGTCAAGGGGAGAATGTTAGTTTTCCTTTTGTGTTGACCTACAGGGCAACAATTCTGTTTTTAGAGAGATAAAGATAGAAAGAAATAAAACAGAATGAGCAATAAAAGGGAAACGAATATTGAGTCTGTTTCTGCCTTGATCGGGAGGCAAATCGATATCTTTCCTTATGGGACTCGGCCCCGGACCTACAGTGCGACCCTATAAATAGAGGGGTACCCCTGGGCGCCCCTCAAGCCATCCAATTCACCACCACCGATCAATAAGCGCACTGGAAGGTCTGGAAGCACGAGTACCTCGTCCCGGGCAGTGTCGCTTACCCGCCCGGAGGCTTCCGCCATCGCCAAAGACGCTGAAGGAGAAGCTACGCTACATCCCTGACAGCGCCCTCGCCATCGACGTCATCACCCACCTCCACCGACTGCAATGGACACCACCGCAGCCGGTATGCTATCCGATCTAATCTATTCCGCATTAGATTAGTTGTTCTAGGTCTTGATCTATTGCTTGACTAGCGATCCTGTTCAGTACTAGATCTAATCGATCTAACAACACATAGTAATATGGTGCAGTGTATGCATGTTTGGCAAGTTGAGCATATGTTGTGCTGCTCACTAATATAGTTCTTAAACTTTCGTATGGGATTCCTTCTAGGCTAGTGTGTCAATTAATAATCTCGTACATAATCTGGTATAATGGATGCGTGTTTGATAGTCAAAAAACCCAAATGAGGACCTGAAATAGTACACTACAAGAAATCTGTCGATTTATGACCTTTTTTAGGCATCATCAACCATAGCTAATGATGATTTTTTTTCAATTAATCATGATTTATAACAAAAAAGGGTCCGTCATTGATCCAGTGTGGCTAGTGATGATTTCTGATGAAATGGCTTTTCCCCTTCCTCTGACTTTCGTCATACCGTGTAATAATACAATCCGGTATTCAAAGCCTCAACCTGGGATGTCGAAGTACGGCAAGTGTTGTTTTCTTCTAGTGAAATCTTCCTCAAGTCAACCAGAACCCTTCTGTATTTCTCCAAGTAAAGTTTGCACATCAAAGCTTGAAGATGAGAAGAACTGCTCTGCTTCATTTCTTCGGATGCCACATTGGCTTCCATATGATCCTAGCTAAAGAAGTATGCCACGAAAACAGTGACGAAAAATGCTTGATCATGGGTCCCAGAATACCTGTGTGGGCCTGCTCTTGCTGACAATGATGCAACATAGGACAGATATGCCGGTACAGTGGGGTTTAGTGACAAATAATGTCCTGACATGTGGGTCCAGGTTGGTCGCCGTATTTATAACATCAGTTTTAGTATCACATGGGCCCCTCAAAACAACCAACCCGCGGACTCGGACGACACTATATGATTTTTCGTCACTAAATCATCACTTTATACGGTTTCTTGTCACTAAATCGGCTTGTTTATGACAATCTATATATAGCGATCCATGAATAGTGCACTTGTTCGATCTATATATGCGCTCCCGTGCTCTCCCTCTTTTTGCAATGCATATGGATCTTACTATTATGATTGCTGCTCCTTGCTATTGCTCGTACCAAACCAACAAGACTACATGCCCATCACGGAGCTCAAGTACTACCTTGCCTCCCACCCATTCCTCCTAGCTCCTCCCATTTCTGGGCATAGAATCGTCGCCGCCGGGATTCCAATTTTAGCGAAACCTTGCACGGCCGGTCGGACTGCCAGTAAGTGAGTTGACAAGTTATCTCTCTGTACTTCTCTCATTCCATATACATCAAGCTAGGCTTGGCCTTGGGAGGGGTTGCAACGGGAGCAGCTAGCTTTATAGCTAGCAAAGGAAGCTGCATCGTCATGGAGCCCTCGCCCACGACATCGCCGCCGGCAGCAGCGATGGACCTGTCCCTAGCCTTGGCTACGTTGCCTGGACGCGACGAGGAGGACGAGCTGGTGAGGACGCCGACGACGCGCGTCGGCGGGAAGGAGGTGCGTCTGTTCCCCTGCCTCTTCTGCAGCAAGACGTTCCTCAAGTCGCAGGCGCTCGGCGGCCACCAGAACGCCCACAAGAAGGAGCGCGCCGCCGGCAGCTGGAACCCGAACCCCTACGTCGACGGCGACGCGGCGCCGGCGCCGGACATCCCTGTCTGCGGTGGCGCGGCCATGTACCTCCCGATGGCTCGCACGGCGGCGGCGGCGCTGCAGAGCCGACGGCCGACGTCAAGCAGGAGCAGCCGGCGGAGGTTTGCGCATCGGCGCCGCCCTTGACTGACAACGAGCCTCGCCGGTGCCCGGTGGAAATGCTCAACTGGAGAACGTTGTCCCGTGCCTCTGCTCCCGGCAAGGAAATGGACCTGGAGCTGCGACTCTAGATCAAGGAAATATTCCTTACCAGGGAGCCTGCGCCATGCATCTGAGTTCAATTGCAGGGTCATCATTCTATCACTCATCTTTGCTCGATATGAATAATTAATTAAGCTTGATATGGATCCTTGTCATCTGCTTAATTACTTGTTATATGGGATGATGTGTTGCGAATTGTGAATTACTACCGCCGCAGTATTGCCCATCGGTGGTCTTGCTTGAGTATATATATTGTTGGTTCATGTCGATCATAGGACTTTCCAAATATCCAAATATGTATAAGTGAATGAATGAATGAGACTGATGCGCACTACTTTAAGTACTAGCTATTCACCTGTTAGTTGTTCCTTGTTCATTGGAGGTCATATTTTATGGTGATAATAACTTCTGTTCCCACTTTCCACCAAAGGAAGACTGCAGATCTTGTTCGCAGCGGGCATCTAGCTTGATGTGGTTACTACTTCCTCAGCTCAGCGTAGCTAAAAAAAAAAGTACTCCATATTGCAGAGTTCGGATATGAAAGTGGAATGTTTATGTATTTAAGAAGCTCATATTTCAAACATTAATTGATAATATTATGGAACTATTATTGAGAAGAGTCAGACAAAATGGCTTCATGCGCTAGTACTTATATTTTGCTAAAGTCAGAAATATTTTCTTGCTCATATGGTAAACGTTGTGTATATACTCCTTGGACAAAAGAAATATAAAACATATAGGAGTATTGCACTACTTAGTACTAACACGAAAAGGCAATTGTTTTTATTACAAGAGTACACTATCTCGAACTGTAAGAGGATGCAGTGGGGACCACACTTCACTTTGAGAACAGGTATTCCGTACGACTGAATGCGACAAAAATAGAGGCTGTCGCTAAAAGTTGAGCTACACGGGAAGGCAAGAGATTTCGCTAGGATTGAGGTGGTGTGGCCGTAGTACTTGCTGGTCCGTCCTCATGTCGAAAGCAACGAGCTACTTATGTTTATAGAGTGAATAAGTAATTACCACTAACTGAATCATGGGCATTACTATATACACAATCTCGTTTTGCGTCTTAACCTCTACATATCAAATTGACATGTTGAAACATCTAAGTACCTTTATTTTTAAAGATATGATGTTTAGGACAAGAAACGTAGTGTAGTTTCAACTATAGATTAGTAGTCTTAAGCGAAAGGGGCTGTAGCCTTGTGATTACAACAGCCTCAGTAGCACCTGAGGTCCTGAGTTCGACTCCCTGTGGAAGCGAATTTTCTAGAATTTAACGGCGTTGTGCTTTCAGCAGGAGGCAATATATGTGGCGGTCGACAACGAGGCGCCAGTGGTGACTTCGTCAATCTCGAGGATTCGCTGACTCAGTATTCGAAGATGCTCATAAAGGTAGAGTCTACGTATGTGCGTTCATAGAGGTGAGTGTCTGAGTTTTACTGTGTAATAGCAAAAAAAAATTAGTAGTCTTAAACATTACATGTTTAACCGCGGCTATAGTATCTCTATGTTGACCCGTTGCAAATCAAACGGCAAGTATATAACATATATGCCTCTAATTGTTTCGGTTTTGCTTTCCCGCTGCTGGGGGCATGCAACGTTGAGAGAAGAGCTGATATATAATTGGTGCCAATGATGCTAGGTCGGTCACAAGACGACATGAAGGAGCAGGATAGCAAAGACGACGGAGGCGCGCGCATGGGATGCTGCTGCAGGCCCATTGCACCAAAGGTGCGTACGACCACGTGAAGCCTGGCCGGCCGAAAGCTAGTGTAACGTAGTACAACTCGTCAATAAGAGATGACCTGCTGTCTATGGTTGCCATTTTCTTGATTAAGTGGATCGAGTGGTTAATTAAGGGTGGTCAGGGTGCGCTCCACCTTGCTCTTTGAAGATTCTAAAGGGCAGAAGGAAAGAACGCTGCATTGAACTGCTCTAACAATTGAAGCAATGTACGTACGTTGTAGTAGAACCCAGAAAAGTTTGGAAGGAGCAAAAATACGAGGTCGCATTGGACCTCATATTTAGTTTCCTCAAACATAAGTGGTTTAACAATATCACTATCTCTCGGTGTACTCTTCATGTTAAAAAAGCAAGATCCAGTAAATTCTACAGTCAGTGCAATATTTAGTTTGCGAAGGTGGTGTATTAAATATGTTGTTTTGAGATAGTTTTGTAAAAGAACCTGCAGTTTTACAAAATTTAATATGTTTTATGTTGCGTGGAAGAATCTAAATATATACAATAATGGACAATATTCTATTTCGGACAAGATATACTAATCGGCTCTGGTTGATTCGTTCATGCTAATCGCTGCCTTGTAGCGTTATATTGCTATTGAAGACAGCACTTCAGGTGCCAACAGTGCGCTAATCAATACTACTCCAAGTGCACATCCACTGACTTGTTTGTGCACTATGGCGCGGCAGCCGGCAGGCAGATCTAGTCGTCGTCGTCCTGGAGTTAATCATGTAAAATGGGCCCCGACCAGAATTTTATCCTTGATTGATGCACACTCATGGAATTTTATCATCGCCCACGCATATATTCATGCCTGTAGTGGTCTCTAAAATATAGGATTGCATATTCATCATGCACCTGAGAAATGGCTTGGATCTTAGTACATGCTCGCACGCTGTCCGGATCAGAATGGAGGGCATCCATTCATGGGCCAAGCTCAATCCAACACTGCGCCTCTACGAGTCGAAGTAGGGTTGGGTTCCCCCGCCTCCCGCCAGCGTGCTGAAGGGCTTGTTTATTTGGGTTGGTGAAAGGATCAAAGGCACCGAGAGGGGGGGGGGGTGAATCGGTGTGTCAACAATTTCTCCCAAACGTACTTTAGGCGTGAAGCTAGCAAGACTAGATATGGTGATAACAAAAGCAAGCGATGCGCGCACACAATCTAGTCTATGCAACAAGCAAACACCCTAGCAAGCAATTCTACCAAGTAGTAAAGAGACAACCTATCATGCAATTCTACTAGCACATAAGGTAAATGCGGAAACGTAAATGCTAGTAAGTAAAGGAGATAAGGATAGGAATGCTCATGATTTTTCCCGTGGTCTCGGAAGGATGGCGCCTTCCCCTACTCCACGTTGGGTCACTCCCGCCGGAGTCTCGACCCCGTCCCTCCGCTCGAAGGCGATCCCTTCTAGAGCACACTTCACCCTCCGAGTGAAGTCGCGGGCACGTCCCGCCGGGCTCGATCCCAGGTACTCTTCCGGAGGTAAGGCTCCGCACGTGATGCGTGCCAAAGGGCGCTCCACTAGTGATGCTTCTTTCGCACGGGAAGCTCCAAGACCGTGTACAAACTTGTGTTAGCTTCCACAATCTCCTTGGACAGCTCAACACCGACGCCTAACCGGTCTAGGCCTTGCCATAGACCAAGAGTAACAAACCGAAGTGACTCTCTCAAGCTCACACTAGCCTAGAGATCAAGTGGATGCAATTGCTACTCTCTCAAGCACTAGGATCACTCCAAATCCTTCACAAGTGCTTCTCTCCCTTGCTCTTGGCTTCCTCTGAGTTTCCTGCACTCCAACAATGGCCAAGAGACCCCTCAAGGGGCGGGCAACCAACTATATATAGGCTACCAACCCAAAACTAGCCGTTGCCTAAAAGTGCCCTGCGAAACTAGAGACCGTACAAAGGACCGTACTGTCCGGTCTCTTCCAGACCGTATTGTCCGGTCTCTATTTCCAGGCGCATCTCCATCTTCTTCTTCATCTCCAATGAAGACCGTACTGTCCGGTCGGTTGTCCGGTCTTCATTTCTTCCACTTCCAGAAACTTCAACTTCTCTGTCTGGAAATCTTCTGATGACCGTACTGTCCGGTCCTCATGACCGTACCATACGGTCCATTGTCCGGTCTTCATTTTCTCAGCATCCCGAGACTTCACTTCTCTGTCTGGATCTTCAATGAAGACCGTACCATACGGTCCCTAGGACCGTACTGTCCGGTCTCTGCCGGATAAGCTGAAAACTTGATCCACTCTTGATCCTTGCTTCCAACTTCTTCATTCTTGGTTCCTCCTCTTCTCTTCAGCCACCCTAGCCCTCGAGAGACTCACTATGCATCCATATGATCTCTAACCTAGTGTGCGCTAAGAGAACCAATTCGATCCCTCTTGATAGTCTGGTTTTTCCTATGGACTCAAGCTAACATCTACCAAGCCAACACTTGCTTGGTCTATCATGTCCTTAGCCTTGATCCATCTTCAACCTTGACTCCATCAAGTTCTCGATCCGAATTGTCGAGGCAACCAATCACCAAGTCGTCGATAGATAGAGTATGTGAGACGACGCTTCATTGACATGACCATTTGAATATCCTACAAGGAAATGTTAGTCACATCAATATGGTCACCCAATCACCAAAACATTCATACCTTTGGGGTTTCCGAACTCCAATGGTCATGAAGCTTACAATCTCCCCCTTTTTGGTGATTGGTGACAACACATATCAAAAGATATCAAAAGATATATAATGAAATGCGTAAGAGTGATCTAGAAGAATGGATATGAAATGAAGAACAAGTAAAACGGAGAACAAGGTAGTCATAGCTCAAAAGGTATCACCTGCAAAATAGAGTTAGAGTACATGGGTGATATATATGGAGTAAAAACATGAGCTATGACCACAACTCTGTGATGATAAGATTATAAGATATTCCTGCTAAAGCAAGTGAGTGCACATATCATCACAGAAAGAGGAAACCTGGCAAGATAGATATAAATAAGCGCATCCAGGTAAACATACACAAACTCAGAGCAAAATATCAGAGCAATATATCAGAAACAGAGCAATATACAAGATATATAGATAAGAGCAAGTGTATGTAAATGAAACCAAGTGCATTCTTGATGAGCTAAACACAAGCAAAAGCAAATCGAGCTCAACAAGAACCACGAAGTACCAAAAGAATATATCCCCTGGACAAAAACTGTCTCACACTCCCCCTAGACACAAGATCACTCCACTGCTCCCCCTAGTCCTATACAAGATCCCTCTAACTCTCTCCCCCTTTGGCACCAATGACCAAAAAGAGAAAGAAGGAAAAGAGAAAAACAGCTGTCCTACGCGTCGGAGGCTGGAGGAGGTGCAGTGGCAGCAGGTGCTGAAGAGCTGGTAGGCTGAGCACTGTCCTGCTGCTGCTGAGAAGGCGGCACTGGAGGTGTCCAAGTCCAAGTCCGCGGCATCCCCAAAGACTCCTGCTGCTGGAAGAGTGGAGTGTACGGCACAAGCTGTCTGTAGGCAAACCCAGGAGAGTCTGTCTGTAGAAGAGTCTGCTCAAGCTGTGTCGCGTACTCAACTGCCTCTGAGTCTGACGCTGAGTGGACTGAAGGAGTGGGTGAGCGACTGGGGGTCCAGGAGAAACTGCCAGTAGGTGAGGCTGCCCTGGAAGGTGAGTCCTGTGCTGTAGCGAGAGCCTCATCTACCTCCTCACGGGTGTACCCGAAGTCTGTGAGATCCACTGCTGCTGTCTCAGGTGTAGTAGTCACGACCTCTGCCTGTGAAGCTGTAAGCACTGAGTCTGTCTGTACTGAGGCGGTCTGTGCTACTGTGTCAAAGTCAAGTGTGCGAGCAGGCAATGGTGACACGAAGAAGGGACTCGTCAGCTGAAGCGGTGAGAAGCTCTGAGCTGTAGAAGCTAGAAGGGCTGACGGAGTCATGGAGAGGCCTGGTGAAGAACGGTACTGGTGTGAAGGTCCTGCCTCTCCTGCCAAACCAGCAAACGTGGACGACGACGGCCCCACCGTAGGTGCACCAGAAGGTGAGATGGGAGCCGTGAGTAAGGAACTGAAGTACTGTCCCTGGCTGGCTGACTGTCCTGCCTGTGCCTGGGCAAACTGGTGCTGCTGCTGCTGTAGCTGCTGAAACTGTACTGTATCTGGTGGCAGCACACCTGGGAAAGTGATAGGAGCGAATGACGGGAGGCCTGGCAATGCCTGTCCAAAGAGGCGAAGAGTCTGAGCAATCGCATCAAAGCCTGTGAACAGCGAAGACATGCCAGAAGCCATCTCCCTCTGAGTGAGAACGACACTGTCCAACATCTGTCGATCCCTCTCCCTATCCTCTCTCTGACTCTGGAGCTCTCTACGGATAGCTGCAAGCTCTGCACGTAGTACTGAATCTGTCTGAGCTGGAGCTGTAGCTGAGCCTGAAGGTCCTGCTCTAGAGTCCGGAGTCACGTCCTCAGGAATGGACTCCATCTGGCTACCAGTCTGTATGTGCTGCTCTGTCTCGGTAGCTGTGTCACCTAGGCCCTGCGAAGAACTCTCCTGTGAAGCTGACTCCCGGGTAGCAACCCGTCTGTCGGAGGCAGGTAAAGGAGTGTACGCTGTAGTCTTCTTGGGCAACTCATCATAGTCCTCCTGAGACAACAACTGTAGCCTCCTCAGAATATAGCAAATCAGTGGAGCAAAGGCTAAGTGTCTAGCAGCTATGCTCTCTGCAATAACGTCCTCCATCTGGCTCAGAATAAGATCCACCAGGTCAAAACCTCTGTGCCTCAGTATCAGCATGACGACCCACTGTGAGAGTATAGAAAACTGATCCCTGTATCCACTCCTCGGCACAATGGTCTTGCTAAGAATGCTCCTGAGAACTCTGCCCTCGTGAGTAAGTCTGGTGTGAGCTCGGCTGTAGTTCTCCGGGTGAGGTGGAGGGAAAGCAATACTCATATCCTCATCAGACGGTAGGTGTCCCCCAAGAGGTCTGCGGGGAGGCTCCATCCCTGGGTGAGCAAGTGGGAACACCCTAGTCTCGTGCTGAACTGTCTCAAGGGCCGCTACGAGGTCCTCCCTAGTCACTCTGTGGGGCTGCCCTCTGAGCATGAACCATATCGCTGAGCGATCCTGAGCAATCCACAAGGAAGCGTAGAAGTCCATCACTATATCGTAGTCCCATCTCATCTGAGTGGTGATGATCTCCTCGAGGCCCGGGATATAAGACAGGTGCTGTGTGAAGTCTGTCCCGGCACCTCTGCTAGCAGCCTGTATGCTGCAGTGCTGGTGAGTGACAAAGAGCTTATCAGCTCCACCAGTACGCAGTCTGCTCCTCAGTCCAGCTGCTATCCTCTGCTGTAGTAAGGTCCAGAAGCGACCTCCTGCCTGTGGGTCCCTCCTGGCAGGTACCCATACCTCCTCAGACACTCTCCTGAACTTCTTGAGGACGGGGCCTGGAAGCCTGAGAGCGTCCTCAGCAAGTACGTCCCTGAGCGAAGCAGTCCTGTCGAGTGCACAGAACTTGGCAGCCATCCTCTGCCTGTCACCCTCTGTGACCTCGTCACGGGAGCTGGAAGAGCTCTCCTCCTCCTCTGACTGAGCCTGCTGCTCCTGCGCGGTCCTCGACGTACCAACCCCGCGGGTGGACGGAGTCCGCTGCACTGTGGCTCTAGCCCTGGAAGACCTCCTAGGAGTCTCCCCCTGTCCTCCAGCAGGTGGGTCCCTGATCCGGAACCCTGTGTCTCTGCCAGTGGGTAGATCAACTGCTGCTGCCCTGAGAGCCTGGTCCCACTCAGGGTCACCTGTCCTCTGCTTCTTCTTGGGCGGTGGATCTGGAGCCTTGGCCTTGCCCTTGTCTTTGTCACCTCTGACTCTGCCTCTGCCTCTGCCACCTGCCATCTCTGCTGACTGGCCTGCAGACAAGATACGGCGAGTGAGCTTGGCTCACCAACCCGTCCACTGACAAGCTGACTGCCAAAGATAGGACTAAGGGCTTGGCCCTCAATCCGTCCACTGTCTCTGCTCTGCTGTCAACTGCCCACTGCCTGCTGACAACTGCCACTGCACGATAGGAATAGACAGGGTATATAAGTATAGAATAACCTACTATAATCTATAAGCAAGAATCGTAGGTAAGCGCATGAATCTATATGAAGTCCTAGTGCAGAGGTAAAGGACACAATGCCGGCAAATATGCAATGGGGAACTACGGCATTGTCGATTATCGGTGGAGATCAACTAGTGTCATACTAGATATGCAACATCGAAATACGACACTAATTGAGGAATGTACTAAGTGTCGAGCTAGTGTATGGTATGGAATCGAAAATCGACACAATAGTGAACAACTACCAATATGTCATAGATAAAAGAAGTGCAATACTCGAACACTATGACAATGGTAGACAAATGACCTAAATTGCGAAGTAATAGTCAGCAATGCATATCGATTTCGCAATAAAGGATCGATTTTTGGATGATTTTCTAGGGATTTTAATCGAAGAAGGATTGAATGGCTCAAACCCTAGAGAAGGAATCCGATCGAGGCTACTGTGCAATCACTAAGTCTCAGTGGCTCACCAGAGCGACCAATCGACGATGATCGTCGGTATGTAGCAGCTCGGGTCAGGTGAAGGTCGCCGGGGAGGAGCTCGCACGCGAGGAGGAAGGAGCACCAACTCGAAGTCAAACGCGCGGGAATGGAGTCACCCAGTGCGGTCCTCGTCGTCGATTCCGGCGATGGTGTGGTCAAGCGAGGCGGCGGGGCGCGGTGCTGCGGCGGCGAGGTGAAGCGGCGCGGCGCTAGGGTTCGCGTAGAATCGCGGGCGCGTGTGCTTGGAGGAGCAGGCGGCGCGCGGTGGCTGTGGTGGTGCTCGGCGGCGAGGAGCTCGTCGGTGAAGGCGACGGCGCTGTACGGCGGCGCGTGCGCGGGAAGCGGCGAGGCGGAGGCGAGCGCGTGGTGAACGGCGGCGGTGATTGGGTTGAAGATGCACAGTAACTGGGGAAATCCCGTTAGGATAGGTTAATTTTGAATTGACGGCCTGGATCGATCCAACACAGAATCAACGGATGAGATTGGACGCGAACTCGCGATGAACTGACCAGATCGTATTGTACGGTCCTTGAGATCGTACTGTACGGTCTCCTTTCCAACCCCTGACAAACTCTATAGAGACCGTATGGTACGGTCTTAAGGACCGTATTGTCCGGTCTCCTTTTTGCCTCAGGATTAGAAGGAACTCGTGCAAAAGCACACCGTATTGTACGGTCCCTATGACCGTATTGTACGGTCTAGTCCAGAAAAGCTGATTTTCAAGGAATTTCCTTCTAAGTCCAAGTTTCTCGCACAAAAACCAAATAAACACCAAACATGGACTAGAAGGGGAACTCTCAAACACTCCTTTGAAAATAAACCAATATAGGTTGCGCATAGGCTTATAGTAATTTTTCAATCGGCAAATAAGATGCAACCAAATAAGAACCAAAAGAGATAAAACCAAAGGAGGGGTATGTATGAGCCATTTGCCTATGATCCGTGCAAGTAGATTTAACCTTGAGGATCATTTAGCAAGACTCAATGGGCATGAAGCACAATTCTTTTCTCTAGTCACACTTCTATGAGATGTGGAATCATATTGCGAATGAAGCACTTCCTCATAGTGTGACAACTCCTTTGTGATTTCCTATATGCAATGCATGAGACAAGCATATCATACAAATGCAAGAGAAAGTAAATATGCCATGTGATATGCAAGCAAAGTTAAGACAACGCATAAAGGAAACGTACTCAAGGTCAAGTTTGAGCCTCTCTCAAGCTTACTCACTATGAGCCAAACCTTGTCTTGAGTCCATCGGTCCACCAACTCAAGCATCCCCCATGCTCATAGCTATCTTGAGAAAGTTAGACCTTGAACTAATTTTTTGTTCTTTTCTTTTAGTTATTTACATATGCATGGATGCAAACATACTAGTTCACAAAGGAGCACCTAGCTACCATGCAAGCAAATGCAAGAAAAGAAACTACTATGATACAAGTTACCTCCTTGAAGAGTAGATATGTCGATGAAGCACACGAAGCTTGTGGTGGACGTTCATGAGTTGACGTTGCGGCGCACGGTCCACCACCATCACCCTTCTAGGTCTTGTTCTTGGGAGCCCACTCGCACTTGGTCGGCCTCTCAAGGTCAACTATGCATTTGGGCACCCAAATCTTCCTCATCATTCTCCTCTTGTCGGGTGATCCAAGAGGCTTTGCCTTCACTCTTCCTTTCTTGTCCCTAAAGAGTTTGTAGTGTGTATTCCCATGGAACAAGTTAGCGTTAGGCAAAACTTTGGAACTTCTCACCTTGGGACAATTCTTGCTAGTGTGCCCGTCCCGGCAACACTTCTCACAATAGTAGTCGTCCGCCATGAGAGGGACTACCCAAGGTGGAATGTCATCGTCCTTGCCGATGAGGTTGATGGCGGCGGGGTAGGAGCCGAGTCCCTTGTGCCCGGGGTTGTTCACAAGGTTCCGACCAAGTATCTCCTTATGGATGGTCCTTCCCCTTGTGAGCCTCTCGAAGCCGTCCATCACCGTAGCTCTCTCCTCCTTGAGTTGATGATATTCCTTCAAGATTTTCTCATCAAGAGAGATGCTCTCAAGAGAGGGAGTTAGTCCATCACAAGTAATATATGAAGAATCGGAAATAGATGAACTAGAAGAAGAAGTGTTACACTTTTCGAGGAGGGATTGATGTTCTTCCTCAAGAACCTTGAACTTGCCGTTGAGCCTCTTGTGATCAACCTTGAGCTTGTCATAGCTTTCATCCAAGGTTATGAGCGAAGTGGAAAGGTGCTTGATCTCATCCTCTAGTAACTTGGACTTCTCCTTGAGCTTCATGTGGTCTTCCTCAAGCTTGTCATAGTCCTCATCAAGAGCCTTGTGAGAGATGGATAAGTCCCTAAGTTCACCCTCAAGTTGACGGACTCGGAAAGCGGCCACTTCATGTTCCTTCTCCAACCGAGCAATGGTCTTGTCTCTCTTCTTGATCATCTTGCCGGTTAGGAGAATGCTATCCAAGAGTTCCTCATATGTGGGCTTATCCTCCTCACCAAACTCTTCATCGGACTCGCTCTTCTCATCTTCACTACTATCATTATCTTTGGCCATCAAGCAAGTAGGTGGTGGAGGTAGAGTCTCGGAGATGTTGGTGAGAGCTATGCCGGCCATCTTCTTTCCCTTGGAGGATGAGTCATCACTTTCTTCTTCTTCACTATCATCATCCGTGACCCACTCTCCAACAAAAAGTCCCTTGCGAGATGATCTTCTCTTGTCTTTGCCTCTAGAGCTTTCCTTCTTGACAAACCTCTTCCTTGTCTTGTACTTGCTTCTAGGGTCTTCTTCTTCATCATCGCTTGACTCTTGAGTCTTCTTCTTGCTCTTCTTGATTGGCTTCGGGCATTCCTTGGCAAAGTGACCCTTCTCCCCACAATTGTAGCACTCGGCATCTTTCTTGTTGATGAACCTTCTCTTGAAGAAGTTGCTTCTCTTCATGAGGAGTGCTAGATCATTGGGATGAAGTTGCAACAAGTCTTCAACGTCTTCTTCAAGCTCTTCATCACTTGAATCTTGAGTCACCACCTTCTTCATCTTCTTGCTTGACCCCTCGGATGCAAAAGCAAGATTCTTGGAGGGCTTCTCATCAAGCTTCTTGTCGAGGTTGTAGCTCTCGAAGGCGGTGATCTTCCCAAGTAGCTTGTGGGTGGTGAGGTCTCGCATGTCGGTGTTGAAGAGGCATGTGATGAGTGCTCCATATTTCTCCCTTGGGAGAATCCTCATGATCTTCCGCACAAGGTCACCATCATCAATCTTGTCCTTCACACCGAGAGAGTTGATATCCTCTACAAGCACATTCAAGCGAGAGTAAGTATCATTGATTAGCTCATTTGAAGACATGGCAAAGTCATCATATTTGTTCTTTAGCACATAGTATCTTTCCTCTTTCACGTCCGTGGAACCCTCATGAATTTGTTGAATTTGTGTCCATACTTCATGAGCGGTACCCGCGGACTTGACTCGAGCAAAGACCTCTTTAGTGATAGCTTCAAACAAGGCATTTTTAGTTTTAGCATTTGCCTTTGCGAGATTCACATCAAGAGTACCAATGGGAGTCCTTAGAGAGACACCGGAACTTACCACGTCCCATGCGAGAGGATCGAGAGCCTCGAGGTAAGCTTGCATGCGAGCTTTCCAATAGGCATAGTCGGTCCCATCGAATGGGGGCGGTCCCTTTTCACTTCCTCTCGGCATCCTTACTCAAGGCGGTTAAGCCCTATTTGAGCAACGAGGCTCTGATACCACTTGAAAGGATCAAGGGCACCGAGAGGGGGGGGGTGAATCGGTGTGTCAACAATTTCTCCCAAACGTACTTTAGGCGTGAAGCTAGCAAGACTAGATATGGTGATAACAAAAGCAAGCGATGCGCGCACACAATCTAGTCTATGCAACAAGCAAACACCCTAGCAAGCAATTCTACCAAGTAGTAAAGAGACAACCTATCATGCAATTCTACTAGCACATAAGGTAAATGCGGAAACGTAAATGCTAGTAAGTAAAGGAGATAAGGATAGGAATGCTCATGATTTTTCCCGTGGTCTCGGAAGGATGGCGCCTTCCCCTACTCCACGTTGGGTCACTCCCGCCGGAGTCTCGACCCCGTCCCTCCGCTCGAAGGCGATCCCTCCTAGAGCACACTTCACCCTCCGAGTGAAGTCGCGGGCACGTCCCGCCGGGCTCGATCCCGGGTACTCTTCCGGAGGTAAGGCTCCGCACGTGATGCGTGCCAAAGGGCGCTCCACTAGTGATGCTTCTTTCGCACGGGAAGCTCCAAGACCGTGTACAAACTTGTGTTAGCTTCCACAATCTCCTTGGACAGCTCAACACCGACGCCTAACCGGTCTAGGCCTTGCCATAGACCAAGAGTAACAAACCGAAGTGACTCTCTCAAGCTCACACTAGCCTAGAGATCAAGTGGATGCAATTGCTACTCTCTCAAGCACTAGGATCACTCCAAATCCTTCACAAGTGCTTCTCTCCCTTGCTCTTGGCTTCCTCTGAGTTTCCTGCACTCCAACAATGGCCAAGAGACCCCTCAAGGGGCGGGCAACCAACTATATATAGGCTACCAACCCAAAACTAGCCGTTGCCCAAAAGTGCCCTGCGAAACTAGAGACCGTACAAAGGACCGTACTGTCCGGTCTCTTCCAGACCGTATTGTCCGGTCTCTATTTCCAGGCGCATCTCCATCTTCTTCTTCATCTCCAATGAAGACCGTACTGTCCGGTCCCTAGGACCGTACCATCCGGTCGGTTGTCCGGTCTTCATTTCTTCCACTTCCAGAAACTTCAACTTCTCTGTCTGGAAATCTTCTGATGACCGTACTGTCCGGTCCTCATGACCGTACCATACGGTCCATTGTCCGGTCTTCATTTTCTCAGCATCCCGAGACTTCACTTCTCTGTCTGGATCTTCAATGAAGACCGTACCATACGGTCCCTAGGACCGTACTGTCCGGTCTCTACCGGATAAGCTGAAAACTTGATCCACTCTTGATCCTTGCTTCCAACTTCTTCATTCTTGGTTCCTCCTCTTCTCTTCAGCCACCCTAGCCCTCGAGAGACTCACTATGCATCCATATGATCTCTAACCTAGTGTGCGCTAAGAGAACCAATTCGATCCCTCTTGATAGTCCGGTTTTTCCTATGGACTCAAGCTAACATCTACCAAGCCAACACTTGCTTGGTCTATCATGTCCTTAGCCTTGATCCATCTTCAACCTTGACTCCATCAAGTTCTCGATCCGAATTGTCGAGGCAACCAATCACCAAGTCGTCGATAGATAGAGTATGTGAGACGACGCTTCATTGACATGACCATTTGAATATCCTACAAGGAAATGTTAGTCACATCAATATGGTCACCCAATCACCAAAACATTCATACCTTTGGGGTTTCCGAACTCCAATGGTCATGAAGCTTACAGTTGGAGCTACTAAAAAAGATTCATTTCAGAGCTAATTGTATAAGTTGGGTCTAGGAAAAGTTGTAATTATGAATTAACTTTTGAATAAGTTAACTAAATATTACCCATATTACATATAACAACATTCATAACGACATCTCAAAAGAACCAGTAATAATAGAGGCCTTCTTCTGGTTTCCGATACAAATACAACTTTTGGCTTTCAAAACCTAAATTCAAATGCTGATTGTTTGTTTTTCGCTTTTGGGTTTTGCATAAGGAGAGCCTAAAAAAGCTAAAACAATTAGGGGCTAACTAACTTGGCTCAATAACAACTTTGGATTCAGTAAATCTTTCTTTTTCCAAATTTGACGATGTCTTTTTTTTTCTTGAATAAAATCCTTCTGTCTGTGATGTTTAGCCAACTTAGTAACTCAAACTGACCATAAACCATTACTAGCTTGGAGAAGCAACATCGAATATAAGAGAAAAGGAAGAAGTCATGGACGGTACGTAAGAATTAAACAGTTTATCTTTATTTGTGATGGTTATACTTTGTTCATAAATAGCAAAATACATTCTGGATGCCAAGCCTTTCTAATTTTTTTACTACTAATTCGCGCGGTAGAAAAATACAAAGTGTAGCGGACTTAAATGGAATTGTTTCAAGTATGCAAACTAACAAACGATAGAGCAGATCCAGGGAAAAAAATTTTCTGAATCAATATTCCCCCTTGGTGCCTCAACCTATCGTTATATTAGTCCCTTCGCCTTCAACCAATATCACATACTCCACCATAAGACATCCTCTGTTACAAAATGACTGTAGTTTAAAAATATAAAAACTGTATATTTTAAACATATTCCGTAGTGAATCTAACAACATAAACATCAATTTGCTAAACTACACAATTATAGAAATGATTTTTGTTTATTAATTAAAGCCATAACTGCAATTGTTTTAAAATGGTGGGAGTAGCTGGAACGGTGCTGGCCAACCGAGATGGCTCGAGGACCTCGGTCACGGCTGTGACGATCGCAACAGATGACAGCCGAGTGAAAGCACCACCCAAACATTCACCCGCCCCTGCGCAACCACGTCTATGTGCGTCATCTAGCTATGAATTAGCGCGCGCACGCGAGTAGCATGGAGGGCAAGATGTGATCTATCATTTTTATTACGTATGTATGGTGCTACCAAAACTGGAACATGAAGGGAATCTAATAAAACTGCTGAACGACCTACGTACGACATAACGTGCACGCCAATGGAAACGACGGCCCCGCCCTGTGGACAGATCGATGTGTTAATAGTAATACAAGGTCAATAGTGATATGGCAAAAAAAGAACAAGGACGTACGACAGCCGGCATCCATGGCTGCGGACATAGTGGTGTTGCAGGAGGCCGATCAGATGAAGGGCGTCTGCAAAGTGAGCGTAGCTCAACTAGTACAGTCGTGGTTGTTCACTTAGATTCAAGTCTTAGATTTGGCATGGATGCTCGCATTTACAGCTAATTATTCTTTCAGTGAGAGGTGACATCCCCGTCGAGGGCGAGGCGCTTGTGTTGACTTCGTGAATTTCAAGATCAGTCAGTCCAGTCTTTGGAAGGCGTTTATAGAGTTAAGGTGTGCGTGTGTACATTCATAAAAGAAAGTATGCATACATATGACCCCACGTCAGTATTGTGTTTAAAAACAATGAAAAAACGTCCTGTCTTCTTCCGTCCGCATCATGGGAGCTTGGGCGGCACCGGCGGGTGTATACGACGACCGAGATGCCAAAAGAAAAATAATTGAAATATCAATCGACACCAATAGCTAGCTAGCGTACGTCAGTGGTCAATGCGATGCTACCAGGAGTTGGCACTGTGCAGTGTCAGCTAGTACATACAGTACTATCGGAAGAAGGGCACATCATCACCGCACATGCATGCATGAAAAGACTTCGAAACAATGTACGTGCTCCGGATCGCGGATACGGGTACATAATACAATATGGTCCAAAGTTAAACCGATGATCGAGCTACAAACAGCATCATACTCCCTCTGATCTTATGTTGTTATTGACGCTACTCAATCAGTCTTCACCTACGATCGACTGGTTTCGTGAGTGTGTCTTCCACTCGATCGACCGCAACCACCTTCCTTGCGTTGAAATCGGCCGGCCTTCTTGTTAATCATATATTATTAGTACTACTACTCCACTTGCTTGTCGGCTGTTGCATATGCATGAGAGGACATGCTGATACCAGCTGTAATATGCTGATGGCCTGATGCTTGTTTTAATATGCCTCATCACTAACCTCTATTACATCGACCTTCCGTTCTAGCCATATATTGTTTATTTGCCATTCTACTCTCCAAATTAAAGCTTACATCACGGTACCTAGTTAATTACCGTTCTGGCCTAATGGTGTACTAGCTAGTATTGACGTTCCCGATCAGACAAATTACCTGAAAAGCAACTTTGAGGACGCATCCTTGTATGATGGCTGACTTTTCTTTGGGGACAAGCACTTCCACTGTTATTATTTTTATTTTGGGAGTGAGTGGGTCGCACACTGACACATCGCAGATCGATGCGTCTGAGCAACAGAAGACCACCTGCAGGAGGGAGGAGCGCCACCAGCGGCGCGTCCACACAACGCCAAGCTGTGAGCGCGACACGTTACGCCACACCACGGCACCACATTGAAAGCTGACACCTCGTATGGAGACCTTTGTCTCTGTTGCACCAATAGCTGCATGAAATGAGGACGACAGCAGTACCCAGCCGGCCCAATACGACGAAAAAGATTTTCTTAACCTGGTCCTACCCTGAGAGATTCTCTCAATAAAATGGTGATTTTTCGACCCGCGCTCATGACGAAGAAGAAAGGCGACGGGCCAACCGGCCGTTTCTTTCGCCCGCAGTACTCACTGTCCCCAAAATCTGATTCTGAGATATGTTATTTTATTCACCGTGGCTTCTTATACTTCACGTTTTTTATTTTTAGATATTGTGTTTGTGCATTCGTCATATTTGCAAAAAAAGCTTGTTTTATTATTAGAGATACTTTGAGTATGACATTTATTATGATATTTGTGCACGCTGCTACTGACAGTACTTATGGTCAATGTCATCAATTATCGTCGATAAAGTCTCACCAATAACAGGAATGTACATGCACGTGACTCCGTACCGGGGGGCAGCACATACTATATGAGAATCTTGGCTCAAGCAACATGGCACCTCTATGCGGCGCGCAACAGCCAGAGGGCCGCGCGCGCACTCCTCTCCCAGGCCCGCAACTTTCCTTTTTTTGGAAAGTTTTAGTGCAATTTTTCTGAAAACTTTTGTCTCAAAATGTTTTGGTGCAATTTTTCTAGAAACTTTTGGGTCAAAAAGTTTCGGTGCAACTTTCTGGAAACTTTTGTCTCAAAAAATTGCGACAAAACTTTCTACCCTAACTTTTTCCGCGCGTGGGCCCGCCCACATGGGCTGCGGCCCCACGGCGCAGCGTGCACGCACGTGGAGTAGGAGTTTCGCAAGCAACAGCCAATAGAAAAACTTATCGATAATTCAAACTAGTGGCAGGCCCGCATCCATATGCAAAAACTGGCCTTGCTGCCTGTGCCGAAGCTGGGCGAAAATAATAGGGATTTGTTGCATGGTGAAAAATCTGAGAGGTGTAAGGTAATTCACTTTTATCGTGGCTGCATCTGTACCCAGTAGCTTCAAATCGTGGCTTCGTCACTGCTTGCTGCTTTTGATACGCAAAATAGAGAGCTGACTCCGTACCTGTGGATGTTTTGGCCTTTCGATAGAACTAATGGTACTGATATGGTTTGATGCGTAGCTGATTAATTAAATTTGCACTATGTGCCTTGCTCTAATGCTAGCAAACGAAATTGTCACATTGAGGTGAGTCACTTTTTGTCCCATCATGTTAGCATTTGAAGCGTTTAAACTTAGTACTCCTTGTGGACCATACCCACCTTCATTTGGATGCGGCCTACCCCACGTACGCATGCCTTGCACCCACCTAGCCACATCCACAAAGTCTCTAAGCTGCCATGCGGCCCCTAGCTCACCGCTCTTCCCAGCACCACTCGCCGCTTCTCCCCGCCCTTGCTCACCACTTGTAGCCAACCGCATGTGGCTGCTCGTCACCCGTATTTGAACTCCCTAAATGCTTACATAATAGGACAGAGGGAGTAGAAGATTTTAGGCCGAGCCAGGTTGTTCTATGTTGCTAGTTTGAGGTTGTTCTATGTTGCTAGTTTGAGGAAGTTGAGGTTTTGTAAAAGTTTTAAAGGGAGTTTAGTTGTGGGAAAAAGGTTTTAAAGATATTAGCAAATTGCAATTCCGTGACAAACTACTCAAATGGAATGTATTTCTAGCATATTATTCTTTCCAATGATGATTTCCTAATGGAAATTTCGTGCTATTGCATGATGATATATACTAATAATATAGTATTAAGTGATGCTTGCCACGTGACTGAGATGATGAGCTATAGTGCACTATCAGTCAAGAATAAATCTTGATTTTCATTTGAAATCAGTTAAAACCAACTTGTAATGTAATACTTTTCAAGTAGTCATTTATGAAAGTTTCTTCATGAATATTTTTCTGTCCACACCAATTGGATGTATCTTGCCATTCGTGCCCATATATTTTGCCACCATGTAAACTTGATGTAGTTCTATCGACCTGAGAAGACAATGGCTTAGGGCATGAATAATCCAAGGTTAAATGTGGTCATGATGGGCTACTTCCAGGTGTTTCCTTTTTTTCTCTCGCAAAATAGGTTCCTTGCATTTTTTATTGATGGTTCAAGCTATTGGAACTTCTGTTTTTACCATGTACAGAGCTCAGATATACTATTTGCTTGTTGGTGTACGTGCTCCCAGTTGGTATTTATATCTGCCGTGTAATACCAAGTGACATATATGAACAATCAGGTAATATGATGTTTGATGCCACCACATTTCAGTCGATTTCTTCCTCAATTAATTACAAGTGCATTTCATATACTTCTTGAGTTAATTAAAACAGTTGTAAAGGCCAAATTACAAAGTTTGTTTCTTTGTCCCTATAGCTATATACTACATACTTTCAGAAATAGATGTCATTCTAACTATGGGCATGAGAATTAATGAGAGGTGAAAAAAGTGGGTGCACAGTAAACAGGAGGAGAGAGATAGAGATAGAGGTGGATGAGCGTTCTCGAAAGCTAGCTCGAAGACTGACTCTTAGAATGTTTATTAGATAAAAAGAAGAGAGAGAAGAGAGCTAGCTCTTCCTCAAGAGCTAGTCTCTAAGGAGAATGAGAGATTGAAATGTGGAGCCTACTTTATATTATTCTTCAGCAAGAGCTAGCTATTGGCTCTTAACTGACTCTATCATTGGAGACATTCTAATGGAAGAGAGAAAGATGTATTGGGAAGAGAGAAAGGTGCATTGGGAAGTAGAAATGACATGTAATTTGAGAAAAACTGGAGAAGTCTAGAATGACATGTAATTGTGAATGGAGAGAGTATATTAAATTGTTGTCGCCTTTGATTTTTGGAGTTTCCTTTTTATGATTTGTCAATATTAAATATTTTAAAAATTATTATATAGTTTGTTATGATTTGTTTTATCACCAAAGGAAATAGAAATATAACTTATAACTTTGCATATTGGAGCCAGCATTTTGAATAAGACGAACGGTGAAACATATCTGACAATGTCTACTGCATCGACAATTAATTTAATTAAAAACAGAGGGAGTATATGATTGGAGGAGTATTCTATCACATCAACTTAGTAAAATGGTACACCTTTATTTTGATGCTACTGTATTAGGCGTACTTATATATGCATTATTTTTCCTTGAAGAGTACTTGTTCCTGTGAGCAAGGCCGTCCTATGTGTGTGTCGCCAAATCTTAATTCGCTTTCGTAAGGAAACACACCCACAGCTGAACACGTTGGAGGATCTATCCAAGCGTCTAGTGTGCCATGCATGCTTGCTCTGATTGAGCCTTTACAAATATTCGCCAAAAAAAAGAGAGAAGAAGATTGAACCCTTATACAATTATAAACTTACGGATCCAAATTAATATCGTCTTCATGGTGTGGTTCTCCTGCTATCCACGTCAGATTTGATGGTAACAGCTGATCACAGGCATCTTCTAAGGAAATTAAACTTGTTGATCGATCGATCAGGAGTCACGTCCGGCACATATATATTCCAGCCAACTGACGCGGGTCTTGCAACCATATCAGAGCTGCCACCGTCGACTTAGCTTGTGCGTGCGTGCATGGCGCTCCGCTCATCATCTCCATGTCCTCCACCCCGACAAGTGGCGCCGCCGGCTGGCAACGGCGGCAAGCGCAGGTACGCGTGCCTTTTCTGCGACAAAACGTTCCTCAAGTCGCAGGCACTCGGCGGACACCAGAACGCTCACAAGAAGGACCGGAGGGACTGGAAGAACCCCTACGTCTACGACGACCTCGCCGCCGCCGCCGCGGCGCTCTTTCCGGTGGTCGGGAACGCCGTGCTGTTGTCTCACGACGTGCGCGCCGAGGCTGCAGCTGGTGACTACGACGGGTACGGCAGCGACGACGGCGGCGCGCCAAGCTTTCGAGCCAAAATGCAGCGACGAGGAGTACGCGCCGCGCTTTTCACTCCGGCGGCGGCGAGCAATAGCCAGCAGCTGGAGATGCAGAGCGCGGCGGCGGCTGACGACGACATGCTCAGCTGGGCCAGGCCCTCCCGTCCAGTGGCCGCCTTTGACAGCAGCACGCTCGCCACGACGCGTTCCGGCGAGGATCTCGATCTCGAGCTGAGGCTCTAGATGCCGGCCGGCCGGCGCCGTCGACCTAGCACAGGCACCGCGTGGCACCCGAGCATGCCACCTAATTTGGAGTACTTGAGGTCGTGGCTTGGCCCACGATTTCTCTTCTCGGTTACCAAAAGCCCAGTCCATCGGTGTGTTAATTACCCTACCAGAAAGCACACTGGTAAAAAAAAAGGTGTGCTAGCTACTCCCTCCATTCTTTTTTTCTTGACGTCCGGACATCCCAGCGTAGTTCAGTTTTAGTTGATTTCTGTTGTCCGAAACGACTTCAATTAACAAACGGAGGTAGTAGTACTTTTGCAGCTTTGAGTTGTACCATATGAAACGTTTTCTCTGCAGCTTTTTGAGCTGTATGCAGTAGATCGGATGAAGAAGTACTATAGCAAATAATATATATGCATCTCGGTGCGTAGGGGTCTTCTAAACATATATAGGATTGGCACATGAGAACAAAGAGCTTGGATCGATCTTAGTCGATGCTCGCCTGCTGTCGGATCAAAATGGATGCTGCATCTCTGCGAATTGAAGTAGAGCCGAGTTCCCCCCGTCATCCTACCTAAGGGCTTGCTTGTTTATTTGGGTTGCATGGAGCTATTCAAAAAGCTGCTTTTCATAGCTAATTGTATATGCTGGCTTTCATAAATGTTGTAATTATGGGAATAAAATGAATGTTACATATAATCAATAACACTAGTAATTACAATCTGAAGCAGATTGTTTGTTATAGCTTTTGGCTTTTGCATAAGGAGAGCCTCCAGAAACTAAAACAAATATGGCCTATCTTGTCTCGATAAAAGCTTTGGATTCTGTAAAATCTTTCGTTTACCATGTTGATTATATATGTTTCTTTTTTTCATAAATAAAATTGTTCTATCTGTAATGTTTAGCCAAAATAGTAAGGCTCAAATTCAACAAAAACCATTACAGTACTACCTTGGAGAAGCAACATACTAGAATATAATAAGGAAGAAGTGATGGATGCTAAGAACTAAACAGTTTATCTTTATCGACAATGGTTATACTTTGCTCATAAAATGTAAAACGCATTTTGTACATTGAAGATATAGGCACTTAGGGACAAGAACTATTGAAGATAGTTCGCACTTTCTAACTTCACATTCTAGAAGCAAACCTTTCTACTAGTTTCCTTACTACTACTGTCAGTAGAAAAATAAAAGGTGTCGGGGAGATATAATTGTTTCAAGTATCATGAAAGTATATCATTGCCAAATAACAAATGACCCAGAAGAATCGGTAAAAAAAAAACTGGAATCACTATTCCGGCCCCTTAGGTGCCTCAACCTGCCGCTTTAAATATAAATCCCTTCGCCTTCTCCCAACTTCAAACAGTCCACCATAAATAAAACATAACAATTAATATCCATACACCCTGACTGCCATGGTGTTGTGTTGGAGAACTTTTAACTATAACAGCAAATTAAAGCTGATTTGAAGGAATTTTTGTAGGGCATATTTTCATCATTCACACATGGTGGATTTATTTTATTATAAACTTAACTAAAAAGTTACTTTTATTTTCTATAGTTTCTGCAATTACATTGTATCATCTTTTCCCTCACTTAATTGCATCCAAGTCAAGGAGTTGAAGTTTCAGTATGGAGAGTTTCAAAGAAAAACAAATTATTCATGGGTTGCACGTATATTGCAATTTCTTGTGTGATAGCATCCTTTTTGTGTGTGTGTGTGTGACTTGATTTCAAGGGACACCGTGGAAACCAACCAGGTTATATATGTCCATTTGTGGGGGTTCTTTTTGGTAATATGTTAGGGCTATTTTTGTGTGTTCCTCACAAAACCTAGAATTTGTAGTTGTTCATTCCTACAGAAAACGAATTGTCAATTGTGGTGGGCATCATCCATTGTCGATCCAATGCCTCTTGTTGGTTGAGAGTGAAGCAAAGTTTTATTAACTCGCCTAAAAAAATAGCACATCCTTTTTATGTTTTGTGCTGCGTGCACTGTACTATACGTATTTGGATACTGTATCTTTCATGTACTTTTGCACACAGGCAGCGTCGGCATACATACATATCTCCATCACAGGCCCTTCTCTCTTTGCGCTAATCGGTCAATTATTGGATGCATGCTTTCCTGTGATGGTGACAATATTCTTGGACGAGTTATCTGGCATCATATCGCTTGGCTTCTCTTATTAGTTGGTTTTCTGCTGAGCCACAGGGTGCCTGTATACTTGATTCCTCCCCTTTTCCTTCCCATCGATCGGTTAGCAGTGGACGTGCATTGCAGGCAGTATATTACGACACATGATAAATCCACTTAGAGGGGTCACATCAAAGAGAATTACGACACATGATAAATCCACTTACGACACATGATCGGTTAGCAGGGGTGTTCGTTTCCTCCCCTCTAAATTCTAGAGGGGTCACATCAAAGAGAATTTTATCATTTATATGTACTAAACAAAGTCAAATTACAAAACTAACTTCAGAACCCCCAATTCGCGAGACGAATCTAATGAGGGTAATTATGAGACGATTAGAAGATAGTTACTGTAGCATTACTGTAGCAAAACATAGATTAATTAGGCTCATTAGATTCGTCTCGCAAATTAGCACCCATCTGTCAAATAGGTTTTGTCATTAAACTAATAAAAAAATTTAAATGTAAAGATTCTTTTTGATGTGATAGGTCTAAAATTTAGAGGGAATGAAACGAACGGGGTCTTACATAGTTTCCTCTATCGCTAGTCCATCTATTATATATAACGCCTTGTTTGTGTTGCAGTATATTATTCTTCGCACCCCTCTCTCAGGTCCTATCATTTTGTTTGCATCTAAAGTCTCTGTCACTTGTACGAGAAGATGAAAAAGAAAACGACCCATGCATGATGCATATGTGGACAAGCAGGATCGAAGTGGAACGGGACAAAGCATGCAGTGGTACGATCAAGGTTTCACATGTTCATGTCTCTGCTCCGTGTCCCACAGGTCCAAGTTTTTTATAAAAAATTAATTTTTTATTTTTTGTCTATGCTTCGTCGCCTTGTGACCTTTCAAATGCATCAAATTTGATCTGGCGAATTGAAAAGGAACACACTAGACCAGACTGAGAAAAATGGCAAGGTTGCCCGGCTATTAACTCACGGGTGGTGGTGGTGTGGCGGTGGTGGTGGTGGTAGTAGTAGTAGTAGAGATGAATCATGCGTTTGCATTACGGGAAAAGAGGGAAGAGCAGGAAGTAAAAAAAAAAAGAAGGACGAGCTGGGCCAAGCCCAACCTGCCCGCCGTCGTGTCGCGTCGCGCCGCCCCGTACCCCCTCCCTCTCGAAATCTGGCCGCACCGTCGTGCCCTCCTTGACAGAGCAGCCCTCCCGCCGCACCCTCCTCCCTGCCGCCGCCCCGCCACACAATCCTCCCGGCCACTAGATCTGGGAGGCACGCCCAGAGCCGTGGGGAGAACGGGAGCCACCTCGCAACAACCCTAGCCATCTCGATAAATGCTGTCGCCGTGGAGGACGCCGAGGAGAGTTGAGTTCGTCGTGAAGGTCGCCTTGGAGGTTGCGTGCGGATCTGCCGCACCATCCTCTGCTCGCGTCGTGACGCACCGCACACTACTCCGTCGTACCTTGCTCCTCCGTGCATGTCATGGAGAAATGATTCGAGGAGGTGGTGGCGGTATTTGTGGAGTAGAGGAGAGAGGGAGGAGCCCCACGCAGAGAGAAGTGCAGGGAGGAACGAGAGGTGTGATGTTTGGGAGAGAAGTGCGGGGAGGCTAGGGTTGCGGCGTTGTGTCATGTAAAAGCTTACCGATTCGGGCTGAAGCGGGCCGAAATGGACGTGCCCGTCACTGGTGCCTAGATGGTGTCAGCATGCCAAGCACTACTGTTGCATCTCTGGTGCTGGGTGACGTTTGACGTCATCTTGACCGCCACTTGGTACATGTTCTAGTTCTTGTAGCTGTACCGATGTCATCGTGTCCGCTATTGCTAGTTACAGTACTCCGCGTGAAGCCTGCACTGACGGATGGAGCTGTGACCATTACTGCTATTTGTGACCCTGCGTCACTGCATGCTGCTAGTGAGTGTCCCCAAAGCATATATACAACACATAAATATGCATCACTACGTATAACATAAGTTATTCACATTTACATATGGACAACAGGACAAACTATTACTGGAATGTGACGTAGTATATATTCTTTGACGGATGCATTGTAGCTGAATCTGTAGCTAGCAATATATATATATGCGTCCCATTATATACAGCACAGACAGACTGCGACTGGATCACTGGATCCTAGACGGGCCAATGGCCACACGATGCATAGCAGGTCATGCCACGCACAGTCGTCTCGGTGGCGCCTCCAGCTACTCGACATGTCCGAGAGGTGAAAGAAATAAAGGGAGGGCGGGCCTACGCCGCTGAATCATGCAGCGAGCGACCGTCAGTGCGCTCGTGGTCTTCCTCCGTTCCTGTTCGCGCAAGCAGAGCGTTCAGGTGTCATGTGCGCATCAGGAGAAGGGGCGTCATGTCCTTGACGGCGAGATCGAGGAGACCTGTCAGACGACGGATCGGAGCGACGAGCAGAGCCATGGAAGGTAGCCTTCAACGTGCGCTGATCCGTCGCCAAACAGAGGCGCTGCTCCCAACGAAAATCATGAAGATGATCTTTTCAGGAGCGCGTGATGCTGAAGCGATGTTGGATTAGGGATAGATCACATGCATGATCGGTAACCTAAACTCGTGATATCATGTAAAAATAGATTGTGTATAAGACATAAGTTGTGTTGCATTAAGCCTCTCAAACGGTATATACATAAAAACTAGACTTAGGTCGAAAGAAGACTATCCGAATATATATTACAATTCTAGATACATACTCTAACTTATCCAATATACTTTAACATTACCCGCAGTCACAATAGGTGCGGCGCAGATGGTTTAACTATCTTCATCTCGGAATGGAGGCTTCTAGGCTTCCATTAAGTCTTACAGTGTAAAAACCAAGCTAGCGAGCACGAAACGTAAACTAGCCACACACATGCACCAGGCCTCTTGAATATTGCTTGACTATTTACGTCACTAACATGCACCACATTATTGACCATTCATATGATATCATGGTGACACGACTCCACCACGCGTACACTGTCCGCCGGCAGGGAAGAAGACGAACAGTATAATTGTTAGCTCCGGTCAGCAACAATGCATGGTAACAAGAAATATACAGATCATCTAAACACCATACAAATCTTGTACAAGTCATGAGCGTTTGGCGCGTCTGACATGCATATATACCAGCTACCGGCCGGAATCCTATCATACTCCCTTCGTTTCACATTCTATGTCATAACACTCCCTCCGTTGCAAAATAAGTGTCAATATAGCCTCGAAGACGGAAAAGAAGAAATAAGAAAGAGAGCGCGTTGGAATCGATGAGGAGCGAAGAAGGAGAGAGATAGAAAGAAAGTTGCATTGAGAAGTGAGAATGACACATATTTTGAAAACAGCGTGCCTCTAGAATGACACTTATTTTAGAACGGAGAGAATAAAGCTCCAAAATTTTTCTCATATTATATATCATTCTAGCTTCCCAATAAAACTCATTCTCTATCTCTCTTCTCATTCACTTTTCTCTATTTTATGCACGCACTCCACTTTTTCACCTTGCCTTATTTCTCGTGCTCAGTGTAAAACAACTTATAATATGGCACGAGTGAGTGTATGTCGCTGTCATATTTGATTGTTGTTCATCTTGTTCGTTGTACCAAGCAACATCCGTATATTCATGTTATATATATGCGTACATGTAGGTGTTTGCATACTTGAGTGAAATATCACATCAATAATTCACTATCACATACATATGACTACTTCCGCATTGAGTTCAACAATATCCCTATAGTAATGTTGAAACCACGTCCAATCCAATCCATAGTTCTGCTTCGTCCCTATACATTGCGAAAGGTCATTTGTTAAGGTCCTATTTGGCTGGGCTTTAATTAGCATCTGTCAAAAAAGAATTGTGACTTCTTTAATTTGGTGAAGGCTTTTCTAGCTGAGCTGAAGCCTTTTCAAAAAATATTTCTCAAAACAGTTTCTTATTCGCAAATAGTGGACTCACTTTATGCCCTAGGAGGACGAAAAAGCAGGATGAGCCATGATATTTGGCTTCTCCATGCTAATTCAGTTTGCATTATCTAAAAAAAATGCTAATTCAGTTTGACAAGTATTTTTTGATTGACTCTGAATTTCTAAGGGGAAGCCTTTATAGTTTTGTCTATTTGTATTGTTAGGGCTTCATCAAAACGTAGTGGAGGCCCTTTCTAAGTTGTTTGCAGCAAGTCAACATGGTAAATCATGGAAAAAAAAAAGGTAAATCATAGAAATCACACACTAGTTGGGTCTTGTGGTCATAAAAAGATTACACACATACTTGTACATATAGCAGCACTTTTTCATGTATTTATGTAATTAAGAAAGGACTTAATGGCATAGATTAATCTTATAAACATTGATTGAGATCAAATTGTCAAATAGCACATGTTTTGTAAATAAACTAATTAAATAGAGTTTTGTAAATAAACTAATTAAATAGAGTTGTGTAATCAAATAGCACGCCTATTCAGTGTTCCCTCCAGTGTCAAAAATGCTGTCGTTTGAGGTTGTACTAAGTCAAACCTTTTAAACTTTGACTATAAATATTTTTTTATGTGTTAAGTTTAGAAATATGAAAATGACATGAGTAGATTCGTATTGAAATATAATTTCATAAAAGTATATTTTTATCTATATTTTATATCAAAAATATTAATCAAAGCTATGTTTTGAAGACCGTGTCAATGTCCAAAACGACAGCTTTTTTGATATTGGAGGGAGTACTGCTCAGCTTCCCCATTCGTCCCACCAGCTAGCTACACAGTACTAAATTAATTACGTTGATTGCAGTGCTGATGCTCCAACCAAGGAGAAACCATGTGTATGCCTCCCTGTTTAGTGATGTGACATCAGTTTAAATAAAATACTCCCTCCGTCCAACAATATAGTGTCTATCTAGAAATTTTAAGACAGATTAGCTGAGATGCCAAAAATCCTAGTTGCCCTATTAACACCAAATGCTCATTAATCCATACACAATACCAAGAAGGCAACCTAGCTGCTGTATTAACATTTTTTTGCTCCCACCAATACTCATCAATCCATTCACAGGTTTCAAAACAGAATTTTAATGGCAAGGACTCATTGTACTCCGTGACGTCGTGAGGCCCACTCAAATAGACACTATATTGTTGGACAAATAGAAATCTCTAGACGTACACTATATTGTTGGACGAGAGGGAGTATTATTATTACTAAGAGAAATCATACCGTACGAGGTTGGCGCGCAGGGTTAATGACGAAAAAACAGGACCAGTGGCTCACTTGTGAACGTGACTTCAGCGTTCCGTACGATTCAAATGGTGCAAGAAAATTGAGGTGGTCGCTAGGTAGCTATAGGCTGGCTACACCTCGTGGGCAAGAGATTTGATACCGTAGGATTTAGGTGCTGTAGCACTAGCTGATCCATCCTCATATATAACAACAGCAGCCATTTCTGGTAATAGAATGATTTGTCTAAACCATGGCCATTACTGGCTTTCTCCCCTCTCAGATAAAAGTGGGATTATTGTTGCACAACCTAAACATAGAGTACTTCATCCACAAACAAATGACAGATTTGGAATTAGGAACGTAAAAACCCTTGTTGCCCTTTAACTAGTCATTAACTAAAATCGTCGCCATCCCACTTGCCAACACGGGAAAATATTCAGTGAAAACAATCTATTCGGTGGAATCGTGAAAACCTTCTCGAAAAAACTATTTATAAATTTTGAAAAATTATAAAACTTAACATACGTGTAAAGAACAAAGTGAGAAACATGCGCACAAAAGACATTTGTGGGCATGTTTTCCCCATGTCCTCTACTCATATGTCAAGTTTCATAATTTTTAAAAACTTCTAAATGTTTTTCGGGAAGGTTTTCACGATTCCACCGAATAGATGGTTTTCACTGCATATTTTCCCTATTTTCACTGAACATGATAGTTTGGGTGTGGGGTTTCAAGGCTAACTGTTAACTTATGTGGGTGTGGGTTCCACTCAAAAGGATTATATTGACTTCAAAGTTGTCCTTTTGTGTTCAAATTTACCCTATCCAGATATTGTATACACTAGTGACTAGCCACCCGCCTGTACCCAAATGTTTGTGGTACGTAATAGATGATTTTTCACATGAAAACGTACACCACACTGCCTATTGTCAGATGTGATTATTTATGTAAAATTTCTATCAAAGTAGTGCAAAAATTTAAAACTTTAGGCACAAAGAGCTGCAAAACCTCCGCAAAAGTTGAAATCATATGAAATTTTTTTTTCACCATCATGTGTTTTGATCAGGGATTCAAACCCATCGTGTGATAGTACTTGTTTACCGTATCTTACATTTATACTCATTGAAAATAGTAATATAGGATGTGTACTCTTTCAACGCTTTCTGATGAGCTATTCCTAGAGACAGCCCACAATGAATTATCAGTGGCGAAGACACATGCAACTAGTTTCTAAATACAATTAAATATGAGAGGATGCAGTTGTTACAAGAGAATCACCATCGCTACATTATAGGTAACCTCCTCCTTTTGGGAGACAGGGAACTCCACTTGGTGCGTCGTTTTAGCATGTACCTGTAAATTGAAGTATATCAACATATACAGATTAACAAATCACAATGATATAGCTAGCCACATTTCAGAACATATGAAAGTGATTCACATGTCTCAAATCATAAACATGTTTATTACTTTTGCAGAAATTAAACCAAAAAAGGAATATAAACCTAGATGTTTGAAAGGGTATATAAGTTGATTAGTGCGTGCATGCATGACAATACTGGTATATCTATTATTGGACCAAATATATAGTAACACCCTGCATGGCTGCGTATCAGTTTCGGATCAGATACACAATAGCCAATGGCGGAGCTAAAGCTTGTCGGAGGGGTGCAACACTGTAATTTTGAGCTGCTTTGTCTTGGTTTATTTGGCCTTGTGGGTGCATACGTGATAGCACTAAATTTTTCGTGGGAAATATCAGTGCAAACACCTATTCGGTAGAATCGTGAAAACCCTCTCCAAAAACTATTTAAAAGTTTTGAAAAACTATGAAACTTGGCATACGTGTAGAGGACATGGTGAAGAACATGCACACAAAATTTCAGATCAAAACTCATTTTCTATTAAAAGATACAAAAATAACAAATCAGGTGGAAGAGGACAAAAATACTGCACAGTCACTCTTTTGTCCTTTTCCTCCTCTTTCTTCATGATTTGTTATTTTTGTATCTTTTAGTAGAAGTTGAATTGGATCTGAAATTTTGTGGGCATGTTTCTCACCATGTCCTCTACATGTATGCCAGTTTCATAATTTTTCAAAACTTTTAAGTAGGTTTTTGGAGAGGGTTTTCACGATTCCACCGAATATGTGGCTTGCACTGAATATTTTCCCTTTTTTCGTGAGGACTGGGTGTGAGTGTGAACGCATGAAGTGAGGCCCATGTAGATCCGCTCCTGACAGTAACCCCCCCTGCTGGTCGGTTCATTGATGCTAATGGTCGTCGAGTGGAATCGCCGCTGAAGAGAGCAGCTGCAAGGAGCGTTGACGTTGTAGCGTTGTGGCCATATCCAAGTGCCCAGCCAATCACTAGTTTCGTGCACTATGGCAGCAGGAAGGTCCAGTGAGCATTGTCTCCCATTATGTTCCAGTGAGCATTGTCTCCCATTATGTTCTTCCGTCATGTCAAATGGCCTGCAGGGTCCCCCAGAATATTGCTCAATTATCATACTCCTAATAATAAATATAATCCCCTCCAAGGTGAACAGATGGCTAATAACGAATACACGGAGGAAGACACGATCCAGCAAACTGTTGTACTAGGATAGATTCATTCGTGGTGTAACAACGAATAGGTGCGAACGGACTTGCAGTCTAGTGGTTACGAGAAAAGCCTTAGTAGCACCTTAGGTTTGTTCAACTCTTCGTGACACGAATTTTCTAGAATTTAACAGCGCTGTGCTTTCACTTGTGGACGACGTTTCTCATCGGCAGCGGAGGCGCTAGTGGTGACTTCCTCAATTTCAAGAATTTGCTAGCTTAGTCTTCTAACATGCTCATAGGTAGGGATGGCAACTTTACCTATGGGTGCGGGCACCCGATGGGTACCCGACCCGATGGGCGTGGGCGTGGGTGCCATTTCGCGCCCATGGGTGCCACCCGCACCCGACCCGACTCAGACATGGGTGAAAGATGGGTGTCGTTTTTCACCCATGGGTGACCCATGGGTGACCCGATTATAGTCCATCCGCGCCTCCCCACTCCCAAACGCGACGCCACCACCTCGTCTCCCACTCTAGTGAGTTTAAGATGATGATAAACTTCTATTTAATTGTTGTTTGAGATGTATTGTGACTAAGAATGTGACTTTATAATATCTATTTGCCGAATTTTCATGTCGCGAGATGATAAACATCTCTATATTTTTGATTTTTGATTTTGTACATGCGTTTTATGTATTTTTGTGCTACACCCGATGGGCACCCGACACCCACCCGAAAACCGATGGGTATGGGCGGGGTGTCAATTTTCACCCATGGGCGTGGGTGTGGGTGTCATTTTTCACCCGATGTTGTTTTCATCATGGGTGGGTTTTTGCTCCACCCGACCCGAACCCGACCCATTGCCATCCCTACTCATAGGGTAGGGTTTGCGTGAATCCGTTCATAAGGGCGAGTGTGAGTACGTTGTGAGTGTCTGATTGAACTTTGTAATTGAAAAAAAATGTGTGTTTTGTCTTTCTTTTAGATAAAAAAATAGGCAGGCGGAAAAAAACTCTGGTTTTTTTTAGCACTGGTTTTTTTTTTTAGAGACGGAAAAAAACTCTGGTAATGTTTACAGGCTGATCATGCTGCAGACGGGCTGATAGTGGGCTCGATTAGGCATTACTCCTTTCTGTTCAGTTATTTGGCCCAATTTGTTTCTTTTCTCATCGCAGTTTCTTTATTGGGTTGACAGAGCCCATTTCTTATCTCCATCGCTCTTCCCTAGCCCACTGTATGGCCGGATCCCAAAAAAAAAAAAAAAGCCTAGAACCAACGTTGTAGTTTTTTGCTACAGTTCTCAATTCTCATTCGGCCTGTTCGGCAGGCTGTTTTGCAGCTGTTTTACTGTAGCGGCTGCTGAAAAAATAACTACGAACACTGTAGCGGCTGTTGAAGAAATAACTGTGAACACTGTAGCTGCTGATAAGCAGCAGGCTTGGCGAACAGGCCGAATAATTACGCAGCGCATCATAGTCACGCACTAATGGCATTGCTTGTCTCAAAGAAAAAGAAGTCTAATGTCCTTGTTTTGTTCCCAATGATTCTTATGATCTAAAATAAAAGTACCACTAGATTTTGTTAAACTCTAACTTTTTTATTAGATGGAGGGAACAGTAAGAATCAAGAACAAAGAAAATCCCCACAAAAAAATCAAGAACAAAGAAAAGGAAAAAACAACTAGTAGTACTAAATACATTGGCGAAGTCACCAGCAGAAATTACACACTGACTTACCACCTCAACAACAACGATCGACCAAGCTGCTATTACTTTATTTTGCCCTAGTCCATTTACGTCAGCTGATTTCCGAGCGATCACGTCGTGATCATTGAGCAGGTCGCACACTAATCGATGATTAGGTTCACCAACCCCCGCTCTCACCTACCAAACACCGACGTGGGATACATTTTTCTTTTAAAAAAAAACTTTCTAGGTGAAATTTGAGTAAGATATTACTGGTACGAGATGCTGCTTTCATGGCATCGTATTCCTTCTCGCTTGCAGTTCGACAGATCGCGCACCCTTGCCTGTTGGAGCAAGGGACACGACGGATAAACGCATAGAAGTTGCTGCTACAGCTGCGTCGGCAAAGGCGAATTTGATGTGGATATGTTGTGTATATCCAAGCCAGAATTAGGACCCGAATTGTGAATGTTGCTCCTTTCTCCTCTGTTTTCTTGCACGAAAACAATAGAGCAAAATATATCAGAGTAATGGCCTGATGTGTATATATGATGGTTTTCTCAACACTTTGCCATAGTAGGTCCAACAAATGGTGGGGCCCGGCCACCGAACAAGGTGTTGAAACTGCACGAGTTGAGCGAGAGAAAGAAAGCAAGCGAGCGAGCGGCCTGTCAGTGCTTAATTGATTGGTTTGGTTTGACCTCCTCGCCTTTGGTGTTGCTGTTGGTGGTAGTTAAAAGAAGAGCATCAACAGCTGGTGATTCCAGGGAGATCTTCCTCCTCCCGTCCAGAGCACCGCGCACGTGTTGTGTCCCCGAGCTAGAGCACGAGCATATCCCCATTCCATTCCCCAGCAAGAGTGGAGGAGCCATCCCGAATTTCCAAAGGAGAGGGATTCAGGACTTCAGGTTAGTGCATTCCTCTTCACTTTTGTTCTTTCCTGGTGTTATCAAGTTTCTTTTCACAGAAGCTCAGGATTGGAATATATCTATGGTGTTTCCTTATTTGATTTCCTAGAATCTTTGGTGAATAGTTTCCTGGTAGGAGATAGGGTTTGGGTACCTGTGATTGAGAGTGGATTGGAAACGGAACTAGGGTTTGGTTAGGTGTTTGAAATCTCCATGATAATTTCAATTTCTTTTTTTAAACTTTAGTTTTAGGGGTTATGTTACATCATCATTCCAACTCCATTCTTGTTCTCCAGCGATTAATCGCCTTTTCCTCGTTACAGGTAGGTTTGGTTCTCCAGTGATTGGTTTCTTTCGAAGGCCAAGAAATTGGGGATTTCTACCCCTTATGCAGGAACCAGTGCTTAGTTCTCCTCACCGAAATAGCAGAGGTCTTTGATTTGAGAGAGGTTCTGTGAGAAGGATTGGACTATTCCTGCAGAGGGCACTATTGGTGTCCAGTTCCAGTTTTTGCAATCCGGGACAGAGTATGCGGCGAGTCCGAGTCTCGTCCCACCAATCTCCTGTCCACAAGCTCGGCGACTCGCAGATGAAACTCACACCCAAATTCCGGTTGGCCTCGACTTCTGCTTTGCCGTCACCAATGCCATCCCCAGATAACGATCAGTCCTCATGGGAGACAGCGCTGATACCTGGACTCCCGGATGATGCCGCGCTCAACTGTCTTCTCCGGTTGCCTGTTGAGGCTCATGAGGCCTGTAGGCTCGTGTGTCGCCGGTGGCATCACCTCCTGGCCGACAAGGCTCGGTTCTTCATGCAGAGGAAGTTGCTGGGTTTCCGGACTCCATGGTTGTTCACTCTAGCGTTCCACCGTTGCACTGGCAAGATACAGTGGAAGGTGCTGGACCTGAACTACCTCACTTGGCATACAATTCCAGCCATGCCGTGTCGGGACCGGGCTTGTCCACGGGGGTTTGGCTGCATTGCCATTCCCAGCGATGGTACACTTCTTGTGTGTGGCGGTTTGGTATCTGATATGGATTGCCCATTACACCTGGTCCTCAAGTATGACATCTTCATGAACAGATGGACAGTGATGACTAGGATGCTCGCTGCTCGGTCTTTCTTTGCCGGTGGTGTGATTGATGGACGAGTTTATGTTGCTGGAGGTTATAGCACAAACCAGTTTGAACTTAATTCAGCAGAGGTTCTTGACACAGACAAGGGTGTTTGGCAACCAATTGCTAGTATGGGCATGAACATGGCTTCATCTGATTCTGCTGTCATCAATGGTAGGCTTTATGTCACTGAAGGATGTGCATGGCCTTTCTTCTCCTCGCCTAGAGGACAAGTTTATGATCCCAAAATTGACCGATGGGAGGCAATGCCAGTTGGAATGCGTGAAGGATGGACGGGGTTAAGTGTTGTCATTGACGAGCATCTGTTTGTCATCTCAGAATACGAGAGGATGAAGGTCAAAATCTATGATCCAGAGACAGATTCATGGGATTCTGTCCATGGCCCTCCGATGCCTGAGCGAATCATGAAACCCTTCTCAGTCAGTTGTCTTGATAGAAAGATAGTTGTTGTTGGCCGAGGTCTCCATGTAGCAATTGGTCATGTCGAGAAGCAACCTGGCAGCAATTCTGATGCTAGGAGATCAAGCTACGCCATTCATTGGCAAGATGTAGATGTGCCTAAGGAATTCAGTGATCTGACACCTTCAAGCAGCCAGATTCTTCATGCTTAGCTGAACGATCCGCAGAAAGGCTGCAAATGGCCTGTCTTGCATTTTGCTTGGTCATCTCAACTGTTTAAGTTGTTCTGCCCTGTACAATTGTAGTGTTATTTACTAGTTGTTTTTTTCCATGTCAGAACTCTACAATCTGAAGATGTTGTACCAGTAAAGAGATAAATTGAGTTTCTTTTTCAAAATGGAGAAACAAAACGAGACATTGTTGTAAGTAAAACTGAGAGACATTGTTTTAACTAGATGTTTGTCAGTTCTTGAACAAATTCTTATATTGCTCTTCGGCCTTCTACTCTTGGTCGGAATTGTTGACATGTGCTCTGTGCCAAATATTGCTCGACTTAGCTGAGAACATGATCACATATATTTTTCTTTCTTGGTATTTTAAGTTGTTGCTGCGCATTGCATAACTATGCTTATTTACATGTGATTTACGTACCTAGTAGTCCTATGACTAGAATACAGAGCTGAGTTGTTCCTCAATGCAGCGAAGCAGCAACATGAGTGCATTATAGATTTCTGCAGTAAGCATCATGATTTATTTATTTATTTTTTGGAGAGAAGCTTCTATTGTTTCGCTGGGATACAAGAGAATTTTAAGTCTTTACTCTCTCAGATTTCGAATTGGTTGAATCGATCATTTAGATTTGGATGTCATCCCTCCTTTGTCGCAGATGAAATTTCTGCTTCTGGTACTCTGTTCGGTGCTGCCTGTAGTTCGTTTCATCTGAAGATTGGTACTCTGGTCTCTTGTTTTGTTTCTAGATCACTAGTTCAGTACTCTCTTGTTTAGTACTTTGCGTAGTAGGATCCTACACTGCTGAACTCTGTAAGTATGATTCTTCTGTAACTGAACAAGTAACCATCTTTTAGACATGAAGACATGACAGCAGTTTCTGAAAAGTCTGCAAGTTTGGCAATTCTTATCATTTTAGACAGATAACCATCCATAACAATACTCTCAAAAGAAAGAGCAGCCATTGATGATCATGCTTATGCCATTTTATCATCTGAAACAACAACATCTTCCAAAAAATTATCTTGAAACAAGATGTTTGTCCAGTTATCCACGGTAGTGCCAAGACCACGGATGCATATACTCGTGCACAAGGACCCAGCTGCGGGCCACTGTTGTTCAGTTGAAGACGTGGCGTCGAGCCACCCAAGAACCGGAAACAATTCAAGAATCCAATCCAAATCGCCTCTTGTGGTCTGCAGCCATCAAGTCAAATACGATACCTTTATCAAGGGATAATTGCCTTGGTACCATGTGTAAGGAAAGCCATCTCCTAAAACCCCATCACTAAAGAGATCATCTCCTCAACACTATCCATAATAGGCTCTTTCTTTCCATGATACCAAAATCATCCACCTCCATATAATTTTTTTACCTGTTTTGCCCTGCGTCTTCTTCACCACGCCCGTGAACCAGCCGAGGCTCATCTTCTTCTTTCTCCATGCCGCGCGCCCCTACTGCAGTGTAGAGGAAGGAGTTGAGGGACATTGACGCGCCGAAGCCGCCAGGCCGGGTCGCCGCCGCCGCCGCGGGCAGGGCAGGCCGCCCCTTGCCGAGCCCACCTAGCCGCCGGGCCGCGCCGCCGTCGCCGCGTCTCGCGGAGGACAGGCCGCCCCTTGCCACGCCCGCCTCGCCGCTAGGCCGCGAACTCAAGGCAGGTCGCTGCGGCTGCGCGTGGCCGCCGTGCGCCAGACAAGCTGCCCCGGCTGCATGCGCCTGTCCCTGCCGCCGCTGTGGAAGAAGGTGCCCGTCATCATCATGGATAGGAGTCAAGAAGCTGCTGCAGCCAGGGGCAAAAACGGAAGAAACATATGGGATTTGGAGCCTTTTGGTGTGTTGGATAGAGAGACTCATTCATAGATGGTGTTGAGGAGAAAGTCTTCTTACTAATGTGTTGAGGAGATGGTCATCTTTATTAGTGGTGCCAGGACAATTATCCTCCATCAAGGGGGATACCAATAACCAAACTGAATCTTCTTCTTCCAGACAAAGCCAAATCCAGAAATCCAAGCAGCAGCAATGGAGGCGCTATACCTTCTCGCCTCCTTGGCCACCACAGTGCTGACCTCCGCCGTCCACTCTCTCCTTCTCCTCCTCCGCCTCCTCGCGCCCTCCTTCCTGCGCCGCACTAACCCTGACAATAGGGTCCCCGCAGCGGCGCGGCTCTACGAGGGCCGCGTCAGGCACTCGCGCCGGCGGCCGGCGGCGCACGCCTTCGTCTACCCCGTGCGCTACGCCCTCCTCGACCTCGACCGCTTGCCGCTCCCGGACCACCTCTCCGCAGCCGACGCGCGCCGTATCGCCTCCACCTCCGGTCCCGTGTAAGTAGCTGATGCGAACCGCAGTTTTATGTTGAAAAATTATCGTGCCGTGCTGTGAAATTGAAAAGAAGCCCTCTCCATGTTGTAAAAAATGCCCCATTTCATTGAAAGATTTCAAAAGTATAGCAGATTCTTATAAAAATTGTTCCTTTTGGAAATGTTTCTTGTGTTCTGAGACTGGTATCGTGCTTTCTCTGATGAAGGTGTCTTCTGACGATACCCAAGAGCGTGGGGTACGAGCAGAATCCGCTCAGCATCTACTACTGCTACGATTCTGCAGTACAGGGGCAATATGGAGAGCTCAAGACGTGCATTGCTGAGGTGATGAGAGCTTTGCGTTCGATTCATTTTGATTGGTATCTGATAAATTCTCTGCTTTGTTCTGATCTGATCTCCTGTTCTTGGCGACAGGTCACCAATACTCCCTGGGGGGAAAGGGTGATGTTTACCTTCCAACCAGGTTCTGATCTCGTCGCGAAGCCCTTGCATGTCAGCCCTTTCATGGTATGAGTATGACCTGAGTTAAGAATCAATAATCTCTCTAATAAAATGTGGTATGTTGGCTATGCAGCCGTTACATGTCAGCCTCTTCATGGTATCACCTCAGTAGAGAATCATTAATATCTCTTATAAGATGTGCTCATGTTTACTTAGACAATTTGGTGTGCTGACTGATCACTGATGAACCCTTTTCTGGTTTTACTGCTTACTTTCAGTATGAAAGCTACCTTCTTTGATCAATACCTATGCATGTGTTGCCCAGGGCTCATTACAGATTCTTTTACATGGTCATATTACGGATATTGTGTTGTTTATTTTCCGGTAATTCAGCTGACTATGTTCACCTCTGTTCCATCTGCTTAGTGTGTTTCTTTTTGTTTGCATGAGTTCTAGGATATGCTTGGCAGCTGGAGTATTCGCGCTGATGCTCCTGGGGATAACCTCTACGTGGCTATATCAATTCAGCATCCAACACTTGGAAACTATTTCACTGCAGCTTTGCATGCAAAATTAGTTGGAGAGACAAGTAATTCTGTTAGGCTAGCAACATTCTTCTGGCTGATGCCACACAAAGTTGCTGCATGGATATATTGGGAGGCAAGTGCCATATAAATGTTGTTTCCGTTTCTGATTCCACACATATGTTTACGGTTGCATTTTTCATGTTGCACAATGAGCATTTTCTGATAGCTCCCATAAATGCAATATGAGAATGTTCTTATAGCTGTCAGATAAATTTCTTTTCTAACTATGATGAGAGCATTTTCATATTGCATCTACAAAGGAATCAAGCAATTTCAGAATTTGATTGAGCTGAAGGATCTCAACAACTAGCTTGAAATAAAATTTCTGCTACTACATACCTTAAAATCATGTCCAAAATGTATTTTTCATTGCAGAAAACCTATATCCTCACTGCCTCCAATCTTGTTCCATCAAATTACTTGATGGAAATTTTAAATGTTTAACTGCTAGCCAGCAAACAAACACATTAGTATATATTCAGTTCCAAGCTCAACATTCTCTTTAGTCTTTCTTCCAACAGAGCCCATTATCGAGAAAGGCGGGTTTACTTATGCCTGGAAGTTAAGGCTCCTTCCCATTCTTCTGATCCTCATATTCTCTCAGCTGCACAAATCTTGTAGACTCATGCCAGCTATTCGTGTGTTGATTCATCTTTTCGATAACAAAGGTTCATAGTTTAGGAGAGGATGAATCCACTCGTGGCATGTAGTTTAGTGCCATGAAATTCTATGTTGAGAATAATTTTCTCGTGGATATAGTTGCTATCATTGCTCAATAAGTAACTGATGCTCTGCATTGACATAAAGTAACCCATAAGTTGAAGTAAAAACATGGCACCAACTGAACTGATGACCATGGCAACTGCAACCTGAATTGTCTCACACTCGGCCATCAGCATCTCTGCTTCTCTTTGAACTGATTCTTGCCTCAAGTTTAGTACTTCAAACAAACTCATGTGCTGCTGCAATATGCATTTCATTTATTTGGGCTATTTTCTGCTATCTTACTAGTGCTCTGCTTCTGTTATCCAGGCCCTCAGACTTTGGCTTAAGAACGTCAAATTTCAGGACCATCCCAGGTATCTCAACCCGAACTACAGGGATGAAGCACTGAAGCGAGATCTCGAGATCCGTTCCTCTTGCAGCTTCCTTCAGAAACAGAAGGTGAACGACCAGAGCAGTGGCATCACAAAGAAGACAACCGATAACTCGAATAATCGAGAAAACGGTGATGAGAACATCGTAAAGAGATGGTGCATATGGAGGGACGCTCAATGGCCTTGGTCGTGATGGTACTTGGAGACACCATTTTGTTACGGCGCAGCTTTTTTTTTCACCCCTCTAGAATACGCGGGATAGCTGCACATCATAAAGGAATTCAGTTCAACTGCTGTTCGATGCTTCCCTGTATAATCAGACATCACACACCATTTGATTGCTGGGTTTGCAGACATTTTGCACTTGCAAATGCATGATCAATATCGTGTCTTGTATATTGTTTATATCAGTAAAGAAAAGAGCTCTTTCTGACATGTTTTCCTGGAGAAACATTTCCGTTGATATTTTTTAAGAAAAGGGAATATTTTTTTCATCAGTATATGCTGCTAGTTTTTTACTAATTATATATTATTGTTTTATGTATCCTTCCTAAGTGCATGTTTAAGCTATAGATTCAATGGACGTATGCCTGATTGCTGCGAGATGAAGTGTCGGACTCTAAGCAGCCGGCTAGCCAAAGACTTTTGGCTGCTGACGATTAGTTAGTCAAATTTTTGTACTTGGAGAAGCTTTGCATCTCCTTTCTCTCTTCTTTTCCCCCTCTTTCCTTTTGGAAGGATTACTTGCATCACCAAATTCTTCCAACTATACAATATGTTATTAGTCCATTTCACACGAGCAACCTAACATCCGACATGTGCCCATCAATGGAGATATGATGATCTTTGCCTGTCCAGTCCATCCAAGAAATCTCAAAGGTTCCGTGCTGACTCTTGAGCCTGCCTGTTGGTTCGGACTTTTCTGCTATTTTGCGGGCACGGCCGCACATGCGTGGTTTTCATCCTTGTGCCTGCCCGTTGAATTTTCAGGGGGCTTCGCATAGATTTCCTTGTGCGTTCGATTATGCATATGCTTCAACTTTCAAAAACCACTTAAATTAGCATATTATTAACAAATCTGCGTGCTTGCGTACGCTCACACGAGATGGACGCCAAAAGTTGGCTAATAGCCAACTATAACAAACACGTGGTGACCCAAATTATTTCACGCGCGAAAAAGCGCAAGGTCATCAACAGCTAGCAGTGCCTTGCAGCCATGCCATCGATGAGATTCGGCCTGCCTAATTTTCTTTGCGTAAAGTGACACTGTAGTGCTCATTCCTGAAAATTGAAGGGACATAAGGTACTGTACTCTTTATACTTAGAAATATTTGGTAATTAACATAGAGATTAGCACAGATTGTTTGGATAATACAAGATTATATCATAATTGAAAAATTGCCATAAACGTCCTTTTCTGAACATTCAAATTTCTAAATAAAAATATATATGTACATGCAAGTATATGAGATATTAGAGCACAAAGAATAAGAAACTAAGCCAACCAGATCTTGAAAGAAGGATAAATGGTTGTAAATGCAAGCATCCGTGCGGAGTCGCAAACTTCAACCCGAATTAACTTTTTTCACCACGAGAAACCTAATAACCGCTGAGTTAAGCTCTGGCTGAATTCCAATGGTGGTTTGTACGCATGCGTTATGTTGTATTTACCTTTCAACTATCATATTCTTCCAAAGTTGTTCATATGAGGGGTACGTTAATCCATATTCATGACAAGGGAGCAAAATGTTTTTCCCTTGAAATTTTAGGTTTGACAGATGCTGTCACAAATTCCAAATTGATCTTCTTTGCACTGTTCTATAATGGCAAACGTGCCAAATCAGAACTTAACAGACACACGCCTACCTTTCGTTCTCTTTCCGGAATGTTTCCCCTTACAGAATGAACGAGATTCTATCGAGGGAAAAGTTTGGCAGCTTTTTGACAAGAACGAAGTAAAACAGGACAAAGCAAACAAAAAAAAAATCGAGATTCTGCAGAGAATTGTACATTCAAAAATAGGTTAGAACTTGGTCGATGAATTTTCCCACTACGAAATGAGGACGCATGAGTGCACATGTTTCTTCTCCGGCCGGCAAGCTCTGCAAATCCCCAAAACGATTCAGACTTCAGAGAACTTTTCAAAAAGCGATCGACTCTTCGAAAAAATGGGGTTTTTTTATATCTATACAGATCGTCATTCCATTTTCCGTTATGCGTGGTGCACGGTGTAAATCAAGCTAACAACCAATAAACTCGTATTTCACAAAAAAAAAGTAATTAACTCGTACGGACATGTGACACATCTGCATTATAGTTAGTGTGGACGTGCGTACGGTAGTAATTTTAATTTTATCTCCGTTTCAGAATTTGCATCGCCATTATGCATGTGTGCTCCACTTTATTTTCATGCACGCATGTTTGGCAGGGTCTCAAGTTGTCGATCTAAGATGCATGCATGATTAAGAAAACCAAAAGGTAAAAACAATGTAGAACTATACGAATATTCAGAGCATACACGTGAAATTTGCCTATGCGTCTTTGAGCCAAAAGCACATGTCAAAGATAGGTAGCAAAAATAGGTATTTAATCGTCGAGGAATAACGTTGGATGACTTTACAGTAGTACTTTTCCGGTAAGGCTTTCCTAATCTTGCGATGTGGTAACTTGCACTCGTAGAGAATAGATATGGGAGAAGAAGACTTTTTCACACTTCGGAACCCTCCTCTTACACAGGGAACCGTTGACTGTGTTGGATCAGTTTGGCTACTTCTCTCGCCTATGCTTTGAGTGGGAAGAGACCAGAGAGTTTATTTCTCCGGGAGAAAATCCCCGGTGAGGCACGCAGGTTCGAGAATCGAACACGGATTGGCTGCGCGGACTGAAGGATTGCGATCATTCTTTTATGTTAATCCCCTTCCTTCCAGTCCTCTAACGTCAAATAAATCGGACCGAAGGTAGTATATATTTCTTGCAATTAATAACTTAAAGGAAAAAAGATTTGCGAACACTATAAGATTTCTAGAAATCCCCAACGGTTTCTTTGTACAAGGTGCTGACAGTTTTGAGTTTATTTGTAGTAGATGTAAAAACTGTAGGGAATTTGCTAAAACTATTGGGAAATATAGAAATTTGTACTACAAAACTGTTGGCCACTGAACCTCAAAACTGTTGGCCACTTGCGCAAAAAATGTCGAGGATTTGTAGGAATCTTGTAGTGGAAAGAAATATGAGGAATTGAAAGGAGTCGGAGTCTTCATCCAGATTCCACGGCATAAAGTAACACCACGAGTCGACGACATGGGCATATTGTCCTAATAAATTAAAGAACAGCTGAAAGTGAGCAAGCAATGGGTGCGTCTCCAACATCTGCATAAACGCGAGCATGTTGATGTATGCATGTGACGTGACGACGGTGGCCGGAACAATACATGTCGTCCCTCTTTTTCTTCCATCTAATAAAAAGGAAAAGGAAAAACGGCATCTGCCCTGCTGTGGCCCACCAACCAACCATTCAGCCTTTGACACGTGGGTGCACGAGGCTCTTCAAGCCTACCATGCATGTGAGAAAACTCTGCTGACAAAGAAAAAAAAAAGGTACACAGCCGACAATAAAGAATACGGGAAAATTGGTAGAGTGTGTGTGAGAGAGATGCATGAACACGTTTCTAATTAGCGAGAGAGAGAGAGAGAGAGAGATGAGGCCATCACGTCTTTGATTTAGATTAGTCTGTGGTTTAGGCAAAACGAGCAAGCAAAACCAGCAGTTTATGTTGAAACGGGCAAAGCAAGGAGGCAAAGGGAAAAAAAGCACCGCACCACTCTCTCCCTGCCAGCCTCTCAATCTATTCCTCCTCCCGCGCGCATTCTTCACGTGCGCGCCAAAACCACGCCGTCCACACACACCCATGCGCCGGTGCGCGCATTTCAATTCATAAGACGAAGGCGTCGACGCCGGGGGGACGATACATATAGATAGGAGGCGCAGGCCAAGCCACCACCACCGTGCGTCTTCTTCTCCACCTCGACAGGTCTAGAGAAGCAAAAACTAATTAATGGAGGGCAGGAGGGACGACGTCACCGGAGCGGCGCCGCCGCAGGATCAACGCTGCTACGGTCGTCGCGGCGGCAGCAGCGGCGGTGGCGATGGGAGCGATGGGAGCAGCAGCGGCGTCGAGCTCAGTCTCCGGTTGACGACGGGGAGTGGTGGTAGTCCTCCGCCTCCTCCGGCGGCGGCGGCGGCGGCGGAGCAGCAGGAGGCGGCGGCGAGACGGAGCATGACCATATTCTACAACGGCCGGGTGTGCGCCGTCGACGTTACGGAGATCCAGGTAATTGCGCACTGCTCGATCGAGTTAATTATCATCTGTTGCTGCTGCATGTCTTCAGTCAGTCAACAATCTGAATCTGATCGGAAACTATACGTGTCTATGTGCCGTTGTCAGACATTTTCCTACGCCAGTTTAATTATTTATTTTCATACTAATGATGTAGTATTTAATTAGGAATCTAGATAGCTCTTTCCATATGTAACACAGTTTTCTCTCTTCCTTCTTGCCAACCATATGAATTATGAAACATCGGTACACTTTTTTTTCCCCCTAAACTCAAAGCTAGTTTTTTTTTTTCATTCCACCACTCTGTTCAAGCAAGAAACTTCCCCTGAAACCCAGGAGTGACTGATAATTAATCTCGTCAATAAGATGGAACTATCTAGCTAGCCCTCTCCTCTCCCATGCAACAGTTCAAACTATTTTTTTTATTAAAAAAATCCCCCTTTTCCCTCAAATGAAGACTAGGTAGATGTATTGTGTTCAGAAAAGTCCATTTTTCCACCTCATCAAAGAACTAAGACTAGATGCAGGTTCACGAAAATCTGATAGATCATAGTTCAACTAGCTAGTTTGACATCGGGGTCATAGTCGTCGGCCAAGTCCCATTTTACGGTTGAAAGATTCTTATTCCCTCTCCAACACAATTTCGCACGTGTTGCACCAAATCAAGGGGACATAGGACTATCACCCGTCAGTCGGTAGGAGTAGATGCGCAGCTGACCAAACACGTACGTCGGCCACTTGTCATCGTCTCACTGAACCAGCGAAATTTGCCTTAATTCCTCCCCTCGTCGTCATCGCCGTCGTCTCTCCAGTCTCCACACACGCACGCAAACAACGCGCGCAGAAAAAATAAACAAAAGCAGCGCCACTTTTGACCATGAGATTCGATTCGATTCGATTCAAACCCTGCAGCAGTACATACGCATCGTCTTTCGTACACGAGGCTAAACACGTGCTCTAATACGCAATTAAGTATGTGTACGTATTACTGCTATATAGTTGCTAATTACTGGTGTCGTTTTAATCTTTGGCGCAGGCAAGAGAGATCATATCCATGGCGCACCAGCAACTGCGGCGAGACGAGGGGCACCTGCAGGACAGAGACGCCGGCGCCAGCGCCACGGCGCGGTGCGGCGGCCAAGTAAGACCAACGGCGGCGGCGTTGTCGCCGGCCGGTTGTCCGCGGCCGGCGCCGGACCAAGTGGGGCTGTCCATGAAGCGGTCGCTGCAGCGGTTCCTGCAGAAGAGGGAGGCCAGGAAGGCCGCCGCCGTCGCGCCGCCCTACGCCGGCGGCGGGCGGCAGGCGCAGGCGATGAGACACTGACCTGACCTTGTCGTAGGCTGCTAGATCACAAAGAGAGAGAGAGAGATCACCGTATAGTTGGTTGATTCAATCGGGGCTGGAGGTTCAATTTGCTTTCTCGTTTTGTTTTATTTTTTGGTTCTTGGCAGTACACACATATATACAGCTACAGAGATATACAACTCTTATTATGCAGACAGCTACACAATATGCGCTGCATTGTCGTGATTTACGACATTCGTGTATAATGATTTATGATATTTTTGATACGTGATTCACTACATTTTTACTATAATTCTGCATGCGACACATGCATGTCCCGCAATGCATTGTCCTAAATTTCATTCAAATTATCTTAATTCTGTAATAAAATTATTGTAAAATTAAAATGACCACGTAGTAATAAGTTATTATTTAGCCAGCCATAGAATGTAATAGACATAGGGTTCGGTGGCTAGCACCACGCCACCACCAGTTGGTGGACAGCCAACGTGATGCAGCAGCCGCAGCCAGTTTCTAAACTAAGGATGGGTCCCGTTCTCTTATCAAAAAATAGAGTAAATTTCAGAAACCTACAACTATTTGTACTTTTGTATAACAAATTTATGACTTTTAAAGTCTATTTCACAAAACTACAACTATTTTGACACTATAGTAACAAGAAGCTACAACTTTTGTTGCACATGTGTGATTGACAGATGGGACCAGGTTACAAAACTTGTAGGTTTGTGTTACTAAAGGTGAAAATAGTTGTAGTTTTGTGAAATAGACTTCAAATGTCGTAGTTTTGTGATACAAGAGCGCAAAAATAATTGTAGCTTTGTGAAATTTACTCAAAAAATAAAAATGGAGACATCGGGAAACCAATGTTACGATCAAATACTGAGATCATGTCGTGTTCAAGTAGTTAATTAACATGCATCACACATGTAATCTGCACGATCTTTTATTCTTCTTCTAAAAATCCCTGCAAGATCTTTTTAGCGTGCACAGCAAGGATACAGTGATCGCCCATATTTTTGGGAAAACAAACGTATATGATGGGGTCCAAATTTATAGTATCGTCGTCGAGCATGCGTTCCACGCATGCATAGTATAGTAGTAGTATCGAGCATGCGTGGGCATGCGTTCCACGCATGCATCAGTGATCCTGAGCTTGCCGGACTTAATAATTAACTAAGTATCTACAAGCGCGACGGGATGGCGGCGAGCCTGTCGGCCTCGGTGACGACGTGGTTGCGGGTGATGTCGGCGAGCGAGGTGCAGCCGCTGAGCGCCATGGTGAGCTCGAACTCCTCGCGCACCATCCGCAGCAAGTTCCGGACGCCGGCCTCGCCCTCCACCGCCAGCGCCATCACCACCGGCCTCCCGATCTGCACCCATCCACATTAATTGCACCGATCGATCAACATTGCGACGCCGATGGAAGTAGCTGCTGCAGTTGTTCATGGATGGAGCACTTACGAATACGCCGGCGGCGCCGAGGGCGAGCGCCTTGAAGACGTCGGTACCGCGGCGGACGCCGCCGTCGAGGAAGACGGGGATCTGCCCGCGCGCCGCCTTCACGACCTCCTCCAGCACGCTGATGGTCGCCGGCACGTAGTCCAGCTGCCGCGCGCCGTGGTTGGACACGATGATCCCCGCCGCGCCGTTCTCCACCGCGAGCCGAGCTGCATGCATGCGTGTGTGAATGATCCACGAATCATATATGTTCATGTCATGTCATGTCAGTCACCAAATCAAAGCTTCGATTCGATCATGAATTTTCGTTCATGGAATGAGCAGCATAGAATAGAGATGTGATGACGTACTGTCTTCCGCGGTGATCACGCCCTTGACCAGGATCGGCATCGTGGTGATGCTCTGCAGCCACTTCACGTCCTTCCAGCTCAGGGTGCGGTCGATCTGGCCGGCCACGTACGAAGCCAGCCCTGAATCGGCAGCCTGCTCAGAACACAGATCAAGTTTCCGAGAGCGATTACTGCTTAGATGGACGTAACTGGCAACGTGCACTACCAAAATGCAATCTCTCAAACTTCACCTGGTCCATTTTGCCGAGGTCCAAGCCTTCGAAGTTCTTGAGCGTCAGGTTCGGTGGCAGAACAAATCTGCAGCAGCAAGAGCCATATTCAGTTTACTTGTCTGAAACTCTGAAACTTATAGTTTTCCTCCATTTTTTTCGCATCAGCTTATGCTTCTTGAGTTGTAGAACTACGTATATTATTAGTGTCATTAGTCTCTGTAACTGTTTTGGATATGGAGAGGCAATTCACCTGTTCTTGATATCAGCTTCCCTGCGGCCAAGGCGCGGAGTGTCAACAGTAAGCGCGATGGCCTTGAATCCAGCCCTTTCTGCCCTCCTCACAAGCTGCTCCACCACCTTCCTGTCCTTGTAGACCTTCAAATTAAGAGATATGCCACGCACAATCACTGACAAGACAACTTTGATGAGAAATTGAGAGCAATATTTCTGTAAGTACAAGTGCAGTGTCAATGAATTTACATATAGCTGGAAGAAGCGAATCCCTGGTCCAGTTGAGGCAACCTCCTCAACGCTTGATGTAGCCCAGGATGACAGTGTCTGCAAAAACAAACGTCGTAACAGTTTGGCCATCGCTCTTTATTGCAAGTTTATTAGTAAAATTCTGTTTTTTACAAACCATGATAGTGTCTGCTGCTGATGCTGCTCGCGCAGTTGCGTACTCTCCTAAAAGCAGCAGGATGGAGATCACCATATTAGCTCAACAATCTTACAGAGCATATCATGGAACTGAATACTAGTTGTTTATGAAAATTGGAAATGAGGCTTGTTTCAGTTACATGTTATATACTGTTGTGTATAATATAGCTGGACCCAGCAAAACCAAATGAATCCCAAAAGAACATACCATCAGGGTGAGCCATCTTCTGAAAGGCAGTGGGAGCAATCATGATGGGCATTGAGATCTTGAACCCCAGCACAGTTGTACTTATGTCGATCTTGGATACATCGATCAGGATGCGTGGGCGAAACCTAGCCAAAACAGAGTAATAGTGTGAGATTTAAGGCTGGCTCGAACTCAGGACGCAAAGGAAACAGTACACTTACCATCGGAATTTGGAAATGATCATGTCCCAAGAAGGGCAGCTTATTAATTACTTGTCTACTTGAACAATGAACACTACCCCAACATAAAAACTTTTTTTTTTCCAAGGACAACAATACAAGAAGAAATTTATTTGACTTCATAAATCATAAACTTGTGAAGTGCTACCCCAGAAGATAAGCTTTTGTAAGCTTGATTAATGAAAAATACATATGGATCAGTCATCTTACACTAGTGCTTCAACACACACTGAAGCATACTATTGGCTCGAGCTGTAACGTAGCAGAGTAATTCGAGGAGTGCTTACAATATTCTTGAGAAGGCCTCCGTGTTTTCCTTGAGGGTCCACTCATCCTCAGCACCGGACGCATAGTAATCATATGCCATCTTGGGAAGCTTCTGCTTCGCGATGGCCTGGTACTCCGTGATATTGGTGATCGTCATCTCTGCAACTAGCTGGTGAACACCTACACTGTTCTACAACAAGAAACGAAGGCCGGTCAGCTGATCTGTCCAAGTAGCAGAGATAGCTTAATCTGAAGACATAAGGTTTTCAAGCAAGTGGATTCATCTGAAGAAAATGTTTGTGTAGTTACGAAACCACAACAAGAACAGAAGTGATCTGATTTCATGTCAATGCGTCCAGAATTCAGGATATTCAGCCCCCCTTTGTTGTGAGATGCAGTGAATAGGATGAAAAAGCTACTTAACCAAGAATCTGATGAAGTTCTCTTACCTTGCTGCAGGCAGTTGCAGTCCCCTGCAGGCACAGGGGAAGAGAATGGAGGAGGCAGGAGCAAGACAAGTGGACACAAGTGGAAGTAATGCTGGGGACGAGAGTAATATAAGAGATGGGGTACTGACTCTTGGTGCTTTTCTACGTAGAGACAAAACAATGAAAATAATTGTGGAATTATAGAGAGAGATTAGAGGTTTTCATGGATGACGAACTGGAGGCGGCATCCACTGCTTCCTCATCCACTTCTACGCCACTTTTTGAAGAATATTTGGATACTACGGGACAACTGCTGAAGTTTGATTCAGAGTTGATCAGAGGTGTTTGGCTGCTTCCCACGTAACTGTTTGTGTTTGTTAGCTTTTGGTGCTTTATTGGCAACGGACTGCGAGTATGAGCCTGAAGTGATTGGCCAGATGCAACTCATGTTGGCTATTCAAGCGTTTCCCATGAACCATGGTTTGTACCTTCGCTTATTCATAAAATTTGACGCATCATGATAGTCTGTCATTCCTGTGCCATGCAAATTACACGACTGAGTTATCTTCGTTTACCGTGGAGTCAACTGCAGTATTATTTATCTATTTATTTATTGCTTTTGTGAACCCAGTTCAGTGGCCAGGCACACACTCCCAACTTGATACAATACAGTAGAAAACAATTGCATGAGAATCATCAGGAAGTGCCCCATGAAAGCTAACTTCATTTTCGATCAACTCAAAGTTGAGATAGTAAAGGTAAAAGAAAAATACATTTCTGCTGTACTCTTTTCACAGCAAGTCCTATTTACCAAAGATATACAAGCCGCATACATATGACAACAACATCTGAATATCAGTGCATTGGCAAACCGTTCTTCAGCTGTCTTCCAGTCGCAACAAACCACCAGGTGTGATGGGGCAACAGAACACCAAGGCAAAGTTGTGAATACCAGAAGAGCAGCAATTTTTTCTTTCTTGATCCAATAGGCATGCAAAATCCCAAATTCCTTTGCTTCTTACACTTTCTGTATGATAAATCTCGCCTACATATCAGTTATCTTAGTTGCCCCAAACGTTGTCCCAGTTGTTGTTTCCTTTCGGTGCCTCAAAAAACTGCTGCCCAGGCCCCTCGAATGCCGGGGCCTCTGGTCCCTGAATACTGCCCTTCTTTGGCTTTCTTCGGATTCCTAACAGACGCAAAACAAACCTTGCAAGCTCGCCATAAAGCATACCAGACCGATCAAAGAGCTGCCACAAACATGATGATAGCAGTTTTAGTAAAAAGAAAAGGATGATCAACTTATTCCAAGTGAAGACAATAGGGAAATATGGAAGAATACAGTACCTGCAACATAGCTGTCATGAAAAAATAGGATGCTTGAGTGTTCTGTTCAACGAGGAATGAAATTCGCCCAAAGAAGTTGACGACACCATGCATCTACAGCCATTTAAAACCAGTTCTAAGGGATGTCCAACAGAATAAGCACAAGTTAAAGCATGGGAAAAGTGGTGATTTTTAAAACGAAATATGCAGATATTGAGATGTAATGTTACAATTGCACATATTAAAAAATATAAACTAAATGGAAGTACCAAACATTGATAAACAAAACAATCTCAACAGGACAAAACACACATCACAGCACTGAACTAAATGGCAAATGAAACCAATTGGAGCTAATATAGGGTTCCGTGTATCTAAAGATACTGGAGTACGTCCACCATACTCAATTTATAACATTCCGAGTATCAGAGTAGGCTAAAGGGGGTAGCTTCAAAAGAAAAGAAAAAACTTTTTACTTAAGGTCAGGATTTTTTTCCTTCAAATATTAAGTAGTAGTCTTGTAACTCATCCTCATTTCACAGTTTGGACCCCAAGTAGGTAGGCACTGATTATACTGAATGCCAAAAGTATGAACTAACATTTTCAAGAGGGGTCATAACATAACATGCATCGGATGCATAATACAAATAAGAATAACAATTACTAGGATGGACTATTGCTTCTTCTTCACATTGCCTCATTATCATTTTCCAATAAATGAAAGTAAGAAAAAAAATTAACTTACCACTCGTAGGAAGGACATCCAGAAACTTGGCGGTGATGCAGGAGGGCCAAGTGAATTTGGATCCTGGTTACCGTAAGGACCCATCCCCATACCACCCATTCCACCCATGCCGCCCATTCCGTAACCACCATATCCTCCCATCCCGCCGTACATTCCTCCACCATACATCCCAGAATTTCCATAAAGGCCACCACCACCATAACCTCCACCGTAACCCGAGTACATGTTATTTCCGTACATCCCCCCACCACCATAAGTATTGCCGTATCCACCATATGGACTGTACACATTGGAACCGCCGTATCCTGTGTCAAGGAAGGAAATGGTCGGCCTGAGAACAGAAACTGTGCTGTTATTTGAGACTTTGAGAAAAGGTGAGTACCTCCATAGGTATTTCCATAGCCTGTCTGTGTTTGCTGCCAAGGCCGTTGAGGCATCTGCCTTGAGACGGTTCCATTAACATTGGCAGTGGTATTTCTCTCTGTCGCAGTAACGTTTTCTCCAGGTTTAGCTGTACCAGAAGCTTCGACAACATCGCTAGTGCTGCCCCCTGATGGGGGCTTGAAAGGTGCTGGGCCAGATGCCCCCTCACCTCCGGAACGCTCCCATGGCTTTGGTGGTGAACCTGCAAGGAGCATTTAGATGTTACCATCACAATTCATCTAAACTATTACCACGACAAATCACGAGTCAGTACTTTTCCAATGAGCCAGTCAGAGTCACTACTCGCTTTTGACTAAAAATGGATGTTGGCCGAATTAACAGCAAATCATGCAAAGTACTAATGTTGCTAAAACATTCCTGACTGCCCGTGCAGGATACAAGCAAAAGTCTCCTGGAAGGATGACGAGCATAATTCACCTAACAGCTTCGGCTCAATTGCAAAAGAAGACAGCATCGTTACTTGGTGGAACAAACAGGAGGTGGACTTATTAGTGATTACTGAACATGAAACTACAACGCGGAAGGACCAAGTGAAGGGCCCTAACTCCTAACCACGCGAGACAACAAGCTCAGGTTCCTTAAAGACACCAGAACCACAATTTCCTACACGGTAGCCAATTCGTCAGGGGATCACGCTAAGCAACCGTGCAGGGAATACACCTAGCGCCCATAAAAGTTGTTCACACAGCTCAGCACCGTCCCTGGCCAAAGAATTTTGCCGTAACCAGGCGAAGCCAGCGAACGGGCCCAACCGATTTGCGTCCGCGCATAGGCACGCAGCATCGACCGCGCGCATGGACGAACCAGCTCGATGGGGGAAGAATAAAAATCCAAGCTTTACCCAGCAGCCGCGGCGCAGATCAGGCCCCGAATCGAGCGACCGGCGGCATGAATCGACCGGATCCTGAGCCCGAACCGCATCGAATCAAGGATCTCGGGCGAATCGGGGATCTAGGGTTCGACGGGGTAGGGGAAGGGGAAGAAGAAGCGACGGACCTGACATGGCGTGAGCGTGGCCTCCTCTGCTGCTCTATCCACCCCTCCTCCTCCGCTGGGTCTGGTCTTGCGGCCTTTTTCCGGGTTGACGCGCACGCGGTTGCCATGCTCGAGTCAGCGGCGGATAACCAACGCGGCGGATGCAGTGGAGCAGAGGGTGCTCGTGTATCTCGTGCGGCGCTTATTGGGTTCAGATTCGTTTGGGCTCCTTGTTCATGGGCCTCCAGCCCACGTGAAGAGAATTCTACACGAATCCGTCCACCACGGCCCACGTTCCCGTCCCCCATACGGCCAATCCTCCTCGGCAAGAAAGAGAAATTTAAGAATCGGAGAGGAGAAGCAGCAGTTAACCCAGCGCCCTGTCCGCCGTGCCCTTGACGTGCGTCGTCGTCGTCCTCCAGACCCCCACCTGACCTTCTCCGGCCAGTCCGTCGGTGCCATGGCGCAGCCCAATCCAGGACCCCGTGATGAGTCGCCCGCTTCTCAGGTACGCCGTCCCTACCGTTTTCTATCGATCCATCGACCGACACGGTTCACCAGCCGACATCCAAACAGATCCATCGGTTGCCGAGTTGATTATATATGATCATCAAACCACTAGACCTCGATCAGTAAACAGTCCCTGCTAGTAGTAACAAATTAATGCTAATCCAGTCGCCCTGTCGTCATCTAGCTAGACCTTGCATGTTGGAGACCAGCGATTACGCGATTACATCAGTAATGTATAGGCAAAATTAGTTTACTACTAGGGAAAAAGAGTTCTCACTCTTTTCTATTTTATTATAATTTGGCCTAACTTTATATGAGATCGTCGAAATATATACTAGCAGGGTGCACGTAGCGACCATGGAGCTCATGTTTGGTTGGAAGAAGGAGATTGATCAGTTGTTGGCGAATTTAAGAAAAGTGGGAATAGTGGAGATAGATGACCAGATAGGTACAATTATTGTACGTGATTGGGTTGCTGGAATAATCAAGGCTGAAGCGAAAAGGTAATTCAATTTCAGGCATTGCAGCAACGTTCTTATTTGTTGATTTCCCTCGATTTAAACAATCCTAATCAACATTCACTCTTTTATTTATTTATATATAGAAAAGTCGACAAGGTGTCAATGAGGAGCAAGATATGGCGGAGTTTGATTAAGCCTGCGGCTATTGTTTCTGGCCGAGTAATGCTCGGCATTGCATCTTGTTTTATCGGTACCTTACTTTATTACGAGGCTATGTATCGAATGCGCTAAGTCTTGCCCAGATATATATATATTCATGGCGATGGTTATTTCCATGTTTGTTATTAAGTGGCGTGTTCTTGTTCAACCTAATGGCTATGCTGCTGTAATCGCTCTTTGAAATCAAAGCAGATTTTATGGGCAGCACAATTAGATGCATGTGCTATATAATATTACTGTAGCAGTGCATGTGCATCATCATATGGTACATCTTTACCCACACGCCATACGACCATCGACCATACAACGTAACCCGTCGGAAGCAAGGGGTGATTCTATGTGACAACTCAATCCAAATGCGCCCCCACCCAATGGCAAACGAAGAGAACATCGTTACTTGGTGGAACAAACAGGAGGTGGACTTACTTGAAACTACGACGCGGAAGGACCAAGTCCTAACTCCTAACCATGCGAGACAACAAGCTCAGGTTCCTGAACGACACGAGAACCAAAGTTTCCTACACGGTAGCCAATTCGTCAGGGCATCGAGCTAAGCAACCGTGCCGGTGGGGATACACCTAGCGCCCAGAAAAGTTGTTCACACAGCTCAGCACCGGCCCTGGCCAAAAATTTTGCCGTAAGCAGGCGAAGGCAGCGAACCGGACCTGACAGGGCGTGCGCGTGGTCTCCTCTGCTGCTCCGCCTCCTCTGCTTGGAGAACGAACGACGGACGGGTCTGGTCTCGGTCTTGCGGGCCTTAGACTGACCGCAGCAAGACCCGCTAACCCATCCGGTACCCTAAATTTAGCGGATCGGAGACCCGGTACCCGTTGCAACAGTAGCCGCTAAAGCATCCGCCATCATCCAGGTTCCGCTCGCTCGCCGCCAAATCTGGGGGCTGCCCGGCCAGCCGCCAAACGCAGCCGCCGCCTCCCCCGTCGCCATCGCGCGCCCGCCTCGTCGCCACGACGTCGCGCGCCCGCCTCCCCGCCTCGCCGTCGCCGCGTCCCTGTCGCGTCTCAGTCGTCGCGCCTCCCCCGTCGCCGTCGTGCGCCCGCGTCGCCGCCTGCCCATGGACGCCGTCACCTGCCCGTGGACGCCGCCTCCCCCGTCGCCGCGCCTGGTTCTCGACACTGCCTGCCCGTGGACGCCGTCACCTGCCCGTGGACGCCGCCTCCCCCTTGTCCTCGACGCCGCCGTGGAAGAAAGGTAATTTCTTGATTCATATGTGCCTGTGAATCTTTGCACCTGCTTGCACCTGTTCTCCACGACGCACCCGTTGCTCTGGAATGAATCTTTGCCTGCTACTCATATGTGCCTGTTATTGCTATCGCCTGAAGATTGCCTGTGAATATTGCCTGTGGATGAATTTGCACAGAATATTTCCTGTGGATGAGTTTGTACTGAATTTTGCCAATGCAAAGAAAGAAACTATCCCGTCGCTGCCCACTGAAACTGAGGTCTTGCAGCTGATAGAGAAAGCGTAGATTATGGTTATCTGATTGAGTGTTATCTGAACTGCCTTTGGGTAAATTAGTTTCTGCTCTCAATTTGCAGTGAACAAATGTTTCTTATATGTGTGAACTGGCCATGTTCCAAAGTATTATGGTGCTCCTTGTAAGAGATGGTGTGCAGCCATTTGGTACATAACTTCTGCATAACTGCCTTTTGTTAGATGTCTGATAGTTCTAGTTCTCTGGCTATTTGTGGCAAGAACTTGAATTTTTAATTTTGAAGCTCTTCAGGTACACTGAAACTGATTGCAAGTGTTTGATATTTCTAACTTTCACTACAATCACCACTGTTAGTTTTCTCTGGTGACCTTGAATGCTCCTGTTCAGTTGAATGATAGTGCATGTTCTCTCCAAAGAATAACAGGTGCATTGCATTTAGGGCTGGACGAAAAGCTCGCAGCTTGCAAGCTGGCTCAGCTCGCTCCTAGCTCGGCTCGGCTTGGCTCGGCTCGAAAGCAAATGTTAACAAGCCAAGCAAAAGATCTAGCTCGTCTGGTTAACAAGCTAGCTCGAGCCAGCTCGTGAGCTACTTGTGAGCCAAATGAGCTGAGAAAGATCTAGTTCTAAGTCCTATTTTCAATAATCTTAGTTCTCAAGACTATTGTGTGAATGTTCCAAATACTAAAGTGCGACGTTAATTTCTATTTGTAGCATAACTATGATTATTTGCATCTTAACCAACAAGAATTTAGACATAACATCTATAATTTTACACTGATCATCTACAATGCCCAGCTCGTTGAGCCAAACAAGCTGGCTCGCAAGCTTAATGAGCCAAGCCAAGCTAAGTTTTCAGCTCGCTTTGATAACAAGCCAAGCCAAGCTAGCTCGTTAGACAAACAAGCTAGACCAAGCCAAGCCAAGCCGAGCTCGGCTCGCTCGACGTCCAGCCCTAATTGCATTCTCCCTGGTGCATTGTGAAGTAGTCGCCATGCTCTGCCTGTCATTTTTTTTTCATATTCTAGTTGTACTGGCAACACTATCTGAACTCTTTGTGGCTTTTTTTCTGCAACTACAGAAACCGTTGAGCTTTTCATATACATGTGGATTTTTCAGATATTTCAGAAACTAAATATTTTCTCTGTGTAGAATGGATGATTATATTGCTGCCCTCCATGATGCATCAGTTGATATCTCTGGAGACAGTTTTGGTCATGCAGTACTGAGTGTTGCAGGTGGCTCTGAGTCTTCAATGAGGCTCGAGAACATCGGCAGATGATGTTGGAGCTGGAGAAGAAAAGGTTGGCTATAGAGGAGAAACGCGTACAGATGGAGGCTAAAAAGAAAGAGAAGGAAGAGGACGAGCGCATATTGGCCATTAACCTGAATAAATGTCAACCTATGGAACGGATTTACTATCAAGCGCAACAAGAAGAGATCATTTTGAAGTTGCAGTCCCGACGTCGTGGTCTGAGTCACTAGCTATATGAATAAGCTTGTATCTCTAGTTTGTATCACTGTTTGTAGTAAGAAGAGTGAATGCTTGTAACAAGTAGGCTTAAACCTATGTGATTTTGTGGCATCTCTGTGCCTTTAAACTTTTCTGCCAAATATTATGCTAGTTTTGTATAACTGGCTGAATTTTGTACTCTATGTTATAGCTTGGCCAACAGCTTGTATCTCTAAGGAAGCATGCTGACTGTTAATTCTGATGCTCATGTTTTTCATGTTTCTTTCATCCTGTGTTTATATTTTTGAGACTAAATATGATACATTCCTCATTCCTCATCTGAACAATCTTGTATATGAGAAGCATGCTGATTGTTAATGGTTACTTTGATCATGGAAATATTGACACTTGAATCTGCAGTTCTGTACCCTCAACTGATTGCCATCACAAAATGTATAACTATTGGTCAGTAGGTTTGATCTGCAACAATCTTCAACTAGCAGAAGGGTGAGCCTGTCTCATATTTCTCTGTAACTTTTCAAAGTTCTCTATCCTGAATGTTAGGAATCAGAGTGACACAAGTGCAGTTTGCATTTATAGTTGCAGTCAGCCGACCAGCTGCATACATGTTTATACTTTTTGTAGTTGCAGACTAACTGCCTGATATAACTTTCGGACTAACTGTAGTTGCAGTCAGTCGATCATCAAGTGAAGTTTGACCATACATGTTTAGGAATACTGAATAAAATAGCATTAGTATTGTGGTTACCCAGCACCCAATCAATCAATCTTTTCTACTGAAGTTGATATCTTCTACTAGTATCAGTTTTAAATCTGAACAATATTATCATGCTTTTAAAATCAGAATTCTGTAGAGTGAAAAACAGCCCTGTTCTCAGGCAGAGCACATTCAGTTAACACTAAAATGGTCAGTAGGCAAGAACACTAAAATGAAAATTCAGCCCTGTTTTCAATCTTAAAAAAAACAAGTGTTTTCAATCTGAAAAAACACAGGACAAGAGGATTACATCAATATTCATTTCTAAGCTTAGGTGAAAGAAGGTACGTTTACACAAACTACAACAGGTAGGCAGTCATTACTTGCCATTGAACAAACAAAGAATAAAAGGTCCTACCTTTACATGATTTTTTACAACAAACTACAACAGGTAGGCATCTAGATTGAACCATATCGCATCCAGTTGTGCTCGATGAGATCCTTTTGAAGCTGGATATGGACAGCTTGGTCATGCAACTTGTGATGTGCTACCACAAATCATCATCTTCTTCTTCCAATGTTTGGTGCAGCCGTACCGATGGATGTGGGATATCATGTGCACAAGATTCACAAGATTGACAAGATCCTCCTCCACTACCACCACATGTAGGATTGGAGCAAGCAAAAGAAATTGAATCAGATTTAACCACTGCAAAGAACGGTCACAAAACAATTCATCTGATTCAATCTTCCGTTTGTAACAACACAATCTGCTAACAAGAATATAGCAAATACTAGAACGGTCATTTGGATTCAGTACGCATCCACAGCAAAATTGCCGCACACCTAACAAGAACTAGTTCATTTATTTGCAAGCATTAGTTCATTCTGCACAAGCAAATACTTGTACAGACGAGGAAAATGAGTAAGGTAGAATGAAATGGTTCTTTTACATCAACTTTCATGTTGAAATTTGTCATACATGTTTGGTTGGGAAGTTAATCACCAGGATTCCACAGCAATGGGGCCTGCAATGTTGACATTCAAGCGAGAAATTTGGATAAGTTTCAAAGAAATTACAATGAGGTCTCCTGCAATTGCCGACTAGAGAAATTTGGACGCTTTCAAGTGTTGGGGATGGACGGCTTTGTCACACGCGAAGAGGTCAATCATGGGGAAGTCCAGCACAATGAACAGCTTCCCCTCACCGGAGACGCCTGCGCCATCCGGTGCAGGAACCTTCTTGGCGGCGAGAATCCTGGACTTGGTCGCGACCTCGACCACCGCGTCGTGCTCCGCGAGGACGGAGGTGAAGAGGAAGTGCGCGGAGGCCAGCGTCGCGTGGCCGCAGAGCTCGACCTGCAAGGGCGCGGGCGCGCACTCGCGTCAAGATTGAACTCGGCGGCGATGGCGGAGCAGCAGGCAGCGGCCTGCGACGGCGAGCAGCGGCCTGCGACGGCGCCCGGCGACCCGCCGAGCAGTGGTGGCGCCAGTAGGGGAGCGCGGGAGGCGACGGCGGGCAGCGGATGGAGGAGCAAATAGAGGTCGCTGTTGCAACGAGCAGGAATTTGGAGGCTGGAATTTTTTAGAGGAGATGTGTAATATTTTTTTAGAGGGTGAAATATACAGGTCGTTGCTGCGGTCAGTCTTATTCCTGAACGACGCGCACGCACGCGCTTCCCTTGCTCGAGTCAGCCAACGCGGCAGTTGGAGTGGAGCAGACGGTGCTCGTGTTTTTTTTTTATTGAGCTACAGCAGACGGTGCTCGTGGATCTCGTGCGCGCGGTGCTTATTGGGTTCAGATTCGTTTGGGCTCCTGCCCATGGGCCTCCAGCCCACGAATCCGTCCAGCATTCCCGTCGTCCTCGGCAAGAAAGAGGAGCAATTTATTGGGTTCAGTCATGGACTAATTTGCCGAGCGCGCCCCTGCCGTCCATCGTCCTCCTCCAGACCCCCGCCTTCTCCGGCCAGTCCGTCGATCGGCGGCATGGCGCAGCCCAATCCAGGACGCCATGATGAGTCGCCCGCCTCTCAGGTACGCCGCCTATCGTTTTCGATCGATCCATCGACCGGCACGGCACCAGCCGACCTCGTAACAGATCCCATCGGTGGCCGATCGATTTGGTTATGAGCACCCTACAAACCACTAGACCTCGACAAGTTATGACAGTCCCAGCCAGTAGTAATAACAAATGATATATACGTTGGCTAGCTAGTCGTCGTCTCGACCTTGCTTGATGTTGGACAGCAGAGATTTGATTACGTTTAATTTCACCACATAGTACTCCTACTTGCTACGGGCTAATATGTATATGGTGCGTCTTTAATTGTACATGATACGATTAGACATCAACAATGTACTAGCTAGCTAGGGGAAAGGAGATCTCGCTAATTGTTTTAATTATTATTTGGTCTGACTTTAAATGAGATCGTCGAAATATATAGCAGGGTGTTGGTTGGAAGGAGATTGATCAGTTGTTGGCGAATTTAAGAAAAGCTGGAACAGTGGAGATAGATGACCAGATAGGTGCAGTTATTATAAGTGACTGGGTTGCTGGAATTATCAAAGCTGAAGCAAAAAGGTAATTCAAGGGTCTACCATCATCCCTGATAGTACATTACTTGCTTTCTCTAGAATGGGACACTTACTCTGTTTCTCTATTCATTTATGCAGAGGAACCCGCAAGGTGTCAGTAAGCAAAAAGATATGGCGGAATTTGATTAAGCCTACTGCTGTTGTTTCTGCCAGTTTAATGCTCGGAGTTGCATCTTGTTTTTGTGGTATCCTTCTTTTCATCCACGTGTTTTAGTGAACCGGCCCGTAAGTAACAAGTCTGGTCTAGATATATGTCCATGGCGATGATTATTTCCATGATGTAACTAAGTGGTGTGCTGTTCTTGCTCTCACCACGGCCTAATTAGTGGATATGCTCCCTCGCAAAAAAAATTAGTGGATATGCTGATGTAATCGCTCTCAGAGATAGGCATTCGATCTTCATTTCCTTGTCCTGAATAATATATAATCGTGGCGATGAGTACCATTTCACCAACAATTGATCACTACAGGAGTAAAGATCTTTCGCTACAGTTTTCCTATAAATGACTAACAGTTATAGTATATTCTGGTTACATATTTTCATAACCAACGGTGATGAGAATGATTTGGTGCGCAATTTACCAAAAGATTCGGATATTAATTTGTACTAGAAAACTCAAAGAAAATATTAAATGTACTGTGTACGAAAGAGAAGTAAAATTGTTGGCGACATAAAGAAAACCATCGGTAAAAATTCAGTTCCTACTTCCTTGTAGTGGATTATTACAAATTTTGTTTTGCGTGAGCCTTGTAGTTGATTATGATACATGCAGATTGCAGGTTACATGCAATAATTTTATTATTACAGGCTGCAGAAACCGCTTGCTGCATCCTCTCACGGTCGCACCGTACTCAGGTTTGGGGATTGGAGGCAATCTATTTGTCTTTTGCGCTGGTCGCCTCCCCGTCCCCGTTCACTATGGCCACACCAGAGCTCCTGCATATATATTCTACTCCTCTTGTATCCGGCCGGAACAGACATACCATCTACTCCTCTTGTATCCGCAACAGAGTATAGCATATCATCTGTATATACATAGTCAAATCTTATATCCGGAACATATCAAACCGAATCAAACCCCTTGTAGCTAATGTGGCTCTATATAACCATGGTTTGTCATACGTCTATAATTAGTGCATCTTGCAATGTAAATAAGTCACTTAGCATTAATTGCACCGGAAACAATAATTTGGAGAAAAAATAGTATGAAAAATCATTTTCAAAAAGTTGTCCAATCAGCAGCCATAACGTTAATTATGTCCTTTATCATGAATTTTAATGTCAACAGTAGTTTAGGGAGAGAAAGAGTATGAAAATTCATTTTGAGTAAGTGCCCCGTCAGTAGATATAAGAGTATTTTTGGTACTTTGAGCTCATGTTGGTTGGAAGAAGGAGATTGATCAGTTGTTGGCGAATTTAAGAAAAGTGGGAATAGTGGAGATAGATGACCAGATAGGTACAATTATTGTACGTGATTGGGTTGCTGGAATAATCAAGGCTGAATCAAAAAGGTAATTAAATTTCAGGCATATTGCAGCCACATTCTTATTTGTTGATTTCCCTCGATTTAAACAATCCTAATTAACATTCACTCTTTTATTTATCTATATATTCTTTATAAGTGCAACCAACTAACAACCATTAATTCTTATTTCTCTGCAACCACATTGAGCCACATCACCTGCAAAACTATGTCCGTTGGATCGTAGGTCCCCGTTCAATCATGTCCACCCATTCTCCTGGATATTTTCGCACCCACAAACTGAATTAACTCCACCGTGAAAGTTTTCACATTGATTCTATGGTCAATTTTGCGCCCACCGTCTTTGATTCTTCCTTCCAATCCAACCTTATTCTTCCAGCCACTATGTGTCAGCGTAACCTATGGAGTTGATTCAGTTTCTTCACATTTAGATTGGAAGTAAAAGAGCGTCACAAGCCAATGGGCATCAAATCTCAATTAACTGACGAGAGAGAGAGAGAGAGAGAGGTTGTGCAATCAAGTTACCAATAGAACTAATGACACCATTCCTTCGGTAATCACTCAGGCTATAAATCCTAAAAATTGTTATAGCCGTTCATGTACTGCCTCTTCCCTCCCACTACTCCCTTCTTTACTCTCCGTTTCCATGCATGCTATAAGAAACTGTCTTCTTTACTCTTGTTCCATGCGAGAAATTGACAGAGCGGTCCATTGGCAGGGGCGGTTTGCTAGATCAAAATGCCAATGCTATCAATGGTGCTATATATTCCTCATCGACTTCTCTCCCCCTCATATATTTGTCCGAAGTCTGTCGTAAAAGAAATTAATGAGGCGTCTGATGGTGCTTCAACAAGCCAGTTGCATGGGGCATGAGATGCGCTCCTAGGAATAAGCTACACAGCTATATATTCCTTTTCCTCCTATTATTCTTGCTATTTTTACGTTCTACTTTCTTTGCTAATCTATTTATAGGCAGGTATGTGCATTTCACACTCCGATGACCTTATGTCTTTTCAACAGATCGGCACCAGCAGAAACGAGCTGCTACACAACTACTTAAATATGTTTCACCTCTGTGTGCTATACGACTATACCATTATCTAAAGATCATTTATTTGAATTTTTCACCAGGACATGATAAGATTTCACTAGAAGTTGTAATACCAGGTATTGACATTTTCTTTGATTCAACGACATCATCGTTCTCTATATGCTGGCTGTATTGGGGAGCAAACTCCTATAGTTACATGTATATTAAGGTATGTGTCTAATAGAAATTTAGATGATCTACTTTGTACTGTGTACCAACAAAATACTCTGATGGCTTTCCCTGAATACAATACTAATTTACATTATGTGTAGAATTTTTCACAAGCATCACCAGCAACCTTTGAAAAAGAGCTAAAAAGCTTGCTTTACTCCCTGCAAATATCTACTATTTCTTTCACAAAAATATATTTGTACAATTTTTCATGTGCCACAGTGGATTTTAACATATATTGCAGTGTATTATCGTTTACTAATGTTTCAAAGTATATGTAATAACAATAGAAAAGGAACAATCGAGTTATTAAATCCTATAATACAGGATAAACTAATAATTTTATTTTCAAGTTGCCTGCACACTTTTTTGTTTCAGTTATTTGAATGAATGTTCATCTATTGTTATGGCACATTCCGATATCCCGTAGCAACGCATGGGGTAATCACCTAGTTTATATAGAAGAGTCGACAAGGTGTCAATGAGGAGCAAGATATGGCGGAGTTTGATTAAGCCTGCGGCTATTGTTTCTGGCCGACTAATGCTCGGCAGTGCATCTTGTTTTATCGGTACCTTTCTTTATTACGAGGCTATGTATCGAATGCGCTAAGTCTTGCCCAGATATATATTCATGGCGATGGTTATTTCCATGTTTGTTATTAAGTGGTGTGTTCTTGTTCAACCTAATGGCTATGCTGCTGTGATCGCTCTTTGAAATCAAAGCAGATTTTATGGGCAGCACAATTAGGTGCACTGTAGCAGTGCATGTGCATCATCTATTTCCCTTGATGTGCGATGATCTCAATATATACCCTCCATATATGATGTGCACATCAAACAAGAGTTATGCTCTTTGAAATGGGCAATCTCCATTGCCTTACCTTGATCCCCATGTTCTTCTTCTCTCACCGGTCACCACGGCCCAAATGTCCTAAGGGAGCAGAGTTACCTCTGCTCGCAATAAGTTGACAATTTGCATAAAGCTCTTAATAATTTTCTTGATTAAATTGCAATCCTATTTAACTTAAGCGAAGCCAATGGTTAAAACATACATAAACATGGTAATAGAACATGCATTAGAAAAGTAGCTCATATATCTCAACATTAATCTAAACCATAACTAGGGAATAGACCTTGACCAATGTTGTTGTACCAACTACCTAGACAATTCATATTGTTTTTACACCCTGCAGGGGAGTACATCTTTACCCACACGCCATACGACCATCGACCATACAACCCGTCGGAAGCAAGCGGTGATTCTATGTGACAACTCAATCCAAATACGCCCCCACCCAATGGCAAAAGAAGAGAACATCGTTACTTGGTGGAACAAACAGGAGGTGGACTTATTAGTGATTACTGAACTTGAAACTAAACCGCAGAAGGACCAAGTGAAGGGTCCTAACTCCTAACCATGCGAGACAACAAGCTCAGGTTCCTGAACGACACCAGAACAACAATACTAGCCAATTCATGAGTGCCCATAAAAGTTGTTCACATAGCTCAATACAGGCCCTGGCCAAAGAATTTTGCCGTAACCAGGCGAAGGCAGCGAACCGGCCCAACCGATTTGCGTCCGCGCATAGGCACGCAGCATCAACCGCACGCATGACGAACCAGCTCGATGGCGGAAAGAATAAAAATCCAAGCTTTACCCAGCAGCTGTCATGGCGTGCGCATGGTCTCCTCTGCTGCTCTGCCTCTATCCACCCCTCTCCTCTGCTGGGAGAACGACGGACGGGTCTGCTTGCTGGTCTTGGTCTTGCGGGCCTTTTTCCTGAACGACGCTCACGCGCTTCCCTTGCTCGAGTCAGCGGCGGATAACCGAACGCGGCAGTTGGAGTGGAGCAGACGGTGCTCGTGTGTATCTCGTGCGCGCGGTGCCTATTGGGTTCAGATTCATTTGAGCTTCTGTTCATGGGCCTCAAACCCACGTGAAGGATATCTTGTAGGCTCGACATGAAAGCCCTCGAATCCGTCCAGCACGGCCCACTTTCCTGTCCCTCATTCGGGATGGCAAAATTGTTGAGAGTAGCTTCCTCCGCAGCACATCAACAAAATCGAATTTGTCTGTAAAAAACTACTATCGTAGGAACTCTCGCTGGTCTTTTTTCAATTGTTTGCATCGTACATGACACATCTCACTGAAATACGCATGCAATGGTATTGATACCAGACAGGCATCGCAAATCACTATCCTCATGAAAAAGAAAAGTCAAGACCTTCCAAAGTTCCCGAAAAAGGCTCCTCACTCCTTCTCTTGTGGCGCCCCTTCCTGACGAGGAAGATGCTAAAGACGGTTCGATAGACTCCTCAGGAGCCTGCCCGAGATGGTTCTTTGGTATCCCTTTAAAGCTTTTAGCGTGTTCATCACAAATTAGAATTTCGCACATGCTTTTGAGTAGCGTAAATAGTTGCCATCATACTTTAAATTTCACATATCTTTGTAGTAGCTGCACTTTAGATTTCACATTTTGTTGTTCACAGTACTCCTCGTCAGTAGTTGCACACACATGCTGCAATGAAAAACATGACTTTTGCTTCTTTTTAAAAGGGAATAAGTCCGTATTATGCCCCTCAACTCTTGCCAAAGTCTAAAAATCATCCCACAACTACCATACCGGGTAACTTACACCTCCAAATGAGAACAAGTATATTTCCCATCTCAAAAGTATATTTCATGCCAAAAAAAAACTTAAAAGTTTAAAGGGATATCAACAGAAGAATCACCTTTAATACGATACTAATGCAATTGCATGCAACACATATTCCACGTGAGATGTACCATGTCGCAAAGGTTTGATCCTAGTTAGACCTAAGTGACACAGTCAGACAAGTTTAGTGATTTCAATAAGTACAGAGACTTAAATAACACAATTAGACAAGTTTAAGGACGTTACTATAAGGACCTAAGTGATACAACAGAACAAGTTTAAAGATGCCAAATCAGCATTTGCTAAGTAGAAGGACCTAAGTGACATAGCCGAACAAGTTTAAGGACCGACTGTGCACTTTATGGTAAACTGTACTCCCTCTAGTATCAAATTTTATGTCGTTTTGAGGTTGTCTACGTCAAACTTTTTAAACTTTATCTGTAAATATTTTTTTTATGTGTTAAGTTTAAAAATGTGAAAATGACATGAGTAGATTCGTATTGAAATATGATTTCATAAAATTACACTTCAACTATATTTTATAAATATTTTGTAGCAAAAAGTATTAGTCAAAGTTATGTTTAGAAAACTATTTCAATGTCTAAAATGGCAATTATTGTGGCACCATAGAGAGTAGTGGTGATATATACTCTTTGATTTGTAATGATGTCATGTATACAACATGCAGAGTACTCAATGACGTGTTTGGTTGGGTTGTTTTGCTCTATAAACGGCTCACAATGTGATCAGATAATGTTGATTTGCGTTTGGTTAAGCTGAGCTGTAATTGGATCACGATATGTGATCAGATCCCGCATTTCAGAAACACAATCCCGTTACCAGAGGCAACTCCATCGATCTCTCAACTCTTCATTTTCCTTAGGATTGCAAAACCGACTAATTAACCGGACTTGCTAGTCCAGATCGATTTTCTTGGTTTATCGGTTTTCGAGTTTGAATTTGACGAATTTTGTCCGGTTTTCCTTGGTTATCGATGGGTGACCGGACTTACCGGTCCAGTCTGATTGGATCGGTTTGATTGGTAACGTGAACCCTGTTCACACCCGGTAACTTCGGCGCCTGCACCCTTATGCGATCCTCATCTCCTCGCATCGCACTCGACGGCGGCGGCGGCCGCTTTCCTCGCCAGTCAGGAACCTCCACCTCCCTCTCCTTTGCCTGTCTAGGTCGAAGGGGATTTTTGCGATTCGCGAGAGGACAGGAAGATCCACATGGATCAGGATCAGGAACGATCAAATCAGGGGCAGAAGAATATTGAATCATCCACGACAATCAGATTGGAGGAGGAAGAGGACTCGGCGTGTGACTGTATCCGATTACGTTAGCGTGGGCGGCAAACAAACAACCGGCCGCTAATCACCCTGTTATCCAAGTTCACGTTGCCGTGGTGTCAAAAAAAAAAAAGTTCACGTTGCCGTGCGTGCAACCAAACACTTCCTCAACTCTACCGTCCTGGCTCTCGTTTGTGGCACGTGCCCACGAATCCGCCCTGCCCGACCCGGCCAATTTGTCCATAATAATCCATCCCCATATAGGCCATCCGGCCTGGAGTACTACGCAAGAAAGAAATTTCCTCTCAGAAGAGGATTTAAGGATCGCAGCCGGAGGAGCCGCAGGCGCAACCAAAAGCCCTCGCTGGTCCATGGCGCAACCCGATCCAGGACCCGGTGGTGAGTTGCCGGCGTCGAGCTCCCCGCCTCCCGCCTCTCAGGTACGCCGCCTTCCCGCTCTCGGTTGATCCATAATGCAGGATGAATGGCGATGTGGAGCTAGGTACTGCCTTTATTAATGGGATCTTTTAGATCCTCGGGATAATGGAAGTGACAAGATTTTCTTTCGATTAAGATTTGTTTAATTTGGGTCACCAATGCTGGCTAATATATGTGATATGTCGTTGCCACCTCCTCAACATAGTACTATGTGATACGCGGGTAGGTATACGAAGAATTCCATGATATATTGTTGTTTAATAATTACTAGAGAGGAAGTGACGACCATTCTTTGTTTTCTATTTGTCGTTTTATTTTCTGAATTTTTGACATCTTGGAAGCATATATGGATATACCTATGACAACTTAATTGTCTAATTCAGCATATCAGCGTATACTAAAAGATTGTAAACACTTGAATAATCGTTATTCCAGACGAATATTGAAGAATGGGTATTTAACTAAACAAGAACCAAAACTGCAAGTGTAGTAGGTGCAAGAAGTACGGTATATAAGCCATAAAGATCCCAGTAATTTTGCACTATCCCTTTTTTTGTGTTCTCTCATTTGCATCCATATGGTGCAAGTGGCGAGCCAGAAGCTACCCCTAGATGTGGGAACTGATTTTTTCTTTGGACATTCCTATTTCGTTTGAAGTTTAAACTATAGTATCCATTATGTAAAAATATACTATCCAAATAGATTTACGTTAATTTGAAAAACTAGAAAATAAAAAAGAAAGAGTAAATAATAAAAAAAAGGATATTCTGTTGTCTCATCAGATTTACCTCTTTTAGTTGGCCATGATTCTTCGAATAATTTTTTTTTACTGAAGCTTTACCATCTCAGTTGTAGCTCGTTTAATTAGCCAATATATTTGTTCATTGAGTAACTAGTTTTTACTGATGCATACCACCTTCTCATCTGTGCTTCTCCAATAAATTCTAGCAGGGTGGACGCACCAATGGAGGAGCTGAATCTGATGTTGCTAAGAAGATGGAGGACGTTTTTCTTTTGTTGGTGGAATTAAAAGAATCGGTGATGGAGCTACGTGAAGATGTAGCTAGCATTAAAGTTCAAGCAGAAAGGTAGCGCTATAGTTCCTTATATTTTTGCTTTTGACACGTACGAATTGATCAATCATAATATTTTTGTGCATTTAAAATTCTCCCACTACTTATACAGGTGGCGTTGGATTAAGTGTTTGTTCCTTCCGGTAGGTGTTTATCTCGGTATCTGCCTTTTTCTGAGTGATATAAGGCAAAAGGAGTCCTTCACCAAAAAGCTACTGGGTCCTAATTAATAATAGCTGAAGTTAAACAAAGTGTCTCCGTTTTGGTGGCAGCTGCTTGTAATGTCGGCATTGTTCTCTTAGTAGTTATTAGACTACTCCGGATGCATTTTATTATAATCGGTTTCTAAAGCGGGAAAATATTTGGTGCAAACTAGTATTTTTGTGCAATGGTGCCGATATTATGGATATTATGTGATTCCATCTGTTGGATCCCGATCTAATAAAGGCAGTGGCTCCTCCCACCATCCCACTCTAGTGCTTTTGTGCCCCCCCCCCCCCCCCCCCCCCCCCCAAAAAAAAAAAAATCCCTCCGCCATGCGCATAAGCAGTTTCTCCGTGCTGCATCTTGTCCCCATCTCTAAATCAACGATATGTTGTAGTAGAGGCCACCGTACTTGTAGTTGTATCCGATATGACGGGATACGATACAAAGATACTCCGATATTCTCTGTATCATCATTGCGTTACTTTTCAAATCCACGTGTTGGTGTATGACCATACCAGTGCTGCCGTAGGTCACCATCTTTGCTGCAGGATGCTGCCATGAACGTCGGTGTCTGTGAACGATGGTCACATAATGCTATGATTCAAGAATCTATTTTAGAAACGGAAATATATTGACATTCATATTCCCGCCTCTACATCGAAATGATGCATATAGCTTTCAAATTTGTAAGGTAAAAAAAAAAGGCTCCATTCCTTAATTATAGCATGCAGGACTAGGAAAAAAAGGAGCAAGCAACAAAAAAATGCGGCTGAGCAACAACTAAACAATTCACTAGCTCCTTGTGTCGAGCATTGCAACAAAGATGCTTCAGAAGATAGATAATGTCGTCTTCAGAAAGGAGAAGGACGCACAACGCTATCGTTGCTCAGGAATTTCTCTCATGACCGGCATTACTCGCTACTATCTCGTATCTCAGTTGCATCATAGCTGCTGCCACCATTTTCCCGCACGAGTTGTAGGCACACCCGTCGGATTTTGGCTTGGTGACATGCCGCCCGGCTTGGTGGCATGCCGCCCTTGCGACTAGGGGTGGAAACGGGTCGAATACGGATCGGATAGTGCCTTTCCCACATCCATATCCATATTTTTAAACGAATATGAATACGAATACGAATGTTTTCGAATACAAATACGGATCGTCGAATGCAAATACAAAAGCGAATGTCACTATAATTCGGACGGATACGGATACATCTAACTTTCTATGTTGTGAAGACAACTACTACACTTTTACCTCTCTAAAGTATCTTTAATAACACTATTTCACATGGTTTACACTAGTTCACACAAAAATTGAATTAATTTTATAATACTTTTGATATAATATATGAGTATATTTATGATATAGTGACGGATACGAATACAAATACGGATATGTCGGAAATCTGATGTCAAAATCTCAAACCATATCCACATCCATATTTTCTAATCGAATTCAAATACGAATTCGAATAGTGTAAAAATATTAATCGAATGGCAAATTCCGTACCACATTTACATTTTATCGGATACGGATATCGGATATTACGGATTATCCGCATCCACTTTCCACCCCTACTTGCGACAACCAGAATGATCTGATACAAAGCAAGATTCAAGCAATCACATATTCCCACGCTCACCAAAAGAGATGACAAACAAAAGCAGCCATTCACATGTAGAAAGAGGAGCTGGAAATCAATAAATCAGGCACCGACACAAATCGCACGCAAGCTGTTCCACAAATTCTGCAGGCTTGCGCACCACTGAAGCCATGGGACGGAGCAATTTGGTCGAGTTGCAAAGACCAGTGATGACGCTGTTACAGATCCATGTGGTCGATGGCTGTACGTGTCAGGCCATCGAGGGATGACAGAGATGAGTAATCAAGTTGAAATCGGCGATGGAGGATGCGCAATTCCGGGCGGCGCTCAAAACCGACACGAGAGTTTTCCGCAAAGTACTCTGGCAGGGTGGCGGGAGGAGCATGTGCCTTCAGATCAGGGGATACGTTCGATGGAGTCACTCCAGCATATTGCACCATTGCACAAAACGTTTCCCTTTCTAAAGCATGCCAGCTCATTTTTTTAATATTACCAGCGACTTCATCACCAATTCATCAAATTAAGGAAAAAGTGGGCCGCTGGGTTGATCTGATACAACCTCCTCATGAATTTTATTTTGAACCGCAACCTTTTAGCTCCACTTTATTTGCCGAAGATCTCATCGGCGGTTTGAGAGGATATGGTTTCGATTTGGTACCTTCTTTTCGACGGATTCAATCAAACAAGTGAAGTGAAGTTGAGAAAATCTAGATGTTTTCTTTGTATTATATTTGTTTTTCAAAATCTTGATGTAATGGGTCCGTACTTCTTCATATTTTAATATAGTCCCCTTTCATTCGCAAAAGAAAATGACCTTTTCCACCTTGAATTGCTCTAAATACTCAGAATTTCAGAGGTGGCTTCTACAATATCTTTTTTTGGGTCTTTTTTTTTGGTTGTTGCGCGAGCTCACAGAAGGAGCAATGCTATATATAGTCATGTAATTTACTCACGTAATCCCCACGCACATGCTAACATGGCATCACGCTATTGGTTCATCATTGATTCACGTTTACAAAAAATTTGACGTGTCACCTGAAAATACACCTTCCTAATCAATGCATTTCCTAATCTTGGCGGCGGCGCGGTGTCGAATCTTGGCCGCAGCGGATGAGGGGGGAGGCGGGGCGTGGCGGGGAGGCGGCGGGCACGGCGGGTGCGGAGGGTGGCAGGCGCGACGGGCACGGGGAGGGCAGCGGGTGGGGAGGGAGGCGACAGCGGGGGCGTAGTGGCGAGATGGCGCGGGCGAGGGCGGCAGCGCGGGCGTGGACGACGACAGCGTGAGGGATTTGGATTTGGACGCGAGCGAGAGAGACGGCGCTGGCGCGGATCGACTAAGTTCCGCGCCGATCTGTTTGCCGAATGTCCAGATACAGAACACTTTGCCGTGTGTATAAAATATACACTCGGAAAATATTCGAGTTTTGCCAAGTGTATAAAACGGAAAACATTCGAGCTTTGCCGAGTGTAGGTCACTTTCCCGAGTGTAGGCCCTCGGCAATATTAAATATGGGCACGTTAAAAAATTTTAAAATTAAGAAAAAAAATAGAAAATACCCAAATTTTGACATACACGATTTAGATGATCTATTGTCTATAAAAAAAAGTATGAAGTCAAACTCAAGAAAAACCATTTGACTCTAAATCTTAATGGCCTATTCTAAACTCTTATTCGGAGATTCTCCGTTTTGTAAACAACGTACGTGACAACTTGTGCGAAACTTTCTCTACTATTTATCACAACATTCAAGTATGATATCATGACATCCTGACAAATCTCATGATTTTTTGACATTATCTGTATTTTATAGAATTTTAACAATTCGGCAACACGCTCGTAATCATATTTCATAAAAAAGATGCGCGCAATTTCATTTCATTGCCTGGATACGGCCTCACGTTGAACTCAGTAACATGAATATCATTTTTTTTCATTCACTCGATTTCATTATTCGAATCACTTGCAGTTCAATTTTGACTCATCATTAAAAATACAATTAATGAAAATAAATAACTAAATTTAGCAAACGGATCGTGAAATGTACTAAATTTCACATGAAGTACAATGAACTGTATGTGGGCAAGGAAAAAAGTTTTGGTTGGCAAAATGTGAAAAAAAGAAAAGTTTGCCGAGTGCCAACAACTGGCACTCAGCAAAGGCATGGCTTGCCAAGTGTCAACATTTCTGACACTCGGCAAACGTGCGCCCCCGCCGCCATCTTTAACGTCCCACGCCACCATCTTTGCTGAGTGTCGAGATGCAGGACACTCGGCAAAGGCTACATTTTCCGAGTGCTTTGTTTTTGCCGTGTGTTTTGCGGCTGCGACACTCGGCAACCGGCCTATTTGCCGAGTGTCTGAATTTTTTGAGTGTATTATGCTGGGCACTCGACAAGGAGACGACGCTCGGAAATGAGTCCGGTAGTGTTGTCGTGCAAGGTTCGGTGGCCGCCCTCGTGCAAGTAATAACTCCGTAGATCTGACCTTATCATCAGAGATGTCTTGGTTCGATCCCATCTCCGACTCTGCAAATTTGCACTCCCTAATCATTAGATGTGCTTGTAGGCTTGTACTACTGGTGTTTGATATCACAGTTTGCTCTTTTGTCTTACTTTTGTGGGTTTTACACACTAAGTTCTAATAGTACTCCGTTTTGAGAGGGAAAAAGGTCCAATGAAAATACAATGGCGAGACATCTAGTCATCGGTTAAGGGGGTGTTCGTTTCCCGCCCCCTAAACTTTAGTTCATGTCACATCAAAAAGAATCTTGTTATTTAGGAGTATTAAATAAGGATCCGCCTAATGGGCTACCAGTAGCCAGATCACATTAGGTAGCTACTGGTCCAAATTCAGCCCCCCTGTTCATCTTCTTCGTCAATCATATTCCCCGGCGACCTCCACCCACCCCATGCCCTGCCGGCCCGCCACCGCGACTCCGGCGCCTCCCGGCGCCATCGTCGCCCGCCCCTCGGCCCCTTCCGCCGCCCTCCTCCACCTCCCGCAGCCGGCAGCGCGTCGCCGCCTCGCCGCACCGCCCGCCCGCTCCAGCCCCGCCTGCCGCTAATCCCGTCGGTGTGACGCCCCCGCCCCGTCCCTGCCCACCGCCCTCCACTGCCTCCACGGCCGGCGGCGACCTCGCCGCCTCGCCGCCCGCCCGCCAGCCGCAGCCCACCGCCGGGCCAACCTGCCGCCATGGATTTATAGTCGGAGGTGAGAAGAGGCCCCCAACAACCCTAACAACCCTAACTCGGAGTCGTCGCCACAGCCCGCCTCCACCACCAGCGGCCGGTGGCGCCGCGCCGCCTCGCCGCCCCGCCCGCATGCCCCCTGCCTCCGGCCACCGCACGTCGTGGTAGCTAGCTCGACCGAGCCAGCTACTAGTAGCTGGTTAGACTTTTCCATTAAATAAAGTCTAATTAAATTTTTTTTGACAGATGGATGCTAATTTATGAGATGTATCTAATGAGCCTAATTAAGCTATGTTTTACTTTAAGCGGATAATGACGATTGCTTGTCTCGAGCTAGCTCACCATGTGTCCCGTGTCAATAGCTGCAAGAGGGTAGATGTCGAGCATGCCCTCTCTCCTCCAGGGCGAGACCAAATGTTAATCCTTTTTTTCAGGCTGAAAGAAAGAACACGCAAAATCTCCTGATCTCAATTTCCCTCATGGCAATGGACACCGTGATGGAACTTTTCAAGTGGAGAACCATTGTTGCCTACCCTTCGTCGTGCTCTTTTTTTTTTTTGTAAAACACGGTACAGATGCAGATGCTCATATACACGTATATGGACTCACCTATATGAACACACGCACGAACACCCTACCCCTATAAACGCTTCCAAAGGACTGAACCGGCTGATTTTGAGATTCACGAAGTCACCACAGACGCCTCATCATCGACGGGAACGCCACCTTCCACAGTTAACTACGCTCGCTCCGCTTCATCGTGCTCCTTGTTGTGAGAGAAAATTTCATTTCTCAAATGTGATTTATATAATCCTAATTTTTAAGCACTCAGCATGTAGCTCTTTTTGATAGGAATGGCATGCCAGCGTGCATGCGAGAAGACCACGTGGCCGTGTTAAATAGGCCTATCTGAACACAAGTGCCACGGAGAGGAGGACGGTAAACTTTACTCTTTAAGCTAGAGCACATGCTCTCAAAACACTTACACTTAGAATGTGCGTTATGTTGTATGTGTCATACAATAGTACGCGTATGTGACAAAACAGCTAGTACCACCGCCCGCGCATTTGTGCAGCTAGTATTGTATTTTTTTATATTAAATGTCTCGTTAATTCAAATTTTATCATCATTATTTTTTTATCACCAAAATTATTTTGGGTTAATTTATCGTAATGACAACTGTGTGTCATTTTAAAAATGCGTGAAGAACGTTTTGACTAATTATTTTTTAATGGTAACTGTGGGTAATTTTTAGAAGTGCGAGAAAGGCATTTTAAACTAATTTTTCATTATGACGTTGGTGGGTAATTTATTTTTCTTTTTTCTCTAATCAACGTGGTAATTTCTACCTCTTGAGAGCAAATTTGCGGCTTTGTTTTTTGGCCAAATATTAATTACTAGCTCACAGTATAGATGTATGTATATCGTAAAGCACATCCAATGGCGGGTGCCTTAGAGCATGTGCCCTTAAGAAAAGAGAGAGAGAGAGAGAGAGAGAGAGAGAGAGAGAGAGAGAGAGAGAGAGAGAGAGAGAGAGAGAGAGAGAGAGAGAGAGAGAGAGAGAGAGCGCGAGCGAGCGAGCAGGCTATTAGGTGATTATCGGGTTCGTTCAGGTTCGTTCGGACGTGATCCTTGGTTCTTGTAATCGTCACAATCGGAGCCGTTTATCCTCAAGTCGTACCAGGTCTGGCTGGGCTTTCGCACGAGTCCAGGAAGGAGACTTTGTAGAGGCGAAATAAAATTTCCCGATCGCATCTTCGTCACCAAGTAACAAGCCAAGAAACTCAAGAAACAAAGGACGCCGCCATGGCGCTGCCACTGCGCCACCTTGCCAGAACTCTCCGCGTGGCTCGGTGCCGGCCCGGTCTGTCGGTTCCGCGGACGCGCCCGGCGGGCTCGCGGCCTTACACCTCTCCGGTGCGTTTTTTTTTTTCCCTCCGTCCTCGATTGATCGACGGCGAGGAACTTATATTAACCCCCGCGTGAACAGTCCTGGCAGGATAGACGATCCCCTAGGGAGCTTGAGCGATGGCAAGCGGAGCGCTTAAAGGCTGCGAGGTAAGTAAAAGTCTCCCGGCCACTAGCTGCCTGCCCTACTCTATCCAACTCTACCGGCCAAAATCAGAACCCCCTAACGTTGTTTTACATCTTGATGCATGATTGATGAACATGAATTTCTTTCGATAGAGAGAACCTCAAGGAGTCAAGACTGGATACGATATGGGAGGTCATGTTGGGAGCTGCTACTTATGCCAGCATCACTGCTGCTCTCGGAGCGCTTGTCCTTGCATCTGGTGGTGTTGGTTTTTATTACGGAACGCGCTTTGGAATCATGCTTTGTGCAGAATCTGTCAAGATTCTTAAGGAGAAACACGAGGAGGAACTGCAGAAGCTTCTTAGAGAGGAGGAGGAGGAGGAGGAGGAGGAGGAGGAGTCCTCTCTGGAATCTGAATAAATGCGTGTTGGGTTAAAAAGGCTTACCCAACCGGGCGCGCGACTTGCACCTCCGTTCCTTCTTTTTCGGAAATTTAAAAGCGGTTCTTATGCTTGCTTGTTTATGCTTCGGCTGTCATACAACAAATTTTAGTTGACTATGAATTTTGTACTCAAACTTTTTTAAACTACGGTAGGATAGTATAATCCTCAAGTCAACAATAAGCTTTTTTGCATATGCATTGTTTGATGTGGATGTTAGAATGCACCCAGCGACTATTGATCAGGCTTTAGTGTTTCAGTGTATGAGGAGCTCTAATGGTTGCCAAGGTGGCTGAATAGGCATTTGGGTGGCAAAAGACGGTGCAACGAGGTGCCCGGGGGACAAGCAGACAATGGGCGGGGTTGGCGGTGGAGAATCTCATAACTGAGAGGTTAGCGTAGCGGGGGAGGTGGAGGTGGTCAGCGGTTGAAAAGCGCCATGGACGAAGGTTTGACCTGTACCTGTGTCTGTGTGACCGACCTCGCATTGGTGCCCTTCACCTCCTGCTCACCGCGAAGGCTCTGGCCGACCCCGACAAGGTGTCCAGGTCACACATTTCCCGAGGAGCAAGTTCGGGGACCAATAGGGTGCTGAAACACTCGGCAAGTTGGCAATAGTTCTATGTTTGTGTGTGCGTGCCTGAGAGTACGATTGCAGCAGCTTGCTTGGTTTTGTGGTGTGTGAGTGCCGCCAAGATTTCAGTGTGGGATCTTGGCGGAGTAATACAGGTTGCTCGGAAATCTTTCTCTTCTGTTGGTTTTCAGTTTAAGCGTTTGTTTCGTTTGATCCAGTGGTGTTTCTTTGATTTGGTTTCCTGGTTAATTACTGATTAGTTTACAATTCGCTCAAAAACTACGGAAAAGTCTGAAAAGTTTACCACTTTAACCATCAAGTAAAAGTAAAACACGTAAACAAAGGGTACTACTTCTTCTTTCTCTTCCACGATTCTTCTTTCTCATTTATCAAGAAGCAACAGGTTCGCTCCGCATATGTATTCCAGAAACCAACATCTTTGCAGAAGTGCAGATGAGACCTTTTGATTTAGTTATGGGGCGTTTGGCGGGGCTTATGCCTCATATTGTGCTTCTGGAGCAAAATTGCCAAACAACAAAAGTACCGAAACATATTATGGCGACAAAAAACGAGAATCCATTTTGTAAATGAATGCGTGAGCAGAAGCTGCGAACCGTAGCTTTTGGTGGATTACACGTAGCCCGGACCCGTCCACCCCTCAAACGCATACGGAAACACTCACACTGCCATCGCCCAAGAAAAAAAATGATCTGGTCTCTCCCGTCACTAACCCCTCTCTCACAGGGGACGTCTCCTTCGATTCTCAGCTTCTTCTACGTCTCGCAATTTCTTTCCCGCCGCACCGCACTCCTCCATCCCCACGGCGCCCCATCCCTTCTTCCTCACCTCGCCCACCCCATCCCTTCTTTCCCGCCTCGCCACGCCCAGTTCCTAGCCCCTTCTTCCCCGCCACGCCGAGGCCAGCCCCTTCATCCCCGTTGCATCGCGCCCAGCCCCTTCTTCCCCACCGCAACGTGCCCCGCCCCACCTTGCACCCAAGCGCTGCCGGCCACATAGCTTCTTCGCGTCGCCCCTTTTGCGGCCGCGCCAAGACTCCATGCAACTCCGCGTCGCGCGATGCCGCACGCCACCCGCCATGCCTTGCTCCGCCCCAGTCGTACGCCTCTTGCATCGTCCACCTGCTCCTATTGGTCGTGTGGGGTACGCCTCTTGCGCCCTCCTTCCTCTCGCCTCGCGCCGCCCCAGTCGTACGTCTCTCGCGTCGCCCCAACCAGGAAGCCAGCCATAGAATCCCGCTTCACATACCTAAACTGCTAAGCATATCCTCTCTTTTTTTAAGCCTCTCATACTGGATACATTTGTTCCATTTGTTTATGTGTATACACACTCACTCACACCACCGCCAGACCTACACACACCTACGTACACGTCCAAACCTACAACTACACTCAGCAACGAAGATAGCGTCCTTTTAACGATCACTCAGGACCGAATCCGATTGATTCAAATAATAAAACCCGGGAGGTCGCGCTCCCGACGCTGAGCACAAGACCAGTCGGGACAACTACCGTCCTCCTAAGCACATCCCTTTCCTTGTGTCTAGTGTGACCATGGCCTTTTTTTTTTGAAAGAATCCCATGGCCATTTTGGTCAAAGGCAATTCCAACAGGCTAAATATTGGCACAGACCTCTAGCCCTACAAAATAAGGGCTTGAGATTTATACCGATATTTAACCGATTGGAATTACCTCACTCCCAAACAATGTTACAGATAGAATGCTGCTTCTTAATTGTCATTACCTCACTCCCAAACAATCTTTCATATATAGAACACCTGTTGCGTAAATGTGCTACTGGTATATTGAACAGATGTGGCAGACACAACATCTCCTGTGACAAGGAAAGTAGTATCTCTCTAATTTATTTCTCACCTAGGCAGAGTAGGAGAGATAAATGGTGTATCAGTGAGGTCAAACTAAGTGTATGCAAATAACGAAACAATACATCTACAGCTACTCTCTCTGACTCCCCTATTTTTGCCCAAAGCTTCAAAGCATTTGCGGGATTTCATCGCATCTTACATAATTCAGTGTGCTGTCCTGCTGGTTGGTTTATGCTGCTGAATCCCTCAACGTTGAGGGGTTTTGTGTCATCTCCTTTGCGTTTAGATTCATAATGTTCTTGATCATTTGTTAAATTTGTTGTGCATTATTTACATCTTCGTTTCTTGGTAGATTTCCCTTGCGCAGAAGGTTTTGATCTGACCGTATTTGTTAAGAATTCTAAGCGTAACACACACACACACACACACACACACACACACACACACACCAGTTTCACCCGTGAATCTCCCTCATTCTCCCTTCATTTCACCAAGAAGCAACAGGTCTGCTCCACATCTGTAATCCAGAAGCCCACACCTTTGTAGAAGTGCGACGAGACCTCTTGATTTAGTTAGTATGTTTACAGTACGTATGTAAAGCTAACAAGTGATAGAGTGATGTATTTCTTGATGATGTGGAGTCAAAGTGTCCAACGTATGTGATTCCTCCAGACTTCATAATGTTATTCGACCTTCGGAGTGAGGAATCATGGAGGCCTCATGTGGTGTATAAGAGGCATCACCGAAGCTCTAAAGAAATACAGTACCATTCCAATTGGAATGATGTAGCTTTGGCTAAGCTGAAAGGCTATCTAGTTATAGTGTACCGTCTACTATTCCTGCTATAATGCACCTCTGGTTTCTAACTGAGAGAATGGAGTTTGAAAGAGTATATCATACGAGTGCTTCAACCCATGCCGTTGATTACTTGTTTAGCCATTGTTTATATTATTAGATGAAAAGAGCCTGGTTACTTATCATGAAGAAAAAGGACTGAACCTGGAAACCAAACATTTTGTGTGTGTGTGTATGTGTGTGTGTGTGTGTGTGTGTGTGTGTGTGTGTGTGTGTGTGTGTGTGTGTTGTGTGTGTGTGTGTGACTGCAGCTGCTTGTTTGGTTGTGTAACACCCCAGATATTTGACTAATCTAGATGCTACTATAAAACAATTAAAACCTACAAGTATAGAAATTATTCAAAATTTTGACATAGTCTCTCCTGTAAATTCTAACATCCGTGGGCACAAAAACGTCAAAAATAGACGTATATCCATGAATAAACAATAAACAATCAGCAACCCCAAGAATAACGATGAAACCAGTCACCACAACCATATGACCATCTCAACTACTCAATAACTACCCAAAAGTCCAATAATAAGCTATTTAACTGTGAAGGTGTCTATGTGTGTGTCAAAAGAATAGCTACTCCCATCCAATGCTTGCGTCGATCAAAGGGTACCTAAAAACCAAATAAAACACAAGAGTGAGTAAAAACACTCAGCAAATATAATTGGAGCTAGAAGAACGAATACAATCTGATTAAAGGTGAAAACTAAGAAAGAAGTTATCTTCTCTTGAAATGAACATCCAATGAAATAGTAGTTTCCTTCTGAAACGAACAACACTTGAACACATTCTTTGCATTTACCGATAAAGTCGAGCAAGTGGGGCAGCACTTACTCACAGGAACATGAATATAAGAACCATCTTGCGCATCAGGATCGACCGGAACATGAATGATATGTAAATGAAAACTTGAAACTTGAAGGAACATTAATCATGGAACTTCAAATAAAAGACAACTCAAATGAATGGAACAAAACATAAGAATAGTGAAGCATATATCATCACACAAGCCCGTCATGCATTTGCCTTAACCCCAGCGAGATATTGACGGTATGTCCCTAACACCAGAGCTCTCAAACCCTGCTAATCTTAGAAGCAGCCACACATACAAATATAATTTCTAGATATCGAAACGATTCTGAAATTCACCGGAAGTTTTGAACTGTCCACTATTCTACCCATAAGAACCAAACGCTGCAAATGAATAAATTATGGACATCTACAGAGAAATTCCCACAACTTTTCTAATAACAAGATTTGCTACATAAGTTTCTAACGTAGTCGAAATTGAATAATCAGAAAACTGTACAGACTAGGATTTCCTGAATCATCAGTACTGAAATTATGATTTCTCCCTAACAATGTTACATCCCATGGCCATTTTTTTTTTAAACAATCCCATGTCCATTTGGTCAAAGGCAATTCCAACAGGCTAAATATTGGCACAGACCTCTAGCCCTACAAAATAAGGGCTTGAGATTTGTACCGATATTTAACCGATTGGAATTACCTCACTCCCAAACAATGTTACAGATAGAATGCTGCTTCTTAATTGTCATTACCTCACTCCCAAACAATCTTTCATATATAGCACAACTGTTGCGTAAATGTCCTACTGGTATATTGAACAGATGTGGCAGACACAACATCTCCTCTGACAAGAAAAGTAGTATCTCTCTAATTTATTTCTCACCTAGCTAGGCAGAGTAGGAGAGAGAAATGGTGTATCTGAGGTGAAACTAAGTGTATGCAAATAACGAAACAATACATCTACAGCTACTCTCTCTGACTCCCCTATTTTTGCCTAAAGCTTCAAAGCATTTGCGGATTTCATCGCATCTTACATCGTTCAGTGTGCTGCTCCTGCTGGTTGGATTTATGCTGCTGAATCCCTCAACGTTGAGGGGTTTTGTGTCATCTCCTTTGCGTTTAGATTCATAATGTTCTTGATCATTTGTTAAATTTGTTGTGCATTATTTACATCTTCGTTTCTTGGTAGATTTCCCTTGCGCAGAAGGTTTTGATCAGACCGTATTTGTTAAGAATTCTAAGCGTAACACACACACACACACACACACACACACACACACACACACACACACACACACACACACACACACACACACACACACACACACCAGTTTCACCCATGAATCTCCCTCATTCTCCCTTCATTTTACCAAGAAGCAACAGGTCTGCTCCACATCTGTAATCCAGAAGCCCACACCTTTGTAGAAGTGCGACGAGACCTCTTGATTTAGTTAGTATGTTTACAATATGTATGTAAAGCTTACAAGAGAGTGATATGGCATAGTATTGTAATGGTATTACACTAATGAAACTGTCAGTATAATTGATAGAGTGATGTATTTCTTGATGATGTGGAGTCAGAGTGTCCAACGTATGTGATTCCTCCAGACTTCATAATGTCATTCGACCTTCGGAGTGAGGAATCATGGACAGACCTCATGTGGTGTATACGGGGCATCACCGAAGCTCTAAAGAAATACAGTACCATTCCAGTTGGAATGATGTAGCTTTGGCTAAGCTGAAAGGCTATCTAGTTATAGTGTACCGTGTCTACTATGCCTGCTATAATGCACCTCTGGTTTCTAACTGAGAGAATGGAGTTTGTATATAGCATACGAGTGCTTCAACCCGTGTCGTAGCCATTGTTTGTATTATTAGATGAAACGAGGCTGGTTATTTATCATGAAGCAAAAGGACTGACCCGGAAACCAAACAATTTGTGTGTGTGTGTGTGTGTGTGTGTGTGTGTGTGTGTGTGTGCATGTGTTTGTTACGCTTAGAATTCTTAAAACCTACAAGTATAGAAATTATTCAAAATTTCGACAGAGTCTCTTCTGTAAATTCTAACATCCATGGGCACAAAAACATCAAAAATAGACGTATATCCATGAATAAACTGTAAACAATCAACAACCCAAGAATAACGATGAAACCAGTCACCACAACCATATGACCATCTCAACTAATCAATAACTACCCAAAAGTCCAATAATAAGCTATTTAAGTGTGAAGGTGTCTATGTGTGTGCTCAAAAGAATATGCTACTCCCATCCAATGCTTGGCGTTGATCAACGGGTACCTAAAAACCAAATGAAACACAAGAGTGAGTAAAAACACTCAGGAAATATAATTGGAGCTTGAAGAACGAATACAATATGATTAAAGCCGAAAACTAAGAAAGAAGTTATCTTCTCTTGAAAACATCTAATGAAATAGTAGTTTCCGTATGAAACGAACAACACTTGAATACATTCTTTGCATTTATCGGTAAAGTCGAGCAAGTGTGGCAGCACTTACTCACAGGAACATGAATATAAAAACCATCTTGCGCATCCGGATCGACCGGAACATGAATGATATGTAAATGAAAATTTGAAACTTGAAGGAACATTAATCATGGAACTTCAAATGAAAGACAACTCAAATGAATTGAACAAAACATAAGAATAGTGAAGCATATATCATCACACAAGCCCGTCATGCACTTGCCTAACCCCAGCGAGATATTGACAGTACGTCCTTAACACCAGAGCTCTCAAAACCTGTAGAGTAAAAACTAATCTCAGAAGCTACTTCGCCACACATACAAATATAATTTCTGGATATCGAAACGATTCTGAAATTCGCCAGAAGTTCTGAACTGTCCACTATTCTACCCCATAACTTTTGATTTTATGAACCAAATGCTGCAAATGAATAAATTATGGACATCTACAGAAAATTTCCCACAACTTTTCTAATAACAAGATTTTCTACATAAGTTTTTAACGTAGCCGAAATTGAATAATCAGAAAACTGTGCAGACTAGGATTTCCTAAATCATCAGTACTGAAATTATGATTTCTCCCTAACCGCTTATCGGGATCGAGTGAGACCAACACCGTTGGAAAGATAAAAACATTTCCTACAAATTTCATTATGGGATCAAAGTCAAATTCTTAACTGATTAATACCTGATTTGAAAAGAATTCATCGCCCAGATGCTAAAATCCCCAATCTCAGTCTTGTCAATTCCAACCTTCAAAATTGATCTATGGGGCTGATTAAGGTTACCACTGCAGCGAGTAGAACAAGAATCTGTATAAGGACGGTCTACTCCACGAATTCCACCCTTCTTCCTTCAACCTGCCCTTTGCTTCCCTTGCGTTGCAGTGCAACAGTAGCAACTATTAGGAGGCAACAACAGAGCATTGCAAAGCTAGCTCCTCGGCACCACATCTTAGACAGAGATTCTCATGAAGGCTCGCAGCAGCAGCCAAGCACCAAATGCTGAGAACGCCAGGAAGAACTACCTGTAGGCGGCCGAACTTGGACAGGAACAAGGGCGCAGCGGCACTAGGGCAGGTGTGAAACGATATGTACTGTAGATTCTATCGTTTGATAGAGATAAGTCTAACCGGTTACGGTTGTTGTAACTAGTTGAGATTTGTAGCTATCTCTAACTTGTAACTCAAGTTGTAATCTTGTAAAGCCTACATAAAGAGAACAGCGGCACACGGTCTGGTGCACGCATTGATTCATTATCACGTGGATACATTAGGATGTATCTTCTTATGTATGTCGATGACATTATTGTTGTAAGTTCTTCTGCGGGTTTTTTTTTACGATTACACATTACAACTCAGACACTCACAACGCATGCATACTCACCCCTATGAACGCACATACGCAAACCCTACCCCTATGAGCATCTTCGAAGACTGAGCGGGTAAATCTTCGAGATTGACGAAGTCACCACTGGAGCCTCGCTGTCGATGACCACGTCGCCTCACGTTGAACGCACAATACCGTTAAATCCTAAAAAATTCGCTCCCACGGGGAGTCGAACGCAGGACCTCAGGTGCTACTGAGGTTCTTGTAACCACTAGGCTACAGGCCCTTTCGCTTTCTTCTGCGGGGGTTGTGGATGCTTTGTTGAAGAACTTATGCGAGGATTTTGCCTTGAAAGATTTCGGTGAACTTCAATATTTTCTTGGCATTGAAGTGAAGCCTCTCCATGATGGTGGCATTGTTCTGTCGCAGGCCAAGTACACGTCTGATATTCTGTCACGAGTTTGGCATGCTGCAATGTAAACCTGTCACCACTCCATTACCAATATCTGAGAAGCTCTCTTTGCATGATGGTGAGCCACTTGATTCTGCCGATGCTACAAAGTATAGAAGTGTTGTGGGTGCACTCAAGTATCTAACATTAACTCGCCCAGATATATCCTTTGCTGTCAACAAGGTGTGTCAAATTCTTCATGCTCCAACTGCTGTGCACTGGATGGCAGTCAAAAGAATTTTGCGACAGACTCTTGGTCTTGGTATTAAGATTAGACGGGCATCATCGCTCTTGGTCAGTGCTTTCTCTGATGCTGAATGGGCGGGTTGTGTTGATGATCGGCGTTCTACATGTGGGTTTGCAGTATTTCTTGGGCCCAACTTGATTTTGTGGAGTGCGTGCAAGCAAGCAACCGTCTCACGCTCAAGCACGAAAGAAGAATACAAGTCCTTGGCGAATGCGATGGCGGAGATTATTTGGGGAGAATCCATTCTGCGTGAACTTGGTGTACCACAGCCTAGAGCAGCTTGTTTATGGTGTGACAACCTTGGTGCAACCTATCTCTCCTTGAATCTGGTGTTCCATGCAAGAATTAAACATATTGTGATTGATTTTCACTTTGTACGGGAGAGAGTTACCAACAACTGGTGACCAGCTTGCAGATGGTTTCACGAAGGCCATATCAGCGCGAAGGCTAGAAGATTTTCGACGCAATCTCAACATTTGCAAGTTATGATTGAGGGGGAGTGTGAAACGATATGTATTGTAGATTCTATCGTTTGATAGGGATAAGTCTAACCAGTTAAGGTTGTTGTAATCTAGTTGAGATTTGTAGCTATCTCTAACTTGTAACTTAAGTTGTAATCTTGTAAAGCCTATATAAAGAGAACAACGGCACACGTATGGTGCATGCATTGATTCATTCTCACAGCAGGGACAAGTGCGGCTGCATGGTGCTTAGGGTTAGGAAAGAGGCAGCGGCATCGAGCGGGAGCTGGAACAAGGCGACGACGGATGTTGTCGATTGGAAAAAGAACGAAAGAACAGAGGACTTAGTGGCTTAATATATTAGGAAATCTAGTGCAATATCCAACTGTCCAGATTAAATCTATCATCACAAATTCATCCAACGTCCAAATCCAGCGTATGAGTGGTGAAACGGAATCGTTTTGACGAGCTCTATGCATCTACGGTCTCCGATCGTCCATCCGAGCGACGGTTCAAAAAGTCAAATTTCAGTCAACTCTGAGAGTCTTTTTGATTAACTATTTATTTTGTGTTAAACATTTGGGATATTTCGGGTTCGTTCTTGTGGTGTGTGTGACCAAGATTTCAATGTTGGTTTTTGGCGCAGAAATAAGGTGTTGATCGGAAGTCATGTCTCTCTGTGTTTGATTCATCCAGTGATGTTTCTTACTTCCGTTTGAGCTCCTCGTTAATTTCATCAGTGATGTTAAATTTAAAATGTAAACTGACTCTGAGATGTGTTGAACACAGCTTATGAGCACTGATTGGACACACTTTTTCAACAAGTAAAAAAATATACTCGAGGGGCATGTGATTCTGATTGAACTGTTCACATAATCAATTGGCCACGCTGTAAAGAATCTCGCACACAACAGACAGGAAGTCTATATATATAACAATTATAAAAGAACTAGATCTGTGAGGGCAAACAACTTGGGTTTTCTATTAAGTAGACTTTTTCAGTTATGTCTAAAAAGTTCTCAAACCCTCTCTCCAATCATACACAGGATCCAGCTGGCTAGGTGAACTGTGACGCCAGAACCCCCTCTCCAATCGAACACCAGGATCCAGCTGGCTGTGTTAGACTATCCGCACTGGTGAACCTCTATTTCCAACCTCTAAAAGGAATATTCTGTCCTGGTCAGCAAGATTCGTATCTCTATATCTCCTTCTTCCGCACCCGTCAATCTCTATATCTCAACCTCTATACCAACTAAATTATATTTTATTCATCCATCTCCAACTACTATCAATGGGGCCTATTCGTAATTTTATCTAAATATATCCATGTAAGATCTTGTTTTGAAGGATTTATTGAAACGAATTTAATGGTGTAATCGGAATTTGATTTGGGATTTTGGTTTGTGATTTATAACATTTTTTAATTCGTTGAAACAGTGGGGCCCATCACTCTCTCACCTTTCCCCTCTCTCTCCTGGTTTGGCATACGCCCTGGGAAACGCCAGATTTGGCGGTCGGCGAGCGGTACGGAAAGATAGCGGTGGCCTTAGCGTGCCCCGCTGCAGCGTTTTGACCGCTAAATCGGACCTGCAGGGTGGCGTAGCGGCCCCAGTGCGGATAGCCGCCGGTCCGATTTAGCTGTGACGCCAGACAGGAGTGAGTGTGAGTGAGAAGGACGACAGAATTTTTTCCTCGTGAGAGACGTGAGTGCGATTCGTAATCAACCCACGCCAGCTCGCGCTCGGTTCTCAAGGAGGAAGTCTATCCAGATCCATCCATGGCGACCCCAACCGTGGTGCTGCTGCCGGTCTGGGGCGCCGGCCACCTCATGCCCATGCTCGAGGCCGGCCGGCGGCTGCTCGCCTGCAGCGACCGGCGCGCCTTCACACTCACCGTGCTTGTCATGCCGCCGCCGACGGAGCAGCAGGCGGCGGAGGTCGACGGCCACATACGCCGGGAGGAGGAGGCCGACGCCGGCCGCGGCGCCGTCCGCTTCCACCGCCTCCCCGCCATCGAGCCCCCGACGGACCACCAGGGCCCCGTGGAGTTCATCTCCCGCGTCGTCCAGCTGCACGCGCCCCACGTCCGGGCAGCCGTCGCCGCCTTGCCGTGCCCGGTCGCCGCAATCCTCCTCGACCTCTTCTGCACCGAGATGCTCGACCACCTCGGCGTCCCGGCGGCTCCGGCGTACGTGTACTTCACCTGCAACGCGGCGGCGCTATCCTTCTTCCTCCGCCTCCCCGCGCTCCTCGAGGAGACGGCGGGCGAGTTCGGGGAGATGGAGCAGGGCGCGGTGGTCGACCTGCCGGGGCTGCCGCCGGTGCCGGCGTCGTCACTCCCGACGGTGATGATGGACCGGACCAAGCCGTGCTGCGCGTGGTACGCGTACCACGGCCGCTGGTTCATGGACGCTGACGGCATCGTCGTGAACACGGCCGCCGAGCTGGAGCCGCGCGTCCTCTTCGCCGTCGCCGTGGGCCGGTGCGCGCCCGGGCTCCCCCCGCCGAAGATCTACCCCGTCGGCCCGGTGATTTCGTTCCCCTCTCCTTCGTCGTCCGATCACGAGTGCCTGCGGTGGCTGGACGCGCAGCCGCCGGCGTCCGTGGTGCTCCTCTGCTTCGGGAGCGGCGGCTTCTTCACCGCGCCGCAGGCGCACGAGGTGGCGCGCGGGCTGGAGCGCGCCGGCCACCGGTTCCTCTGGGTGCTGCGCGGCCCGCCGGCGCCCGGAGGCGGCGGGCGGCAGCCGACGGACGGCGACCTCGCCGCCCTCCTCCCCGCCGGCTTCCTCGACCGGACGAGAGACAAGGGCCTGGTGTGGCCGATGCGGGCGCCGCAGAAGGAGATCCTGGCGCACGCCGCCGTGGGCGGGTTCGTGACGCACTGCGGTTGGAACTCTGTCCTCGAGAGCCTGTGGCACGGCGTGCCCATGGCGCCGTGGCCGCTCTACGCCGAGCAGCACCTCAACGCGTTCGCGCTCGTGGCCGACGCCGGCGCCGCCGTGGCGATGCGCGTGGACCGGGGGCGGGGCAACTTCGTGGAGGCTGCGGAGCTGGCGCGCGCGGTGCGGGAGCTGATGGGCGGCGGCGAGGAGGGGAGGAAGGCGAGGGAGAGGGCCGCGGAGATGAAGGCCGCGTGCAGGAAGGCTGTTGAGGATGGCGGGTCGTCGTCGGCTACGTTGCAGAGGCTCGTCGATGAGATTAACAGAAAATGAGCAGTGGTCCGGTCATAATAATAGCTCGCTAAGATTGGTCATTACTGTAAGAAAGAGAGCTCACGATTGGGAAGTTTGATAATCCAGGGTTGTGCTTTGGACAGGTGCTCTGCTTTCTGGTGCTCGTGCAGAAGAGTAGCTTGAACAGTGCAAGCTAGGTGCTCTGCTCTTCAGGGGGTGTTCGTTTCTCTAGGCCTAAAGGTCACATCAAGACTAATCTTGTTATTTAGACATCTTAAATAAGTCTAATTATAAAACTAACTGCAGAACCTTGTACTAATTTGCGAGACGAATCAAATGAGGGTAATTAAGCCGTGATTAGACGATGGTTACTGTAGCATCACTGTAGCGAAACATAGATTAATTAGGCTCATTAGATTCGTCTCGCAAATTGTGAAAGGGGTCTTAGCCTAGTGGTTAAGGCTTCCGAGTAACACCTCTCAGGTCCTGGGTTCGACTCCCCGTGGGAGCGAATTTTCAAGGATTTAACGGCATTTGTGCTTTCAGTGGTAGGCGACGCTCCCGTCGACAGCGAGGCGCCAGTGGTGACTTCGTATCTCTGGATTTGTCGGCTCAGTCTTCGAAGATACTCATAGGGGTAGGGTTTGCGTACGTGTGTTCATAGGGGTGAGTGTGCGTACGTTGTGAGTGTCTGAGTTGTACTGTGTAATCTCAAAAAAAGATTCGTCTCGCAAATTAGCCCACATCTGTAAAAAGATTTTGTAATTAAACTTATTTAAGACGCCTAAATAGCAAGATTAGTTTTGATGCGACCTCTAGGCCTAAAAACACGAACAGGCACTTAGGTGCTCTATTTAGGCGCTCTGCTCTCTGTTGCTCTGGCTTGTGCGACTCGACTTGCTTCTGCGAGAAGTTTGTTGCCGATGAGATTAACAACCAATTAGAGAGCTCTCGGTTGAAAAATCTGATATTGGCGAGGTGCAGCTGCGTTTGGAGAGAACAACGTGCATGCTTGGGTGCTCTGCTTTCTGTCGTTTTGACTTCCTGTGTGACTTGTTTCTGCGAAAAGTATGAGCTTGCGTTGAAACATCATTTGACTCACTCCATCTGAAATTCTGAATCTACGTGGACAGTTTCTTTTTGCTGAGGCAACCGTGAAGGAAGTCTTGCGTTGGACATGGCCCTCCAACAGCTTACCCATCACAATACCCATACCTAAAAACAGATTTTTGGGTAGCCAAACCTCCTCCAACATACTAGTTTCAAGCTCAGATATAAATCTCTCTCAAACCATTTCCCCTTTATGAAAACATTTCGAACAACATACTACTCACATTACAATACTACTAGATTTAATTAGCACGACCGATAGAATAGAACTCCCGAACAAAAACACACAAGAAACCTAGTACAATTCAGTGAGAACAACATCAGACAGAACAGAAAGCTAGCTCTCGATACATAGGCAACACCACACTCATGACTCATCTCGCTCGCTCAATGTCGGCTGCTCACTCGGTGCCGTACCAAATCTTGTGCAGCTCGTACATCTCGACCTCGTCGGGAAGCACACTCTTCACGCTGTCCCGCTCCACGCAGCGCCTGACCCAGCGCATGAGGCCCGGGCACTCGTCGACGAAGCTGAAGCCGCCGTGCTGCTTGTACCCGTGGAACATGCTGGAGAAGGGGATGAGCACGACGTCCAGGAACCCGAACTCGTCGCCGGCGAAGAAGGGCTTGTCGCCGAGCACCTCCGCCTCCAGGCGCTTCAGCTGGCCGAGGAGCTCCGCTCTCGGCGCCGCCTTCTCCTCGCCCTTGCTCTTCAGGAACCGCGTCTGCGTACTGAACACCTGTTTGTCAATGAAGTCGGCCCAGAACCGGGCGTGGGCCCGCTCGAGAGGGTCCGGCGGGGAGCAGCGGCCCGCCGGCCCGGCGGTGGCCCCAGACCTCGTCGACGTACTCGAGGATGTTGATGGAGCCGCAGACGGGGCGGCCGGCGTGGATGAGGATGGGGATGGAGCGTTGGACGGGGTTCATGCGCCGCACCAGCTCGCTCCGCTGCCCGCGGACGCGGAGGTCCTCCTCCACGTAGCGGAAGTCGACGCCGAGCTCGCGCCGCGCGATCCGCGCGCGCATCCCGAACCCGTTCGCCCAGAAGTCCACGCACGTCACCTCGCTCTCACCGTCGCCGGCCATGTCGGTCGGTTGCCGGTTGCTGCTCGCTTAATTAGCTTCCACCGGCCGGGTGTGCTTTGCTTGTGGTGTAGCGACCGGGGCGCAAGTAAGTGATCGAAGGCTCTGAGAGGAGTGAGGTGAGAAGCAGCGGGCGGCGAGATTTACTTATAGGCAGCCGCGGGCGCCGGCCATGGCATCACCGCTGACGACGTACGGCAATGCTTGTTGACCCAGCTGCTGCTGCTGCTGCTGCTCCGCTCGTCGTGTGCGTAGCCGATTGAGTGAACACGCTCGCGTCACGGATGAAGCACTATGCAATCACACACCACTTTTTTTTTTACCGTCGACATTGAAAGGTGGCGCTTTGCCATGCTCTCTGGAATTGAAATCTTAAACAACACTTTTCCAAGCTGACCGTGCTGTTTGACGATCGTCCATTGCGTTTCTGCCTTCCGTAATTTCTTTTCAGAGAGAGAAGATTCAACGTTCTTCCCTGTTGCTCTTTTTTTCAGTGGTATTTAGTAGGCTTCAAGCCTTGGTAAGCCTTACTTTGGGCGTCTAGATTTTTTTTTTTTTGCGAAACACAATGTAAACGTAAACGCTCATAAACAAGCACGAATATTCATCTTTAAATACCCTGCGTATTAAAAAAAAATTGGCCGTTGATCTTTGAGAATCCATATATATAGTTCGATGGCAAAATTTAATTCGTAAGTGCAGCCTGTTTAGGCACACTTTTCTTTTTGGGGGCCCGAGAATAATTCACATCAGACGTTGGCTGGAGGAGAAGCCTCAAGCCGTCAGATCAGACAGCTCGATCATGTCCCTCGGTTATTGTCAATCACATCAAAATCTGTCTCCCCCGTAGATAGGGATTCATGGTTCAAAATTTAGCTGTAACATTTTTTTTAAAAGTCAAAGCCACTGTGCCTATAACTTTTTTTGAAGTTAAAGCCAATGTGATTGTAACTTCTCTTAAAGCTAAGGCCGAAATTAATGCAATCTTTTTATTATCTTAAATAAAGTTATTAAGCCATAGATGTGAGTTTTGAGTTTTCTGCGTCCTCTGTCAGCGGGTCCACCATCTTTTGGATTGGAGCTTAATCCTTTCTTTTCTGTTTTCAGAGGGTTTAGTTATTCCTTTCTTTAGTCGAAGCGCGCTCACACATATGCTTGGAAAAAAAAAAATGGGTCGGCCTTGTCCAAGCCACGTAAATATATGGGCCACGTCAACGGCCTTTTTTCTTCGAATGTTTTTCCGTTTTCCGGCAGAGCGTACTTTTCCGTTTGTGCGTGAGTTAGAGCAAATCAGGCGGCACAGTGCGGCACCAAAGCATGCGTCTTTGGCCTAATGGTTAAGACATCCAAGTAACACCTCTTAGGTCCTGGGTTCGACTCCCCGTGGGAGCGAATTTCCAAGGATTTAACGGTATTTGTGCTTTCAGTGGTAGGCGACGCTCCCGTCGATAGCGAGGCGCCAGCGGTGACTTCGTATCTCTAGATTTGCCGGCTCAGTCTTCGAAGATGCTCATAGGGGTAGAGTTTGCGTACGTGTGTTCATAGGGGTGAGTGTGCGTGCGTTGTGAGTGTCTGAGTTTTACTGTGTAATCTCAAAAAAAAAAACCAAAGCATGCGTCACGCTTCACAAGATGTCATACCATGAATTACGTTCCATAATTTGTCTTAATATGACGTCTAATTTATATTTTTGTTATACAAAGATCGTACATGTCGAGAACCATGAACTGGCCCATTTTAATTAATTGGTAACCTGATTAGGACTGATACAAGCTATGGTCGTCTTTAGGCAAACTCACTGATCGATTCCATAAAACTCCCTGTGTATGTCGTACATGTCCACCCCGGAGGGCAAGACGCTGCGCACGCTCTCCCTCTCCTCGCACCTCCTGACCCACCGCATCAGCCTTGGGCACTCCGCCTCCATGCTCACCCCGCCGTGCTGCTCGTAGCCGTAGAACATGGCCGAGAAGGGCACGAAGGCGACGTCGAGGAAGCCGAACTCGTCGCCGCCGAAGAACGGCTTGTCTCCGAGGACGCCCTCCAGCTGCCGGAGGTGCGCCAAGAGCTCCGCCAGCGCCGCCGCCTTTGCCTCGCCGCGGCCCGTGAAGAACCTCGTCTGCGCGGGGTACACCTGATGTCGTTGTCATCACGAGAAAGCTGATTAGCATCATCGATTAGGATAGCGTCATCTCTTAGAACTAATATGCTTTTAAAAATCAAGGACTTTTTTTTACCAGGGAACGACATTGATGTGCTTTTTGCAAAAGGAACAAAGTGCAAACCGTCGCCATATTTCAGTGAACAAGATAGTTCGCTTCATAGTTCATACTACTTTTTTTGTTAGCTACTAGTATAAGATGGTACCATTTTTTTTATTTAAGAATAGGAAATGCAAGTGGTTGGCAGGCAAAGGCCCAAAAGGTATTCGCGACTGGAGGCCCTTTTCCTTACCTTTTGGTCCACGAAGTCGGCCCAGAACCTCGCGCGCGCCCTCTCAAGCGGGTCCGCCGGGAGCAATCGGGTTTCGCCCCAGACCTCGTCGACGTACTCCACGATGTTCATGGACCCGCAGACCGGACGTCCGCCATGGATGAGGATCGGGATGGAGCGGTGGACCGGGTTCATGCGGCGCACAAGGTCGCTCCGCTCGCGGACGCGGAGGTTCTCCTCGACGAACTCGAACCCGACCCGCTTCTCCCGCAGCGCGATCCGCGCCCGCATCCCGAACTCGTTGCACCAGAAGTCCACGCACCGCACGTCCTCGCTCGCCGCCATTGCCGAGCCTCGGAGCTTTCTGCTCTCTCCTCTCTGTTCGTAACTGTCTAGGAGATTACTAACGACTGGAAATGGTAATCGAGTGGTTGCGGCGCGCGCCTGGTTAATGATCCAGGGGGAGAATGGTGGTGATCGACTTATATAGGCAATTATTATTAGAAGTTGGGTTAGTTTTGGATGCGACTATTACAAGTTGGACTAGTTTTGGATGCGATTATTCGAAGTTGGACTAGTTTTGGATGCGATCATTGCTTGCGTACGTACGGCTGCTTGTTCGAATGGAATCTTACTCGACCAACGAGAACATCTCCAGTGTTACCGCGGGTTCGCGTGTTACCGTATTACTGATCACTGTAGCGTCTCAAATATGCAACGAAAAATTGCAACAAAAATATGAATGGATAGCTCATGCAACGATCTACAATTCATATTTTTGGTCGAGGTGCAACCGAAGCTCGTACAAGAAGATAAAAAAAAAGAGAAATCGGACTGTGAATAGTGCGGGTTGCAACTGTTCATCGCGAACCCGCAACCCGTTACTATTTAACGTCTGATTTCTCTTTTTTGTATCTCCTTGTACGAGCTTCGGTTGCACCTCGACCAAAAATATGAATTGTAGATCGTTGCATGAGCTATCCATTCATATTTTTGTTGCAATTTTTCGTTGCATATTTGAGGCGTTACAGTGATCGGTAACACGGTAATACATAAAGAGGTGGTAACACCAGATACGTTCTCCTCGACCAACTCCGACCATGGTGACATGGAGTTTTATTATTGCAGCCGTCGGTAGAACTCTAGAAAGCAGTCGATCTTGAATTGGACAGGTGGTCGCGGTTGATTTTTTATTCTCAATTAATCAACGGTGCTGGTCAAAGTTGATAATGAAGCCATATATAAACAGCGACTGCTTCAACATGACTATTGAATATTGATCAGTATAAACTACTGTACCTCCGTGGAGATCGATTGGTCATCAGGTTATAGGAGAAGACAGAACCGAAACTTGCAATTACTAGCAATAACCTGATTAATTATTCTCGGTGCCAACTGCCAATGACACTCTAACGAGACGAATTAGCCTAAAGGCCTGCAATTAGTTTTGTAATTAGATTTTATTTGATACTTCTAAATGATAAGATTCTTTTTGATGTGACAAGGCTAAAATTTTTGCCAAAGAAACGAACACAGGAGGGGAAAGGATTAGAGAGAGCAGAATTGGAGGGAGATGGACTTGTCGAGTGTCTGCAGCACCGGGCAGGGAGAGATGTAAAGCGCCTTGCGTTCGTGTTTGCACGCATGTGACGTTACAGGTAAAATGCGACTACGGACTAGTGAGTCGTCATAACAAGGAATGGACGCTGGCTATTGAGCAAGAACAAGAGGGCCTCATCTTTTCCTTATGCACGTTCGTCCGCTCCAAATGGGCCCATAGACCCACCGTCCGTTCGTGCTCGGCCTCTCTCCGCATTCGATCTATCGTGTGAGATGGGACTGGTTGCTGCTGTCATGTCACGCGCGTACCATCACGACAAAAGGAGCAGAGGCGGTTCAGTACGTTTGGCAACCGTCGATCGATCAACGGCAACCATCATCAGCCGCATGTGCCAAAAGCTAAAGAGATAACAGCGTCTGACTCTGATATGGTTTGGTATATACTCCTGATTAGTACTCCTCCGACTATAAGTATAATTTTTTTGGGAAAAAATATAATATTATTTAGTTTTGTCTTAAGTTAAAATGTTCAAACTTAACTATCAATTACGAAAAAATAGAAATATTGACATGACAAAAATGATGTCCTTAGATTCATCATGAAATGAATTATCATAATATATAACTCGTATATTTTGAAACAATAAGTATTTAGATATATTATTGATCAAACTTCAAAAAATTTCACTTAGGAAAGCAAAGTATTGCCAGGCACCCATACCGGCCACTTGAGGCTGCATGTGTATTAGGCTACCCTCTCTCTCTGCTGTGTGTGTGTTGTGTGTTTTTTTTAAAAAACAAAGGTAACGTTGCTAGCTGGAGTAGTAAATTTTCTTACAGAACAGCTATAACTTCCTTGCCTAACGAGAAGCAAGGCCACAAAAGTCGTCCGTACGAATTAGGCTCACTTCCCGTCTCCAATATCTTACGGGCACAGTATGTGTGACAAAACGCTCATAGATACTGATGCGAAGAGGCATCATTGTATCCAAACTCCGAACGACGTGTAGTTAGTTTGGCCCCAAAGCTTCTCGATCGATCTGCAGCATTGTCCTGTCATTCTTCTGAAAGTTGATGTAACTGATGAAGACGTAAAAGTTTTCAGAGGAAGATAAAGAATGAGCGGCGATCAATAGTCGCTAGATGTCGTTTTAGGCGAAAGCCTAATCTTTGTCTGAAACGTCGTCTTCAGTTCCTGGCGATGGTGAGGCTATCTAGCTACGACCTTTGCGCCTGCGCATATACGTGTTGATCTATCAGAGTTCAATCTTTGCATGTGTATCATTTCTGCCTGTTTTTGCAGTTGTAAAGACCCAAAAAGCGAAAGCCTCTGGTTATGACAAACGAATAAATCAGAAAAAGTAACGAGACTGCGTATTTATCGTAGTTCGTAAAAAAGCCTGGTTATGGCCCACACATCGGTCGCACAGCGACCAGCATTTTCAAAAACCTCAGACATCAGAGACATCCGATGCGATGAGATATGGGTTTGTACTGTACTGTCACTTGTGTCAAAATCGGAAAAGAGGTGAAAAGAATGCTGAAATGCAAAAGCCCCAGCCGCATCATTTCAGGTGCGACATTGTTCATCGCAGTGGAGCTCATAATTCTTCGCAGCCGAGAAGGATGGGTCAGAGACGACGCATCATCGATGGGTAGTGCTCTAGGTCGCCTGAGTGGACGTCCCCAATGGGAGGAGGAGAAAGGAGGATCAGTGGCAACAATCAACAGGCAAGGGATGAGGCGTCAGTAACAACAGTGCCGCATGCATGAACCCTGCTTTGACAAGAGGGATATCTACAAATGATCCCCTTTTCTTTTTGAGACGAAAGTCTGCGTGACATTGCCATTTGCCAACAACACACATGCCCCTGCACTAGTTCACTGTTCATCGTCCGTTTCCATCCATTATTATTTGAGTTAGGCATGGACTCGATCAATCCTTTTATTTATACAAAGCTTTTTGTCTGTTCCCGTGTGTATATAGTACATCAGGCCTGATCAAACTTTTCGTCCGTTCTCGCAAACACTAAAGGACGTTGTATCTTGATACCTTTGGGTTAGGTTTCATGTACCAGGGCACAAACATGTACTCCTACAAGTAGTATAGGATACTTTAGCTTGCCGTTGTTGCAGAGGGCCTAACTTTCTGTACCAGAGCAGCCAAAGTATCTCGGCCGAACTAGACCTGTTCTTTGTTTACAAAAAAGAGTTTAGTCCATCCAAGGATGCATGGATTGACCTCGCTAAACAAGTCGCTCCAAAGATACTCATACTGATCAGGATCACACCCGGACAAACTGCCTGCCTCTCCCCGCCTTCAGACTCACTGACTCGCATGCAAGATCGGTCAACTGTTGAATCATCTACCCGCGCATGATCCAAAAATTCTTGGCCGAACACGGTGACGTGTGACCATATGTCATCACGAAATAAAATAATTTCTTTTATGCAGTTTTGCAAAGCCAGTCGTCAAATACTACTCCTACCAATTTTTGTTCAGCACTACGCACTGTACTAGATTGCAGGCGCTTGTAGGGTAATGTCTGCATCAGACAGCAGAGCAATATTGTTATGCTGCTAGTTGTAATAGCCTGAAGAAAAATACCATCAGGAACAAGTGGCCAGGTGCATAGGAACCATGTGATGAGGTGACCAGCGTGCAAGGATGTCTTGACCTGTGCATGTGAGTTTAGACGGTTGTTGTGTCCATTGCAGCCAATTAAAGTATGCCTTCCGCCTGTAATATAAGGCCAAAAGAGTGCTCATTTCCAAACTGTTTTCAGATTTGAACAGCAGCTAAGCTAGGATGATACACGATCGCAAGCAAGGATTTTCGATTTTCATTTTGTTTACTGTATAATCAATGTTCTTCACTGTTAGCATGTGAGTTAGAATCGATGGATGTGATGTAAAATTTGGCCGCCGGTTGCGTGTAGCTTTAGCTAGTGGAAGGAGGTAACTCAAACCGACACGACATAAAACCTAGCTATAGAGCGGAGCTAGGTAGCTGAAATGACAGGCGATTAGTTACCTAATCACCTAAAGTTAACTGACAAGTTGCACTTTTTCTGAATTATTCATCCACAATAATTGGTGCCTATAGGCTAAGCGACCGGTTTTTCTGGCCATCATTAATTTCCTCAGCTGGAATAGTAGTGCACAACCAAAAAGCAGATACTCCCTCCATCCCTTTATATAAGGGATTGGAGGACTTCCCAAAAAAAAACACTAGAGAATCGAAAAGACGAAAATACCCTTCTATTATTCCTCTCTATCCCCCACGGCCCCACCACCTCAAGCCCGGTACAATGCGCCTCCACCACGCGCGCCGGCCGCTGCCCCCTCCACCACGCGCGCCGGCCGCCGCCGCCTCCCCGCGCCCCGACCGACGCCTCCACCTCACGCCCCGGCCGCCGCCGCCTCCCCCGCGCCCCGGCCGCCGCTGCCTCCACCTCGCGCCCCGTCCGCCGCCGCCTCCACCTCGCGCCCCGTCCGCCGCCGCCTCCCCGTGAACCGGTCGCCACCTCCACCTCGCGCCCCGGCCGTCACCGCCTCCCCCGCGCCCCGGCCGCCGGGAGCTTGGACAAGAAGGCGCGGGCGGTTCCGTGAGGTGGAGATCGGAAGAGGGAGACGACAGAGTCCGGGGATCTTGGACCTTGCTGGCGGCATGGTCGATGGAGAGGCTCAGGGTGGCGCAGATCTCGCCGCTGCCCTTCTCTTCCTCTGCCGCCGCCTTTCTCTTCCCATGTCGCCGCCCTTCTTTTGCGCCCGCAGCCCCGACCGCGCCGCCCCCTCGCACCCCGGCCGCATCCCCCGCGCCGCCGCGACCGCATGGCCAAGCCGAGGCGCCCCTCCCTCGCTGCCGATCTGCGACGGCGGCGGCGAGCGACGGGCTGCCTGCGGCGCGCCGTGCGACGGCAGTGACAGATGGGCGGCAGAGGCGAGATGCGAGAGGAGGGAGGAGAAGAGAAAGAATCTTTCCGCGTGGGTCCCACTCTCAATCGCTTACATTTTGATACAAACTCAAACTCCCCCAATCCCTTATATAAAGGGATGGAGGGAGTAGTATAAAGAAGAGAGTTGCTTGTGCGCAATCCTCTCGTACTCTTTTTTTCTTCTTTTTTTTGGCGGTGAAATCCTCTCGTAATCTAGCCTTGGATGGCGAGAAAGCCGAGCAGAACACGATGGTTATAAAATTCAATGTACCCCTGAACATTGTGGTTTTGAGCCAAACACGATGGTTAACAGACAACCTATAACATGGTTATTGAAGATTGATTTTAAACACGGAAAAATTAGAAAATCCATCAATTTGTAACTATCAACTTATGTTCCCCTGGCCATGGAATGAGTGAGCTGCAGGAACGTAACCGATGCACCGGACATCGGCCAAAAGCGGCGTGCTTTTTTCCCACCGCGATCACGGGAAAGGCGGCGGCTTTCGGTGACGAGCCGTAACCCTCACGAACACACGTACACGTACGCGCGCCGTTTGCTCTCCCCCGTCTCTTCCTTGCTTGCGCGTCCACGTGTGCAGTCCAACCCCACCACCTGTTCCCCTGCCTGCCCGCGGGCCCGGACGCCTCCTACCTCGAGCGCCCCTCCCCCGCGCACGACCTGCTCGACGAAATGCCAGCGCCAGCGGTCAATGCCGTCGCCAGCGTCGTTGACCCCGGCGCGCCTCCCTTAAAAGAGCCCTTCCTCCTGCCGCTCCCACAGTCCCCACTCACTCCCTCCCGGCCACCACCACCACCACCACCGCCCCGTCCTGTTGCGCGAGCAGTGCCGCCCACCTCGCCATGGCTCGATGTCCCGCGGATTGATGAGTGGTGTGAGTGACTACTCGTGTCCGGGTGTGTGCTGCTACTACTAGTGGCTAGTGGGTGGGGGACGGACGGCTCCTCGGTTGGCGGGCTGCGCAGCTCTCCTCTCTGTCCATGGCACTCTGTTTCTTCCCCTCGTCGTCCTAGTGCGCGTCTCGCTGTGCCGCGCGAGAGGCTCCAGCTGTTGGCATTGGCTCTGCTTGCCGCGTTTTGGTGCGGCAATGGCGTCGGCCGTGGTGCGGTTCTTGCTCCCGGCGGTGGTTCTCTTCGCCGTCCTTGATCCGGCGACGCCGGCGCCGGCGGAGGCGGCGGCGCTGCAGGAGTTCAAGCGCGCGATGCAGGACGTCGACGGGCGCCTCGCGAGCTGGGGCGAGGCGGGCGCGGGCAACCCGTGCGCGTGGGCCGGCATTGCCTGCTCCGGCGGCGGCGAGGTGACCGGCGTCACGCTGCACGGGCTCAACCTCCGCGGCGCGCTCTCCGCCGCGATCTGCGCGCTGCCGCGCCTCGCCGTCCTCAACGTCTCCAAGAACGCGCTGTCGGGCCCCGTCCCCGCCGGCCTCGCCGCCTGCGCCGCGCTCGAGGTGCTCGACCTCAGCACCAACGCCTTCCACGGCGCCGTCCCGCCGGAGCTCTGCGCGCTGCGGTCCCTGCGCCGCCTCTTCCTCAGCGAGAACCTCCTCTTCGGCGAGATCCCCGCCGCCGTCGGCAACCTCACCGCCCTCGAGGAGCTCGAAATCTACAGCAACAACCTCACCGGCGGGATCCCCGCCTCCATCCGCGCGCTGCAGCGGCTCCGCGTCATCCGCGCGGGCCTCAACGACCTCTCCGGCCCCATCCCCGTCGAGCTCACCGAGTGCGCCAGCCTCCAGGTGCTCGGCCTCGCGCAGAACCAGCTCGACGGGGAGCTGCCCAGGGAGCTCTCCCGCCTCAAGAACCTCACCACATTGATCCTGTGGCAGAACGCCCTCTCCGGCGAGGTCCCGCCGGAGCTCGGCAACTGCACCAACCTCCAGATGCTCGCCCTCAACGACAACGCCTTCACCGGTAGCGTCCCGGGGGAGCTCGGAGCGCTGCCGTCGCTCGCCAAGCTGTACATTTACCGGAACCACCTCGACGGCACCATCCCGCCGGAGCTCGGGAACCTGCAGAGCGCACTGGAGATCGATCTCTCGGAGAATAAGCTCACCGGCGTCATCCCCGGTGAGCTCGGTCGGATACCAACGCTCCGGCTGCTCTATCTCTTCGAGAACCGTCTGCAAGGCAGCATCGCACCGGAGCTCGGCCAGCTGAGCCGCATCAGAAGGATTGACCTGTCCATCAACAACCTCACCGGCACAATTCCGGTGGAGTTTCAGAACCTGAGCAGCTTGGAATACTTGGAGCTCTTCGATAACCAGTTACATGGCACCATCCCTCCATTGCTGGGGGCTAACAGCAACCTCTCGGTGCTTGACTTGTCGGATAATCAGCTGACAGGGAGCATCCCACCTCACCTCTGCAAGTACCAGAAGCTCATCTTCTTGAGCCTCGGCTCGAACCGTCTCATCGGCAACATTCCCCTGGGAGTGAAGGCTTGCAGAACTCTGACACAGCTCCGATTGGGGGGCAACATGCTGACTGGGAGCCTCCCTGCCGAGCTGTCACTGCTGCAGAACTTGTCGTCGCTTGAAATGAACCAGAATCGGTTTTCCGGGCCGATACCACCTGAGATTGGCAAGTTCAGGAGCATTGAAAGGCTGATCTTATCCAACAATTACTTTGTTGGACAGATCCCTGCCAGCATTGGCAACCTGACGAATCTTGTTGCCTTCAACATTTCATCGAACCAGTTCACCGGGCCGATTCCTCGGGAGCTAGCACAGTGCACAAAGCTTCAGAGGCTTGATCTCAGCAGAAATTCCCTCAGTGGAGTAATTCCTCAGGAGCTTGGTTCACTAGTGAACCTGGAGCAGCTGAAGCTATCTGACAACAGTCTGAACGGAAGCATTCCGAGCAGTTTCGGAGGCCTTTCACGGCTAACTGAGCTGCAGATGGGAGGCAACCGTCTGTCTGGTCATATCCCAATTGAGCTCGGTGAGCTCGCTTCCCTTCAGATTGCTCTAAATGTCAGTCACAACGTGCTGTCTGGTGAGATCCCAACACAGCTAGGCAACTTGCGCATGCTGGAGTACTTGTACTTGAACAACAATGAACTTGAGGGAGAGGTTCCTTCCTCATTTGGTGAGCTTTCGAGCCTCTTGGAGTGCAATGTTTCTTACAACAGTCTCATTGGGCCACTTCCCAGCACCCCGTTGTTTGAGCACCTGGACAGCAGCAATTTCCTTGGCAACAATGGCCTCTGCGGAATCAAAGGGAAAGCCTGTCAGGGTGCATCAGCATTTTCAAGGAAGGAAGCAGCAGCGCAGAAGAAGCGCTTTCTCAGGGAGAAGATCATCAGCATTGCCTCCATTGTCATTGCATTGGTATCACTAGTGCTGATCGCAGTTGTTTGCTGGGCCTTAAGAGCAAAGATACCGGAGCTCGTATCAAATGAAGAACGCAAGACTAGGTTTTCTGGTCCTCAGTACTTCATGAAGGAACGGGTGACCTATCAGGAGCTCATGAAAGCAACCGAGAGCTTTTCAGAGAGTGTTGTGATTGGAAGGGGTGCTTGTGGCACAGTCTATAAGGCTGTCATGCCTAATGGCAGGAAAATTGCAGTCAAGAAGCTGAAAACTCAGGGAGAAGGTTCAAATATCGACAGAAGCTTCCGAGCAGAGATAACCACGCTTGGAAATGTCAGACACCGCAACATAGTCAAGCTGTATGGCTTCTGCTCCCATCAGGACTCCCATCTTATTCTGTATGAGTACATGGCAAATGGAAGTCTTGGAGAGTTGCTTCATGGCAGCAAGGATGCCTCTCTACTGGACTGGGACACCCGTTACCGGATTGCTCTGGGGGCTGCCGAAGGCCTGCGGTATCTTCACAGCGATTGCAAACCACAGGTCATTCACCGCGACATCAAATCGAACAACATACTGCTCGATGAGATGATGGAGGCTCATGTGGGGGACTTTGGTTTGGCCAAACTTATCGACATTTCCAACTCCAGAACAATGTCTGCCATTGCTGGTTCATATGGCTACATCGCGCCAGGTTAGATCCGTTAACTACTGTATTAGGATTTTACATTTGATTTCATATGCTATATGTCATGCAGCATCCACACATGGTAGTATACTCAGTTATTCTTCCCAGCAACAATTATGAAAAGAGTTCACTGTGTATGACTTCTATTCATGTCCTTGTTTTGTGCAGAGTACGCTTTCACCATGAAGGTCACTGAAAAATGTGACGTGTATAGTTTTGGGGTGGTTTTGTTGGAACTATTGACTGGCCAATCTCCAATCCAGCCTCTTGAGAAAGGAGGAGATCTTGTCAATTTGGTCAGGCGGATGATGAACAGTATGACGCCAAACTCGGAAATGTTTGACAGCAGACTGAATCTGAATTCAAAGAGAACCATGGAAGAAATGTCTCTGGTGCTAAAAATTGCATTGTTCTGCACCAATGAGTCACCATTTGATAGGCCTACTATGAGAGAAGTCATATCCATGCTGATCGACGCTAGAGCGTCATCTTATGACTCATTTTCATCACCAGCATCGGAGGACCCTACAGAAAATGATTTTTCTTTGAAACTTTAGAGGTGAGATCAAGTAACCTTTACGCATTTGTTGAAGAATTCTGAATAAGAACGCTAGCATTGCCTCTGCCCCTGCATATTTTCATGGGATTAGACATTATCTGAAATACTACATCGTTCTAGTGTGGAATTCAATATGCTATCAATCTATGACTATGGAATAGCTCAACGGAATCAAGTAATTGGTTAGGCATGAAACTGATTTAATGTAGACTGATCACTTGGTAATAGGAGAGATAGGGCACATAGTTAGGAATATAAAATATATGCTGCATCACTTTAGCACCATGTATTGTGGCAGGGGAAAGAGTAATGTACTTTTCATTCACTTCTACTGGACAAATGAGATGCTTAAAAGTTCTGTCTTGTTTGCAGGCTGATATATATTCATTTATTACCAGTCATATGTGATGTATCAAGGGAGCGCATCCGCTGCTTAACTGGATTCAATGGCTGTAGACCATTTAGCGTAGGAGTATCTGCTTAGTATTGAGCGTTAAGAAGTTGTTGGCTATAACGTGATTCCTAATAGAAAGGAGATCTGTCTTTCTGACCAAGATTATCCACCAATGAAGGCTTGCAGCATCTGAATTCTGAAGTGAAATTGTTCACTCCTACCCCAGCTAGTGCTCTTTGAATGGAGGACGACACCTTTTTGAGTGTTCCCTTTTTGAAACACTCAGCTAGGCAGATAGGTTCAGAACATACAGATTCACTTGTTACTATTTCGATATAGTAGAGCATAGCATTGTACATACCACATAAAACTTATTGCGTCTACAGTAAATAATGATAAACTGACATCTGGATTATTCTTCTTTTCTTTTCTATTCTTCTTCACTTTTTCACTACCTGTAAATGGTGAAAACAAAATTACCGTGTATGGACTGCAGAGGCAGGCTCCTCAGTGCCAAAAGTCGATGACTTGACCATCTTTTTCGGCTCCTGTTGGGTTTGACTTGCTGTCCTGCAACCTGCAAACATGTCATCAAAGCCACACAGAATTAGGTACTCCAGCAAGTTCTTGATAAAAGGGTACTGATCTGATCCATGCTGCGGCCACGGCTCAAAGGCTGGTTGGAATGCACATGCCGCTTTATCAGGTTGCACGCAACAGCAAACAGCACCTAGTAACAAATAACATCTCACTGAAAAATCATGAACTCAAAATATTTGGAGCTGACATGTCTAAATTTTGTGTGATGCTACAGAGAGACAAACACTCTCGTTTATCAAATTCAGACGAGAATGGACAGATTGATTCAGAACATCTATTTTCGGAAGCTGCATAACTGAAAAATGTAAAGACAACCTGTAAAGTTTGGTACAGCACAATGTTTAGTCAGTTAAGCACGCGAAGTACCTGCAGTAGATAACCAGTGACAACAGACCACACATAGGCTGCGTTCTTTTTTTTTTTGCGAAAGGGAGTGGGATTATATTAATATTGAGAACAGTACAGCCCACACCTTTTACAGGCCAAACCCTGACAAACTTTTACAGAAAAGTCCCTGAAGAAAAGGAAATTACAACTAGGTCCCTCCTCTTCCGGAACTCTCCCGACAGCTTTCCTCATCGCCGATCTCCACCGACGCCGGCAGCCGGTTGCCCCCTCCACCATCGGTGATGTCGGACTCCAAACATTGGAAACGTCGATTGGATGAACACGAAGATGGCGCCTTACCGACAACCGCATCATCACCGAAACGGAGGAAGGAAACGAGACTACCAACACCCAGCGGAAATCAACAACAAGAAGCAAAAGATCCAAGCCATCGCCGCCAAAACATGACGCCGACGACCCGGCAGCAACATCCACCATCGCTCGCATCGCCAGCGAGGGGAACAAAAGGCCCATCCGCCCTTTCGCAAAAGGAAGGAAGGCAAAAGAACTCCACGGGGCCTCACCGGAGAAGAAGTCGCCGCCGACGACGACGACGCCACCCGATTCGCCGAGGGAGAGATGAAAGACGACCGCCATGACCGCACAGGGTGACGGCGACGCCAACCCTAACCCTAGCTATCCTACCCTACCTATACTACAGCTAAAAACGAGCCCGCCCGCGGCAGGATCCCGCTTCCCCGCCCTCACCGGCGGCGACGAGGCCGCCGGGGAGGAGGGGGAAGCGAGAGATCGACGCCGGGGCGGGGATCGCCAAAGGAATCGCCCGGTTTTACTGTAGCGAGGGGGAGAGGATAAGGGAAAGGGGCTGCGTTCGGTGACCCCTCTAAAGTTTTTAGAGGGGTCACATCAAAGATGCCGACACGATTTATGTGTACTAAACAAAGTCAAATTACAAAACTAAGTCCAGAACCCTCCATCTATTTCGCGAGACGAACGTAATGAGGGTAATTAAGCGGCGATTAGACGATGGTTACTGTAGCATCACTATGTCAAAACATTGATTAATTAGGCTCATTAGATTCGTCTCGAAAAATAACGCCCATCTGCAAAAGGTTTTGTAATTAAATTTTATTTAGTACCCCTAAATAGTAAGATTCTTTTTACTTTAGAGGGGTATAAAGTTTAGAGGGGGGAACCGAACGCACCCATAGTCAACTTTCATAATCAACGAGTAAAAACAGGGAAATACTGGAACAGACTTGACCAGAGAACGAAACTGCATTTACATCTCAGGCTCTCAGCCGCGGTGTAATCAACACAGAACAGGGGAACAGACTGGATCATGAGTTGTCTTCTCGCACAACACACAATGGAGAAACCATAACAATGGCAGGGATAACTGATCCCTGGAACTCAAAAGAACCAATCAAGAGCCGTATCCATCCATCGACAAATGTTCAGAATGGAAAGGATTACAATGGCTTCTGACAGTGCACTCCAGCAAGTTTTGCTCCCAAAATCTCACCTCCACGAAATGAATACAACAACAGCAGGCAGAAAAAGAAAAGCAAAAGTTTGTCAGAGTAACGAAGGCTCCTCAGTGACCAGACTAGATGTCTGAACGAGTATCTGCTTCCAATAATGCGGGAATCATCCCCAGTCATTCCCCTATGAACTTGTGGCAGCTTCAAGCAATGGATGGTTCTTCCAGGAATGAGTTGCAATTATTTGATGTCTTGACACTCTGTAAAGGGTCAATAATCATGATTTCAGTCAGATAAAAGGCAAAAGATGAATGGTGCGCAACTGCGCATTGTATATTTATTAAGCTTCTATTTCCCAAGCATGCATGTTAAACCACAAGATTTCAAGACAGATCTATCAAGTATACCACATGTTAAACCATAAACTCATAAGGCTACAAATACAGCTACTCTTAGAAATGACTCAAGGTTAGAAACACAGGCTAGTTGCTGGTATGTGCAATACTAAACATTGCCATTGCGTAGTGAACAATTTTACTGGACTTAAATCTGACCGCCATAGGAAAATTGGTGCAGATAATGAAAATACTCCTATAATGGCCTAACGAGCTTATTCACCTTACTTTAGGCTAATCCTACCTTTCTATTGTGCACAGAGCCTGCAAGTCCTATAAACTAAGTTTGTTGGGTAAAATGTTTCATCAACACAATTCATAAAGCTAATAAGTACAGAAGCATAAGCCACCGAACATATCTTGCTTCTGTTGAAACAGGATAATTTAGCAAAGCAAGTACCTTTTATCTAGGCTGACCGGAATAACTTATTTTGGTAATAAGACAAAATTCGAGATAAGCAGGCCTATATGTAGGGTAATTTTAATTATTTAAAAGGCTTAGCTTTAGTGTTATGAAGTCTCCACATTTATAGCTTTATAGAAATAAGATACGGTTACTACTTTTGGACTCAATATAGCATCATTCAAGAAAGGTTAAGATATAAAGCCTCTGCTATTATCAAGATTAATTCATTTTTTCCACAAGCAAAATTGATGGCCGTATCCTTCTATTTCTCTCTTAAATATCGTAACCGGTACATGTAACTAGTGGATACAGAACAGAAGAAGACAACTATAAAAATAATTATTTTTTTCAAAAATTAAAAACTACGTTATCACAAACTTCGTTTTTCAAACAATTTTTCTCAAAATAATGTTTGTGCTACAATAGTACCAAATAATAAGAACTGTTAGGTGCAGCTGGCTAGCTGCAATGCTGCTAACCATGGTATATTCTTTTCTTGTCATATTGGAAGGATAAAAAGCGATGTCCTCATTTTGGAAGTGAAAAAGGCACTATCTAGTTCTTTGTGCATATGCTAACTAGTTTAATCATGGTTTCCGATTTCAGAATAAAGAATACTATGTAAATGAACACCTATGTAACCAAGGTTACAAATCAATAGTAATGTTAAAAAAAAAAGATGTCATTTTATCGTGTGACATGTATTCTAATATGCAATAGAATAATTATGTTCTGTTCATTAATACAAGACTAGCACCAGATAACTCACTCTAAAAGTAATGAATGGTAATCAATTATTGACAACGGTGTGAGAATATTATGGCTGATACTTCCTTCAAGGGATACATAGGTTAGGGATACATAGGTTTGCTTCATTAGAACCACTTTAACCAAAAAAAAAAAAATGATCACCTAGGCTCTAGACGCCTTTCTCACCTAGTGCCTAATCACCATCTAGCCCTACTTATTTGGATCAGATGTATGAACGATGTTTGATTTCTTGGACTAGGCAATTGAATATGATACTTTTCTTGAGCAAATACCTCACAGTGAGACAAAACAAAGACAATAATATCTCAGAACCTCCTAAATGTGTAAGGACAATTCATTTCTCATCTGAAAGGGCTTTAGATCCTTACTTCCAACGCTATTACAGTTGCTTCTACAGTCAAACAGAATATAAATTTTGTATGCCTAATGGTTCATTCCACTATTGGATTCAGCCGAAAACTTCTGAACTTCAAATAGTAGATGAAACGCCTAAACCCATAGATCAAAAGCAAGCACTTCATGCACCAAACACAGTACTGCCGTTGAGTACTTCAGTCTATGTATTTGGACTCTATCAAATATTATAACAAGGCTTAAATGATCTGTTTCAATCCAAAACGGGTCTAGCTCTGTTCTCAATCCATGTTTCAGTGTAACCAACTAAAGGAAAGATATCTGTGATATCACAAAGTTTGGCATTCTATATCTGCTAAGAGGTAAGAAAAACGAGGAATTTGGTGTGATTCTCAAGAAACAACATATCTCATTAGAGGAACATACAATATATCTATTTCAAATACCTTTTTCCAAACGTATAAGATGCATACCTATTTTAACTACATTTAACCTTTTTTTTTGTCCGAGTTCCAAAGTCATTTTTCAGTTAAATAGAATTTAAATTCTTCCACATAGATTAATGTTGATGGACATAACAAAGTCAAGCTCTGCAGCACAGTTGAACTGTTGAACCCTCAGAGCATGGGGATTTGATGACAGATATTACACAAGCATGCATTGCGTCATAGACTATGAGGTCGAGTCATATGATTGTAATGTTAAAATGGCAAATTTAAAAACCCAGCAATATTTCGTTTGTTCCAAGAAATAAACCCATAAAAATTCAGAGTTAGATTGTCGGCAAAGCTTCTCTGCATCTTCAGATCTTATGACAAATCATCTAGATCTAGTGCTTCCTAAAGATGAAGAAAACATTGAGCATGAACAGGTCAAATATGCCATCACCTCTGAACTTTCCAAAAGTCCTTTTGGTAATGTATTTGGAGATCTAGGATATATGACATTGACAGCTGGGTGTTCTTGTTTCAAAGATATTTCAATGGTGATTTGCTTGATGAGTTGGAAAACTAAAATACCAAGCAGAGGATAAGTTGCTCATGTTTTTGAAAATAGCGTCTTGTTATTGCTGAAACGCACAGCTTTCCAAATGCATATGTTTTCCAACTTTTCATGGCATGAAAAAGAGTGTTTTGGCTAAGCTCGGTTGCATGTTTAGCTCTTATCAAAATTTCAAGTAAGTCGTATGTGCTGAAGAATAAAACATGGGAAGGAAACAATCAGCAACTCCGCTAACTCTATTTAGACCTATGGAAGCTCCATATGAAAATGTATTATTATTGAGGCTGTGTTTCCTATTCATATGCCTTTGATCATAGTACAACTGACCCCTATCATGCAATACCAGTAGTACAACGTAGCCTGGGCTTACTACAAATTAAGAAATTAAAAATCCAATGCCGGGAGAGCAGAAACCATGTGATTGGCCTGTCTCCTATGAAACAGTTGTAGGGTGGAACAAAACACCAACCAGATCCCCCTCCAGTGAGTAGTGAATTGACACCTGTTCTAATTTGTAAAGTTGAGCCAAATGCTCCCCCTAAAGCCTTGACACTCGTCAAGTGCTAAGAACAGCCTGAGGGTTTCATGGGATTTAGGGACACAAGGCCACCTCGAGAGCCACAAAAGAGGGAGATAATCATATCAAATTGGCAAATGGCAAGCATCGTAGCCTTAAATTAAGGCACCAAAACAGAAGCAGCCAAAAAGCAAAGGAGGTCGAGAGTTCATCGCCTTACCATCCAGAGAGAGCACTGCATTGCGCAGCTGTGGATCAGTTCTTCCCCTTCCCCTTCATGTCTGCGTGATGGAAGCCGTTCCAGAGCTGGAACGCGGCGAACTGGGTGTCCGCCGCCGCGGGCGCGGTCACCGAGGCGGCGGCCGGGCTGAACAGGAAGGGTATGTTTGGAGCCTCCAGTGGAGTAGACAGCCTCTGGAGCTGCTGCTGGTGGTGGTGGTGGCCGGAGATGTGCGGCTGCGAATTGGACTGAAGGGTCCCCCTGCTGTTGACGCCCACAAGACCCGAGGACATGGAGAAGTTAAGGTTGTAGTCGCCGGCGGGACCCGAGGCCGGCGCGGCGTGGACGGGCATGAAGTGGTCCTGCAGGAAGGAGAAGTGCGTCATCTCCGCGTGCGGCTCGCCGGCGCCGGCAGCGACGGTGACGGCGCCGGGCGACAAGCCGAAGTGCTGCGCCGGCGCCATGAGGTGGGGAGCGTGGGAGGCGAAGGCGTGCGCCATCGCGCTGTGCCCGCCGGCTTTCCGCGGCTGCGCGAACCCGATGTAGTCGGCGGTCGTCGCGGCGACGGCCATCGGCGGCCAGGAGGTGACCGGCTGTTGCTGCTGCTGCTTGTGGTCGGAGGCGGCGGGGGCGGGGGCGTTCGCCGCGGCGGCGGCCATCCCCGTGAGCAGCTCGGTGAAGGAGGCGGTGGTGGTGGCCGCCGCTGCCGGCGGCGCGCGGCGGGCGGTGGTGGTGGCCGCGGCGTCGTCGGGGTCCTTGTCCTTGGCGGCGGCGCTGCGCTCCCTCGCGCGCTCCCTGGCCTTGACGCGGCTCTCGGAGCGGGAGAGCGAGAGGACGGAGCCCTTGCTGGTGTCGGACGTGCTGCTGCAGCCCGATCTCGTGAGCTGCTGCTGGTCGTGGTCCTGGTCGGCAGCAGGAGCAGGAGGAGGCGGGTCCTTGGACGCCGGGTGGGAGGGGAATCCCGCGGCGGCGTCGAGCTCGGGGAGCTTGTCGATGGCGTCGGCGGCGGCCTTGATGAGCCACTCGATGGCCTTGCTGGGCTGGTCGTAGCCCAGGCGGTCCTGCAGGTCGTAGAACTGGATGGCGGTGGCGACGGAGAGGCGGACGCGGCGGTCCCGGATGCCCTTGGCCGTGTACACCTTGCTGTGCCGGTCCTTGCCCCCCGACGCCCGCGACACGCGGTAGATCCGCGACGCCGGGTGCGGGTGCTGCGGCGGCGCCGCCCACGGCGACAGCGTTGCCGCCGCCGCCATCCGCCGCTTCGCCTCCGGCTCCCCGTTCCCGCCGTCCTTCACCCGCCCGCGCTTCCGCCCCTCCCCTCCGCCGCCGCCGCCGCAAGCCTCCATCTTGAAGACGACGCCTCCGCCTCCGCAACGGCACCGCTGCCTACCATCCCCCGGCGGCCGCGCCTCGCATTGCCCTCACGCCTGCGACGGCGCCGCTGCTTCCAACCAACAATTCCGCGGCCAAGCGCTGCGGGGTGGGGGGCGGGGGCGGATTGCGGCTGCGCTGGCTGATAATGAGCAGCAGGCGGTTTAGCGAGTGAGCGATCGATCGGCGCTGGCTTTCAGTGGTGCGGTGCGTGGCCAGATCTGGCGCGGCGACGGCGATCGGCCGTGATTGGGAGGCGTGGTGGGTGGTGACGCGCGGCGGTGGCTTAGCGAGCGGGTTCAACTCCACTCGGGAAGCGAGGTTTTTGGGGGCGCGGGACTGACGGGCGCCGCGGTGCTAGTAGCAGGCAGCTGCTGAGCTGCGACTGCGAGTGATGGCTGCTGCGAGGTGGAGAGAGAGAGAGAGGGAGGAGTGAGATTTTATGAGGGGGAGGTGCGCGGAACGAGGCGGTAGCTGAGCTGGGGGGACGTGCCTTGCTTTGCCTTCTTGGCTTGGCGGCCTCTCTCTCTCTCTGCTGCCTGACTCGGTCACTCGCTCGCCACTGGCCTCGCGTGCGCCGCACTGCACTGTCCTCTTGCGGTCGCCGCGCCACTGATGACTCCCTGACTGAACCTAGCTGTCGAACAACCGGTCCGTCACGGCATCTGACCGGCCCCGGCCGGGAAGAGCCGGCGCCGCCGCCTCCGCCGCTGATCTGGTGACGGCAACCTGATCGTCGCTGTCAGCGAACGGTGGACGTGATGTCGGCATAAGATCCATCCACCCTGCCGTCCGTGATGCCACAATGAATCCCGTCGTCCATCGATCAGTCAATCAGTCATGTCGACCGTAAAAGCGTAGTACTAGTACCGCGATCGCGTTCGGGCGAGTTGTGCTTTTCTTCGAATCCTCAGCTTGCTCGAACTATCCATCTGGTAAATGGAAACTGGTTCACGGCTTAGCCCTACTACGCGACAATGCAACGCCGTCGTCAAGCCACGAGCTTGCTCACAACATCAGTAAAACCATAACTAAAAAAAAGTATCTAGCACCATTTTGCGACCGAGTACTGCATTGCAGTGCTGCCAGTCTGCTACTGCTGTCCAAGCCCCGGGTCCATCGAACATTCAACAACGTTACGCGCGCAAAAACAAATTCGCCACCCACTGCTGTATAACTCCTACTTTGCCGCTAATGTAAATTGTGCTAGCTGTACATGTTTTGCACAACTCTTTTGTGTTAATCTAGGACTCAAACAAGAAATACATCTAGCACATTCACTCACATATACAGTGATGTGGAGTGTTCCTCGAAAATAAATACTGCTACTCCAAGAAACAGTTAGGCCCTGTATGGATACAAAGTATTTTTAGAGTTTCGAAAGAATACTACGGTTTCACAACATACATTGCTTTTGAGAGGTAACAAGTTTTGCAGTTTTAAAAATCATGGTATTGCTAAAAGTGTAACTATTTTGGAGTTTTAGAAACTCCACTAATGACCTCTTTTTTAAATTATAGTTTTGCTTGACACTAGCTTCTTAAACTATAGTTTCTTCATACTTTGGTTTTGAGAAACTACCGTGTTTGGCGCGAGCTTTTTCTTTGGCTTCTCCACTGGCTTATGCGTTGTTGTGTCAGATGAACAGTGCATAAGCTAGAAAAAGCCTCTAAAATGTTGCTTATTTTGGCTTTTGTGTCAGATGAACAGTGCGAAATAGTGTATAAGGGCGTGTTTGGCTGAGCTTTTTTCACCGGCTTATAACACTGTTCGTCAACTGTTCACTACTGTAGCGACACTGTTCATCTGACACAAAATTGCATAAACCGGAGAAGCTGGTTTTTGGATGCTTTTCGGCTCATTTTACTGTAGCTACAGTAGCTACAGTGAAAAAAGCCCAAGCCGAAGCACATTCAGCCAAACACGCCCTAAGCTGGGGGAGAAGGCGGACAATAAGCGGCGCCAAACACACTCGTATCAACACCCAAACAGAGCCTTACGTGGAGCCCTAAAAGTGCCTTCCTATCCTAAACTTCTCAGTTTAACATAGAAGCTAGCTTTCTAAAATAAGTTATTTTGAAAATTAGTTGTTATATTTGAGCTAAGAACAATTAAAAGGAAGGCAACTTAGCAAATTACACCTTAGCGTGTCATCAGACGTGAGATTGTAGTATTTTCTTCGCCATGCATATGGTGCCCTACATTTTACATCACATTACTTGGTGTCACACGGAAAAAAATCATACTCTTGGTAAAAAGCAAAATTACAACAGATTGGAAGCTTGGATCTAGCACTGCCTGCTGCAGGCTTTGTCGGTCATGCCTGCTCAACCTTGTTGGATCGATGAAACGACAATTTGTTTCTACTGCCGTGCCGGTTGGTCCTGTTCTTCCATCCAGGCGACGAGACAAACATTTATGAACACCTTTCGGAGTTTGGTAACGAAATGCAATACTCGAAATGCCCCTTTTCGCGAAAGACCACAGAACGCCGCGCATCAGTAATTCAGGGCCCGGGAATAAAATTGGTTGGCTGCAGAGATGGGATGGCAGCGCAAGTGCCTTCTTTCTCCTTCAATGGCCACCAATGCGTCAGTTCAGTTGGGATCCATCCATCCATCCATCGCAACTCCCCAAGTCTTTGAAAATGGCAACGGCCATCTCCAAGAAAACTGATAAATTTAAAAAGTTTGGAACGGCCACTACGCAATTCCCTCTTTCAGCGATCCATGCATGTGGCTCACTGGTCTACAGTACTATGGAGTATATCTAAGCATCATAGCTAGCACTCCTCCATATGGCTACGCAATAACAAAAACATGGGTCGATGAGCGAGAGATATGTAAAGTTACTCTGCCTTTTCTTTTGTTTTATAAAAAAGAAAAAGATAGAGCGTAGGAAGAAGACTTTTGATCGATGCAAGATAAAGCTAGCTAGTGTAGTGTTCATGCATGCAGCTTGGCATTTTGAATGAACTAGTACAATTCGTTACTAGCTTTATGGAGTATATAAGTTCGTTCGGAGAACCATTTCAGACCTAGCACTAAAAAAAATCAGTAGAGCATCTTTTATTTATGGAAAAAAACAATTGAAACATTTTCAGAGGCGCGAATTATTGCCATGGCCTACTCCCTGAATCTCTCGTGCCGCCCCAAGAAGAAAAAGCGCAATGTAGGTAGCATGCATCCATGCTTGCGTGACGCATATTTGACACCTAGCTCCTTTTTGCCCTTTTTTCTTTGAGATTATCAGTAAAAGCAGGAAGCTTTTACCTGAAACAAGTTGCGACCTTTGTACTACTAATATAATAACCTAGCTATAACCTGGTGCTAGTACAATTCCTAGTTTTTAAACTGCCGATAGGATTTTCTTGTGCTCTAGTTTTGTTAATATCGGACGCGTGAAGTTGAAATATATACAACATGCAGTTTCTCGTGCATAAAGTGAGATAGAAGCCTATCAACCTAAGAATTTTCTCACTATCGAAATGCATTTCAAAAGTTTGGTCAAAAGTCAAATGATTTGACTTTGACTATTAACAACAAAAAGATCATTAAGAGTGATAATATGAAAATGTTACAGCTACATTCATCCTAACAACAAAAGGATCAAATGATACATAACTCTATCTATTTAAAAAATATTTTTAAAGATTACATTACACAAAGTTGAGAAAGTTTAACTTTTATTAAACCCAGAAATGTATTTATGGAGGCAACAGTAGTTAAGTAAAGTGGCCATATTTCTCCATAGCTTATGTTTTCCAGTGAGCGGGTAGATGCATAATAACTCAATACGCATATTAAATAGGCAAAATAAAGGTGATTTTTCATAAAGACAATCTTTCCGCAAACAGATTTTGAGAGTATGGTGCAATCTTGATATATTTACAAGTACCACCCTAGACATATGTACTAGTATAACCTTTCAATTATGCATTTACTGAGAGTAACCGAAAGGTGAGCCTCTATGAATCTGTGATACAATGACATTGCGCAGAGGTGCATATGCTTTTGACGGAACACAACGTACGTATACAGCGTAGTATGCACCGCCTTTTTCTCCCAAAGACTGTTCAGTTCAGTTGAGCTTCAGATCAGTGAGCTCATGTCGTGTTCTCGTGTTGAGCATGATCTCATCTCATTCTTATCTTTGAAAAAAAAAAGGATGACGCCTGTCTTTTTTTTTTTTGGGGTGTCCTTTTGTGGTTGTCATTGCACATGGCATGCCTTTTCCTCTCTCTGAGTCGATCGACATCCAAGTCATTGCTTCCAACAACAAGCTCCAATTATTGTCCTAAGAAAGGTTGCGCTTGTAAGATTTTTTTTCTCGAATGAGAGAAAATAGTTATCCTTGGCTAGCTTTCGAGGAACTTCTTGTCATCCATGTGGTTTACTTTGTTCATTTCATGTGCATATTACCTACCATAGGTTATCTACAATATATCTTGAGTACACATGGGGGAACACAAAAGCTACCAGCTTAGCATTGTAATAATGTTGTTGATGACTAGTCATTTTTGCTTTACGACAAGTCACTGTCTCATGTATAACATTCTAGCTATGCCACCATGTCAATGATCTGCAAAGATCCATTTTGGACAATGATTTTTAACAATTTGATTGACCGCTGCTAATAAAGGGAGAATTGATAAAAGTGATAAATATATGACAAGTCCATGTTGATGTTGTGTTGTTGTAAATATTTTAGTGAAAATGATTTTTTATTCCATCACTAGTAAATACATCTGATGTGAACTGTGAGGTACAACTTAACATTTGTTTGGAAAGTCAATTGCTTTAATTAAGCAAATGGCGGAACGGATGAGGTCAACTTCTTATATTTGTACAATACTACTCATATTCGTTTCCTCCAATCTTTTGTGAGCTTCATGCCTATGGGACCATAGAAATAGTTTATAAGAAAATGGTAGTGCACTTGAAATAGTATCAGGATCTGTCCTGTATTGGGACAAGAAAGAGAGTTGTATTGGGACAAGAAAAAAATAGTATATCAGTATTATGCTTGAAGAAGTATCTGGTTTTGGGGACCATAGTGATTTTAAGTAGCATTGGCCCTAATCGAATTTGAGAGGGCTATAGGGAACTAATTGTATAATCCAAAGAGAAGTGGATACAGGAGTGGGAGAATAATCTAGTACAGGTGCTTTTTCTTTTTTCAACAATGTTGTTCCGGACAGTACAGTTCTCCACATAGTCTATTTCATTGGATATCGAATCTGAGAATACATAAACAACAACTACATGTTACCGCCTTTCATTTGATCAACTGACTTGGCGTACCAATTATTCACAATTTACATTATTGGATAGTAAAAATGATATAGCCTCACAAACTAAGTCCCCGATATCAATTGATAGATCATTGTATAGTAAAAATGATAGAGCACTTTTCTTAGCAAGAAAATGTCATTTTTGAGGCACCACTTGCAACACTGGTGTCCATCGAATACAATCCTTCCTTACATCCCTCTGCGTGCAAACTTTTGTGAACATTTCACCCTGTAACTGAAGAATGCTATACTACTGGAACTAAAAGTACCCTACAAAACAATATCATCATCGTACTGGTACCGTTTTGCCAGGTGGATTGCACATGTTTTCCTCCCGCTGCCAAACAAAGGAGTTGCTGCTATGAGATTTCTCCTGTGGAGCAACAGAGGAGTAGCCAGTGAGCCTGGTAGTACTTGAATGCATATGTCCCCTCTTTCCGTCATGAATCTCCTCCTCTCTGTACACACAACAGGGTGTGGCTGCTGGGGCCAGACGGTTATGGATCTTGAGAGCACCCAATACAGTGCTTTGTGGCCATGGTGGCTGTGTTTTCTTCCCTGCCTGTAGTACTAGCGCACTGCAGAGAGTGAGGTGAGAGTGAGGTGAGAGTGAGGCAGCCTGACCCCATTGACATCAATGGACAAAAAAAAAAGAGAGAAAAAGGTCGCGTTCCACTATTATCATACAATCACTTGCATGTGTAACAGGGGGTAACAGGAATCAAAAGGGGTTTACTACTGCATGGCACGGTTAAAGTTGTCGGCTACAGTAGCTAAACCTCAGTTTTCTGTTGAAAAAATGTTGCATCACTTTTCTCCAGATTCTTGCAGAGTCGTAGTAGTAGTATTAATCTTACATAAGTACAGTTTAAACTGAAGCATAGTAGCTAAGATGGCAGTAAGACTGTAAGAGCATATATTTTCATATTTGTAGCTTAAACTTTGATCACAAATATTTGAATTATACATATGCCTCACAAAATGTACTTTTCTGATAGTAGAGGACAAAGGATTCCTGATATAGAGGGACAATGGGTCCTCCTTTTATCTTTGATATCTTGCTCACGTAATGACACTTAATTATTTGTAGGTTTAATGGACTGTCTACGATCTGAACCAACATTTTCATAGAAAACCAATCTTCAGGTTTGCAGCATCTTAACGGTCCTACTGTAGTTATTACGGAACTTGTCAGAGCCATCATAAAACCCGAAACTCTACTACTTGCTAGTATATCAAATAATTCACTACATAGCCATGCGACAAAAAAGTATGATAAGTCATATCACGATCGATCTGCACATAATTTATATGCTGCACGACGCCTAATCAAATTGCTTCAAAAGATGAGGCAGGCATGATAGCGCCAAATCAAGAAAGATACCACGTACTAGTAGTTATTTGTTAGTGCGTTACTGTTTCCACATCGTCCTAATCTTAAAGAGACAATGACAATGCTACCCCTCATCAGAAGCATAATGGAAATGGTATAACACCTCTTACTTCTTTCACAGGATATTGGAGAAAAAAATTGACAAGTGGCATTGTCCGTACAAAGAGAGCCATGATATAGAAAAGATCGCCAACCATCATTAAAAGAACGATATCCAAAAGCTGGAGATGCGTATTCTCGTACTCCCAATTACCCATAACCACAAGGCGATGGTGGCAGCGTTTTGGAGACCATGCATTAAAGTAATCACCCTAGGCACCTAGTTAATGACTAACCCTAACCCTAGAGCATCGTTAAATTATTCCCTAACAGTGCCATGCCCCCTGATTCAAATCCACGGCGCAGCGCTGTCGCGGGCGCACCGGCGGTGGAGATGGGCGCCACGGCGACGCGTGGCCGGAGGCGCGGTGGCTTGCCGGAGCAGGAGAGGCCAGGAAGGGGATTAGGAGTAAACAATTAAGGTTAAAAGCGACTTAAAAGCCTGCGCCTCAGTTTAGATCCTAGAGGGACTGAGGGAGCTGGCTCGCGCATCCATGATGAGTGGCATGAGAAATAATCTTGTTTAACCACACGGGCAGATCCAGCGCCAGGCTGAACACTCGATTAGTCTAATCGGTGTAACTGTGTCCCTGTTGCAATTATCTAATGTGCCAAGTTGGATAGCTACAGTCTCTCGGCGGTTCCACGCCACTTGTCAAGTTCCCGTTGGCTGCACCGGGACACGTTTCGGGGAACTAGTGGCCAGTGGCGAGTCTAGCGTTGGGCCTCTGGGTGGGCTGAGCTCGTGAGGGTGGGCCGAAAGAAGGGAAAAACGAGGAAAAAAAAAAGAAAAACGCTACTGTTCAGACTGCTACAGTGTGGAAATTGCATGTTGGGCTGGATCTGGGGGTGGGCCGCGGCCCACCCTGTCCACCCCTTGGACTCGCCCCTGCTAGTGGCTGCCTGCTTTGGTACCTGGAGTTAAAAATAGGTGAAAACCATCTTGCTGTGTTGATATTTGTTACTTCCCTCCGTTTGAAAATACTTGTCACCCGGAAAATCACTGTAGCAACTGTGACTATATGTCTTTTTTTCTAAAATATTTCTAGTTACTTGAAACTTTCATATTGTTTGGTAGGTTTTGAGGCACATTACATTAGCATTATATACTTTCAAATATATCTAAATATTTTTTAGTAGTTACACTGAAGATTTTGTGGCTTGGTAACCTCCCATGCATTGGACCACGGCAAGTCATAGTTAAGGATAGGATATTGATCCATATACTTAATTAGCAACAAGCAGTCAAGAGCTGATTATAAGGGTTGACATTTTGATTCCTCATCAGCTATGGATCAGATGGTTTTCTTGTAGATTTTAAAAGCTTTGATATTCAGTTGAGTTCTTAACTACTGGTTGCTTAGGTTCTATGAAACATGCTCTAGCTAGTGAACTGTTGAGATTTGTAATATTCTTTCCAACAAGTATATTCCAAACTGAAGTTCCATAATTATTTTTTCTTGCACCGCATAAGTGTATTAAGTACCTCACATCTTTACCAAACTGCCCTTTTTTTCCTTTTATTTTACCTGGCTCAGGTGATACTTAACACATTGTGTTTCTTACTAATACCAAGTAATGTTAATTTCACTGTTCCATCGTGAACCCAAAAAAAAAATTACACTGACAATTGGCATTGCTAATAACCCTGTTTCTTTAATTAGGGATGATATCAGGCTGATGGTTTTGAAAGCCAAAACCAGCCCAAAAACATTGTTGAAAGATTGATTATGCAATTTAAATCTTTAAGCCTTTTCAGCTGGGTCTTTTCTTTTTATTTTGCGCCTGAGGCCTTTGTATCCTGTACTTATCTTTCAAAATTTACAAAAACGAGTAGGGGCCTCGCCTGCTGGTCGGTAAAAAAAGAAGTTATTGTAGCAATTTTGGTTGCTCATATTTTCTTTAAAAAATAGAAACAATTGATTGATTAAAAAAATTAAGTGTATATATAGAATTTTTGTGGAAAGCAATGAATGAATGGCAAATGAACATAACATTGAAGTTGCTATATCAAACGTGAGGGTCAGGGCAACCGTTGCAATGTGCTTGATGATGTGTGAGGCACCAAAGAAAGAAGGCCCTTTAAGGCCGGCCCCCTCGTGCTGAATGTGTGAGGCTGCATGAAACATACTTATTAATACATCGAAATACATTGGATCTCTTGTGTCCAACATTATTGGCGCCAAGGGCTGACCAAATTATTTGCTTAGAACACAAGCCTTGTTTCACTTTCGCCACCAGGCACTGCTTCCATTAATAGGCAACAACCTCACTCAAACATGCAAATCACTATATCAGCATATGTACTACGTAGGTAACAATCAGAATCAATTGGTCATTTCAATACAATGAAAACCAATGCATCCATAGTTAGGTGGTGATCGTATAGAATGATACCACCATACCAGGATTTTTTTTTTTTTTGTGAAGTGGACTGAAGGCCGACACATAATCGGCGGCCACAAGATGGTCTACAACAGCTGGAGCACGATCCGGCCATATATGAACAGCACATGGCCCTAAGTTAGCTCCTAACTTCGCTAGCCCATCAGCCACAGCATTACATGAACGAGGGTTATGCAAAACCCTGACACAAACAAACTCCATATACATGAGAAATTTAATGTCCTTGAACAATACTCCATTCGGTGATTGATCCATTGACGACGATGTAATGGCCGTCTTCACAGCATCAGTTTCCAACTCAATTTTTGACATTCCCATGTCAGAGGCAAAATTCAGAGCTTGGATGATTGCAGTAGCCTCAGCTTGTAGTGCATCACTGCAATGATCAATTTTCCCAGCTCCCGACCCAATTACAGCACATTGATCATCTCGGGCTATAAATCCCCATCCTCCCGTAACTGAAATATTTCGGGTGATTCAGTCTATAATATTACCAATGCACATTTTCAGGCATTTGCCTTCTCTTTTCGCGTTTACTGGACTCGCAAGCTCAAGCCTAGTAAAAATGGGCCGCGTCGAAAGCGATAGGTGGGCGCATCTCGAGCCCACGAGCCCCCGCTAGCCTACTAACTCGACCAGCCTGGCCCACTGGTTGGCCCTCCCTTTCGGCAGTTCGATTTCAAAGGAAGGCGGGCCAAGGCATTGACATTTGTTCCGCCAATCCTATACGTAGCCCGCCCTACAAAATCCTTTTGATAGAACGCTTTAAGATTCGTGTGAACAGACATCGGACGACCCACGCATGCTGCTAGTTGAGAGGGAGAGCACAGATGGGCGACACGTGGCGCATCCTGATTGGAGCGGGTGGGAAGTGGGAGAAAAAGAAACGATTTGCAAACTTTAAACGCATTTTTCTCTTAAACCATAAGTCTGTTTTTGAATCCGTTTGAACCTACGTGTTTGTTACAATTAATTCTACCAAATGAGATCCAATTTGAATATTTTTTGAGTTTTTAAAATTTTAAATTTTCGTCAACATTTTGAATGTACTGTGTCAACACTTTTTTTGCACTGCGTCAACATTTTAGATGTGCTATGTCAACATTTTTAGCGAAAATGTTGACTCAGTTGTTTGAAAAATGTTGACTGTCTTACGAAAATGTTGAAACTGGTGTTTGAAAATGTTGACAATTACTTGATAGGCTAAGTTGCCTTAATTGAGCCGAATTTAGTAAGTTATTGGGCTGACTTATAAGTTAAATCCTGTAGGACATCCTATGCATAGGAGGTCCCTATTTGTTCCCCCTCGCCAAGAAAGAGAGAGAGATTTGCTAAAAAAAGAAAGAAAGAAAGAGAGAGAGCCCTAGCCTTGTCCATGGCGCTGCGTTTCCTGGCGAGGAGAGTGGGGTTCCCTGCCGCCGCCGGTCATCGCCTGCTGCCACGCCCTCGCATAATATCACCGTCTCCGTGGGCAGGGGGTCTCGGTCACTCACCACGAAGGTTAATCAATTATCAATCCTCTCCTCGTCTCAATACTTCTCATCATTTGTTTTTTTTTGCGAGGAATAATTCCTCATCATTGGTCACGTACAACTATGAGCTGAGATCAGCTTTCTTCTGTAATCTGTTAGGACTTTTTGTTTTTCTGGTACCTCTCACCGCGTGGCGATAGTCGTGTAATATTCTCTTGAGGGACGCGTTTGTTTTTCTGGGTATAGATGTAGGGGAGTTCGTGTGTGTTTGAGTGGGTTGTGTCTCTTTGAATGTACACGAACAGATACTACATTTGTATTCAAGATTGAGAGGTTCAAAAAAAAAAAACTATGAGCTGAGATATATACGGGTTCCAGTTCTGCATGCCATGCAGTTAAGTAATGTGAATGCGAATATAGTGTCTTTTCAATTCTTTTTTTCTTTTTTCGCTCTTCTTTCTCTTTTACCCTGTTTTGCCTTTCTCGTTTTGGTTGGTTTTGCCTCTCTCGTTGGTTCCTGCAGGTTTCATCTCTAGCCTACTCCAACTTGCTTAGGATAAAAGGCTTTGTTGTTGTTGTTGATCTACTGATCGATCGGTCACATTGATCATTGCCAATTAATATACTCCGATTTGGGGAGTGGGGACTATATTTTGAACAAAGAACATCATGTACCTCTAAATCTCGAATACATAGGAATCGATGATTTTTAAAAAGTAGCTATATTTGAACAAGTTGCGTGATGTACCTCCAGTACGTAGTGAGCATTGAATATAATTGTGTTTTTTTTTTCTTTTACATATTCTCACTCAGCAGCGTTTCTGTAATCCTACCAGCAGGCGACCACAGCGATGGAGTTAAATTTCAGCTACTACATTGGAAGGGTTCTAAAGTTACGGGGAAGGAGATTGGTGAACAGATAGCTAAATGTTTGGTCCGAGAGGATTTTAAAATATCATCCGATGAGGGGGCACGTGAACTGATCGTAGTTAAATTTGGCCCCATTGGGAAAGATTCTAAAGTTTCAGAAGAGGATATACATGCTAGAGTTGGTGCCATATTAAAAGCCGCTAGGTAAGGCTGTATAATTTTATTCTTATTTGGTTTCACTCAACAAAATGAAATGATCTGAGTAACATTTTTGTGTTGTCTATGTACGTATATTTGATTGGATGACCCCAAGTAATGGCACCGATACAACAAGATCAGCAACTGGTGATTCATGGACTCAATATACCGCTTTTGCAATCATTGCAATTGCTTTTAGAGTCATCATGCCGTCGAAGCCGAAAAAAGATGAGATGGAGCGAATTAAAATGGAAAATGAGCGCCTACAAAAGGAGAATACTACTTTTCGTGGAGTGGAATCGAGCATATTGTGCGGGTAATGCTTGTACTGTTAAAAATTTAATGTCAGATAACCAACAATGCATTCAGGTTCTTAATAAAATGAAGTGTGAGAATTCGTTTTTCCTGTGTCCAAATGTTAACAGGCATTGGCGGTGCAAGGAGGACTGGACTATGATGCGTTAGTTCAGAAAACTGAACCTGAAATGGTAAGTTTAGATTGAAGCTCAATGTCAATTACAGACACAAGTACACGCGAAACATAGACCAGATTTTCCACCTTCAATTTTCTCGAACAGGATTTGGCATGTAGCACCACACTAATAATAGTAAGAACTATCAGAGTAACAGGTGTACAACAAAACTGAATTTCGGATTAATCTCACTTGCAACTGAATGTTAAAGTAGAAACTATCAGAGTATTTTTTATCATCAAAAGTTGACTAAGTTTGTAAATAATTCCATGTTTATTTACTGAAGAGAACATCACCCAAAAATGGAGCGCAAGTCCAAAGCTGATAATACAGCTGTATTTGCTTAATCCTACTAGCAGGGTGCACCCAGAGGTGGAGCTGAAGTTGAGCAATCGAAGCAGAGATAGAGGCGGCAGCTCAATGTAGAGCTGTATTAGCAAAACTTAGGTAAAGGCACTGCAAGCGATCAAATGATATGATTTTAGTAACATCAGCATATTCCTCTCATGTCTTCTTTGTTACAGTGAGGAAGTTCAAAAGATAGCTAAAGATCCACGCGCAGGACCCTGATAAAGGATGCAATAAGTCCGCTCTGTTTATGTCACGTGCCATGCATACCAGATCAAGTTAGCCGTTTTGGCACAACAGCCTGTCGTCGGTGCGAATCGGAACCGAGACATTGCTGGCTAATGTGGAATGGTTACTGCGGTTCTCGGAATGAAAAATTTCAATTTTTTGCCACTAAAGCTGTACGAATACATTAGAGACACTGTGAAAACACTGTGAAATTAGTAAGAGAGACACATATTTCCTTAGTTGTCTGTTTTACTCTTGATTTGTCCAGATTTTGTTTTATTAAGTTTTGGGTAGAATCAAAGGAGCATGGAATAAATTTCCAGAAAATGAAAACGTGAGCAAGGGCGGAGGCCTGGGCCTCCCAGTTCCTGGACTGATTGGGCCAGGCCGCTCGGTGATTAGACTTTCTCGTTCCGACTGGCCCACGCGAAGAAATATGGGCCCGTTTAGCCCAATAAGCTGGCAAGGTGTGAGCATTTGATCAGCCCAGCCTACTGGCTAATCAAGAACTGACCAGCCCAGCCTGGTTTCTCCTCAGTTCAATCGACTTCAAAAGGGAATGATTCAACTTGCTCAAAAGAAAAAAAAGAGAGAAGGAATGATTAAAAAAATGGCTTTCAATCAAATTCAAAAAAAGAAGACTTCAAAAGGGAAGGCGGGCATGCGAAGAACTGTTCCCTTCCCCACCGCCAAGAAAGAAAGACACCACGTCGAACAAGCCCTAGCCTTGTCCTGACCGCCGGCGCCATGGCGCTGCGCTACCTGGCTAGGAGAGCGAGGATCACCGCCGTCGCAGCCGCTTCTCTCCGTCCACCGGCGCCGGGCCCTCGCGTGATGTCGCCGTTGGCTGCGAGATTCCGGTCTCTCTCCACGAAGGTTAATTTTGCATTGGCATTGGTTTGATCTCTCTAGCTACCTAGGCGTCCAATCTTATATTCCCTGAATAGTGCGTAGGGGTAGGAAATCTTGCTCATTCAGCATGCCATGAAAGTACTACGCATCCAAATCACGTGGCCATGATTTTATTGATCGCCTTGATCTAATTAGATCGTCGACCCTGCTTGCACGACACGATAGCTTCAGATAAAACTGCGAGAGGAGCACACACAAGCTTCAATTCGAGTTACTTATCCATTGCTAGCCACCTGCAGCTATCGTATCACTAACGCCCATAATGTGATAGACTGATTCGAATATGTGCTTAGATCATTCTAGTCACAAAATAGCATTGAAGCAACGTTTTCAAAATATGACAACTGATTGAACTTTGATTTCCCAGAAAACAAAAGGGTAGTAAAATTATAGTCTACCTCTCTAGGATAATGCTGCCAGAATCTATCTCTCAACGTGGGCACCTTATTGAATTTGAATAGATAGAGACTTCCCTAGGGCGGTGAAATTTTTTCTAGCCAAACTAAGAAAACCGTAGGAAAACCCGTGGCTTCTAGTAGTGTGCGTGCCTCCTTGATGTACTACCTATGATAGTTACCAATCCCATGAATGACATATATTTATTATTACTGTTACAATTGCTCCTCAGCAGTGTTCATTTGATCCTAGCAGGACTGGCACATCAACGGAGATAAATTTCAGCGAGTATTAACTTGGAAGGGTCCTAAACTTTCCGAAAAGGAGGCTGAAGAACAGGTGGCAAAACTTAAGCGATTGTTTGGGGAGGATTTTACAATTTCGGAAAATTTGTTTGATGAAACGATGGCTGCTATATTCAAAGCCGTGAGGTACAATGTTCAACAACTGACTTGAATATACTTCAAATGAATTAAATGATCCTAACATTTTAGTACATATGCTCTTCCAGAAGCGCCATTTCATGGTGTGGGGTGTTCGTATGTATTATTTTCGCACTTGCTATTTATGAAGGAGTCACCGGCCATGAAGTGTTTACCAAAAACCCAGAAAAAGATTATGCGAAGCGAATTAAAATGGAAAATGTACGCTTGCAAAGGGAGAATACTGCATTTCGTGGAATCGAGCATGTTGTGCGGGTAATGTGTACTGTTATAAATATATTTTTATTGGTATAAGAGAAATAGTAGGAAAACCTATGAATTCTAGTAGTGAAACGTGCATAACACAGTGGGCCCCAACAGAGCTCGAGCTCTGCTCGATGATGGTTCGCCAGCCCCTTGGGATTCTGTGCCATTTATTTTGTAGTTACAAATATAAATGAAAAAAGTTCATTTTGCTGATATCCAAAGTTAACAGGCATTGGCTGTGCAAGGAGGACTGGACTATGATGCTTTAGTTCAGCAAGCTGAATCTAAACTGGTAAGTTTTATTGTAGCTCAGTGTCAATTGCAAATTAAACGACGCATGCAAGTTAAGATAGGCAAACCTTTTACTAGTACTAGTTTCTGGCATAGATGAGTTCAAGTGTAGAGTCATGAGATAGAGCAGCTTTACTACAGAGTTTGGACTAGAGTATATGCTGCCAGTAAATTGTCTAATACGTAGGTTAAAAAATAATTTGGTCTACTCAAATCCTATTGATTTGAGACATAGCATAAGCTGCAGCTTCCTGAAAATATCATATACATATATAGAGGATATCTGTGACAAACTTGGGCTTATTTGTGCAGAAATTCACTGTTTTCTCATAGCTTTCATATACAATATGTCGACCAATTTTGTTTTTTAATTTTACAAAAAGCTGGTATTGTAATTGATGGGATGATAAATGTTAAAATTTTCACTGCTACATATGATGCCTACTAAATGCACTACAGACAGCTCTTGGTTAAGTTTTCCCTATTAGTAAGTGTCATGTCTCTCCGAAAATAAGAACGAAAAATCGATATATGTAAAAAAATTGTATGTCTAGTTTCACTAATCTCATTTTCAAAGTGACAATTACAAAATTATGCGCGTTAACTTTTAAAATTAAGTTAAAACTATGATCTGTCAGAGTATCTTCTTCTATGTTTAATCAAGTAAAGAATTTCATGTGTATTTACTGAAGCAAAAATCACATAAAGCATTGGCAATGTACCCCCTCTGGTTTGTTTTGTTGACGCTGGTTATTGCAAATTAACGTCAACAAAAGAAAAACACAGGCAATAGCTGGTTTTCTCAATTAACCTCTTGTTGCATGTAGGCTACTTCAAAGTCTGAGGCTGCACGCTCGTGGGAGCACCTTTTTTTTTTGACGGAAAATGGCAGGTGCACTGCCCTTGCATTAAGAAGATAGAAGTAGTCTCATAGAAGCCACAGGTTAGCTGCCACTAACACGAGACTTCCATACCAGAACAATAATTGAGAGAAACAAGACTGACTTAGGACTAGCCAACAAGCTGGCTAAAGCGAAAGAAAAACCAAGAAAAACGAGAGCAGGAGAACAAAGACTGAAACAAACTAATATGAGAGATAACAGGGGCTTTTAGATGTAGACTTTGCAAATCCGAGTCTGTTGCTTCACCGTGTGCCCTATGATACATGTCGATCTCCTCTTTAGCAAGCATCACCACCTCTATTTGTGGTATGCTCTTTCCCTCAAAGACGCGCCGGTTCCTTTCTGTCCACACATTCCACCATGTGTACAGCACGACGCCGGTCAGCAACCTCCTTCTTTCTTTGGGCATGGATTCCGCCACTTGCTGTAGCCATGTTCCTACTGATGTTCCTTCAACGTTTTGTACCTGTGGACCTGCAAAATGAAACCATCTGGACACAACTTGCAATACATGCTTAGCAAAGAGGCAGTCGATTAAAAGGTGTTTTTTGCTCCGGTTAGAGGCCGTAAAGATGGACTCCAACCGGTTAGTCTAAATCATGGCTACAAAAATTCAAATAGTTGCAACCTTTTCTATTGCATGCATGCTTGCACGTTTAATTTGTATGCTTTCAACAAATAACTGTGCGGCATTTTGTGTACCTGTGCTAGGATCGCAAACTTGAGGCAACGCCGGAGTTAAATGAAGAGACACTCAAAAAAGTGAGGTAAGGGCACTGCATTCAAGCCACGCCTTATTCGATTATTAACTCAAAAGATACAATCTTAGTATAACATTTTTAATTCTCCATGTTTTCATGAACAGAGATATTTGTGCCAAGATTGGAAAAGATAAGTGAAGATCTGGACGCAGGAAGCTCAGTTTTTAGTTTTTGAGGTTAAATTTTGGCTGCTGCAGTTTTTAGAATGAACGACGGAGACTCCACAGTCCTCCCCATAGGTTTTGTAGGCACTTACGAGGAGGAAAGTTTTGTTAAGTTTTTGCCAGTGTTAGTGTTCTTATGCGAATCATCAGTGTGAATGACCAAAACAATTTCTTGATATTTCACTGCTGCAAAGATCTATAAATACTGCTGAATACACTGCAATATTTTCTTCGTTATTAGTTTGACTTATCCGGATTTTATTGTACTTGGCCACCCAGAACGGTTACTCCGTTACTGGTACTGCTTTGCAGCCCACTCGTATGGAGTGTACAAGGGGACTCTTGTTAAGCTACTGTACATCTACCACACCTTCACCTGCAGTTGTGCCCTCAGGGACTCGATCGGGCCACCGTCGATTGGCTCTGCCGATCCTACGACCACATACATGAGCACGCCGCCACGGTACACAGGGCACTGTGATTGAGCTGCCACAGGGCTGTGTTGTCGAGGATTACAGCTGGTTATTTGGCGGCTGCGGTGCTGCTTAAGCCAACGCCCAGGTTTTCCACATAGTAGGGGCCTCCCTTGCTTTGGCTGTTCCTGTGTTATATTTTAATTATTGTGGTCTACTGAACAAAAAGGTTCTACAAAGGCCTTTTCAGATTTTACGGTTCATCACCTTTTTTTTGAAATCCTAGGCATGGTTTTTACTTGCTCCATATCCAGTGACACGGCCACTTAACAATTAGGATTTGACATGCTGAATGAACTGAAATTGACATAACGACTGGTGAACTGGTACAAGCTAGAGTTGAATCTGCACTTGAAATCTCCCTTTAGTTGATCTGTGGTCTAATTTTTCAGCAACTCGTTTATAGGCAATGTGCAGATGGAGGCAGCGGACACAGGTAAATAATTGCTTATAAAGTTGACCCTAATCTCCTCCACACAAACACAGATAAATACAAATGCACAAGATGCAACTACCGCCATGTCAGGTGACTAGATTCCAGTGAACAGAGGGCGACGCATAATACCACTGACAATGCAACACAACCTAACTGTTTAGTGACATTGTGTCACGGCAAAAGGAAGAGGAAATATCATGCTATGATGAAAACAGCATTTCAGACAGATATAGTTCAATTAAGGACCCTAGCACAAAAGCTGCCTACTTGAGAAGCACAGCTCCTCCTGTACAAAATTCCATGCAAATAGAAGACTCGTGCCCATGAAAGATGATAGGTTTCTTTTTGGCCAGATACACCTGTCCCCCACATCAAACATAGTCAGACGGTCTACGAGACTGAAATGTATGTTAAAAGGAAACAGGTTAGTAGTTCCTGAAAATAAGTGACAATGCAGATCATCTGCTTCTAGAAAGAAGTAAAACCTTGAAGAGAAGAACATACCTACTAATTCTGATTTTCATCATTTTAATCTACTTCTGGAGCAGTGCTTGTGCCCACTACCTACTCCATGATAAAAGAAAAGGCTTTCTTTTGAAAAGACTCAAAAAAATCATGCATAATCACAACCCCAGCATCTCAACAAAATCAATTTACAACGCATCATCCATTCAGGAAGAGAATTGGTTTCCCTACTGCTGATTCATTATTTCACAGCTTGTTGTCTGAAATTAAATATTGTAAGTAAATAACTTTGGGCGAATAACTGCTACTAGCATTCTGTTCTATTCACATTTGTAATGTGGGATAAACATAAGTGTGTCACTAGCAGCAGAGAACAGGTAACTTCACTGCCAAAAAACAAAAATCTGCTGAAATGATAATAAAGCAAATCCGCAAGTCATCAAAATATCAACCGAGTCTGAGTCACGACACAGTGTAACCCTGAAGGAAGTTGAGTGTGAAGTATACATTCTACACATGTTTATGGAGGAAGGTTATACATGACGGTTGCTGATGCTGCTCTTATCACAACATTATATTACCTTTGATGTTGCCTGCTACGATTGCTTTTGATAGATTAAAAGGTGTAGCAAAGTTGTCACATGCTGATGCTTACATACCTGTGAAATATAATCTTTTAGCTTCCCACTGATGGATTCATCCAACGACCTCTCCGCAAGCTCATACATCATGGCATGGCCTTCAGGTCCAGTAATTTTCTCCTTCAGCAAGTACCTGCATTAAACCTAAAATGATAAACCAAACAAATCTTTAAAACAAATTACAGCTTCCACAGCAGACACGGTTCCAACCTTTGCTGCACAAGGTGTTCAAGGGCCTGCTTATTGTTACCAAAAGCAGGGTGGTTCTCATCATTCTCATTCAAACCGAGCCGCTTCAACTGATGCCAGAGGTCCTCTGCAATTGGGAGCAACAAGGGTGAGAAACATCGGAGCATAAAGTTTCTGCGACCAACATGCAGAACTTGCTCCGCTTACCTTCTGAAATTTTGCCACCCGAAAGATGAACAATGCTAATGACAACGAAAGCAAAGCCAGACAGGTGAGCAGACTCCTTGTCCTCAACGTGCTTGCTGTACACCTCGGGGTCTAACTTACTGACCAGAACATAGCTCTTTGCGTCCACGTTAGCTAAACACGATCCAAATCAGCAGTCATTAGTTGCCGGTGGCCACTGTGGTCGGAACAGTTTAATTACGAAAAGAAGAGAAACGAAAAGGATGTTGTCTTACGTTGGGGCTGCGACTGGCGGCCGGAGCGCGTGGACGGCGCGCGGGTCCTCTGGAGCTCCCTCATCTCGTACCCGAAGGTGGCGGAGAGCCTTTCCCGGGCCTCGTTGATGACGAGCGCTGGGAGGGCGCGCTGGCGGTAGTTCTTCGTGACGATCCCGGTGAGCTCCTCCCGCTTGATGGGGCAGCCGGAGGTCTGGTGCGTCTTGAACAGCACGTAGCGCATCACCTCAGCCACCAGCTTGTCCTTCTCCTGCGAGGCCAGGGATCGGTTCGGTCAGACAAAACGCCGAACACGTAGCGTGCGTCGTTAGCCGTGGTCGCAGGGAGCGAGAGCGGGGGCGGAGGGGACTGTGCGTGCGTACCTCCTTGGAGATGTCGATCTGCGCTAGCTCTTCGCTGGTCGCCATCGGGAGAGATCCGCGATTGGATGGGATGCTCATGCTCGCGGATTGGAGGGAGAGAATCCTGGCCGGCCGGGGGAGGAGCAGCCGAATGGTTCGCGCGAGAATGAGGAAAGAGGAGGGCGAATTGGCGCGCAGCGCAACGAATTGGCGCGTGCCCGTGGTGGGCTATTAGGCCATGTAAGGCCAAGGTTAGATGGCCCATAATGGCCTTTCAGAAAGCCTGTCTCATGTTTTCCTTCTTTTAATCTTTTTTCTCGCTTACTTGATTACTTCAATCACACACTGACACTACATTTGCATAAAGATAAAACAGCGAAGCAATTTGAAACCCACAGTGGCGATAAAATGTTATGTAACAGAAAAGTATTGTACAACAACAGAAATTGATGAATCTCAAACCATAATTAAGAGCGTTCAACCCAAATGCTCACGAACTGCCGAGTTCAATCAAGACGGCGTCTGCGTGCGTGTTCTGCTCTGCAACGCCATGATACTACTAGTACTGCTACGATCCACTACCAACTCGGCAGTCGGCACCCAAATCATCATCACTTCTCTTTGAAATGAAAATAAGAAAAATTCTCAAACGCCGTCGCCCTTCTGCGTGTTCTCCTTGGCGCCATCGTTGTCGCCGCCGTCGCGCGTCGCCCAGAACCTGAGCCTGAGGCGCCGTCGCTCGAGCATCTTCTCCACCTCCTCGATGGGTAGCCCCTTGGTCTCCGGCACGCATACGAGCACGAACGCCAGCGCGGCGACGGAGAGCCCCCCGAAGATGAGGAACGTCCACGAGGGTCCGATGGCCTGCGTGAGCGAGAGGAACGACTGCGCGACGGCGAGGTTGGAGACCCAGTTGGCCGTGGCCGCCGCGCCGCCGCACGCGCCGCGGTAGCGCAGCGGGTAGATCTCGGAGTTAACGATCCACGGCACGGTGCCCATCCCGGGGGAGAAGAAGATGATGTAGAGCGCGAGCCCCGCCAGCGCCAGCCAGCCGTACCGGCTCGGGCACCCGCGCGTGTACCACAGCCTCGCCTCGCCGTGGCACGCGTCGCGCGTCGTCGTGTTCGACACCAGGCACGCGCCGGGGAGGAGCTTGTCGCCGGACGACGCGCAGAAGCCGCACGCCGTCGACGACGCCTTCAGGCACCGCGTGCAGTCCCAGAATCCGCCGCCGCCGCTCGCCGCAATTGGTTTATACTCGGGGCAGGTGAGGGAGGCGTCGAAGTGGCGGGTCTCGACGGCGCTGACGGCCGGCGAGTGGGAGGCGGTCTCGCGGAAGACGGCGGTGAGCACGCCGAGCGAGAGGACGACGCCGGCGAGGCTGATCACCAGCAGCTTCCTCCGGCCGGTGCGGTCGATGAAGTAGATGCTGACGACGGAGCCGAGCGCGTTGAGCCCGGACGTGACGAGCGACAGCGCCAGCGCCGTCTGGTTGGAGGCGAACCCGGCGAGCTGCACGATGGAAGGGCTGTAGTACATCACCGTGTTGATGCCCACCAGCTGCTGGAACACCTGCAGCCCCACGCCGGCGACCAGCGCCCGCCGCACCGTCGCCGTCCGCACCGCCTGCAGCAGGCTCGCCTTCTCCGACGACCCCCGCTCCGCCGCCACCGACTCTTTCAGCTCCTCGATCTCGCGCTCCGCCTCCTCCGCCGAGTAGATTCGCCGCAGGATCTCCTCCGCCTCCGCCGCCCTCCCCTTCCTGTAGAGCCATCTGGGCGATTCGGGGAGGAAGAGCATGAGCGCGAACTGGACGACGGCGGGGACGCCGGCGACGCCGAGCATCCAGCGCCACGTCCCGGGGGCCTTGGTGAAGGCGAGGTTGATGAGGTAGGACAGGAACTGGCCGCCGGTGATGAGGAAGCCGTTGGTGCTGACGAGCGCGCCGCGGATCCTGGCCGGCGACGCCTCGGAGATGTAGAGCGGGGCGGTCATGGACGCCATGCCCACGCCGAGGCCCACGAAGACGCGGCCCACCACCAGCTGCGCGGGGCCCATGGCGGACGCCATCACCGCCGCGCCCGCGAAGAAGAGGAAGTCCGCCACCAGGACCGACGTCCGCCGCCCGAACCGGTCCGTCGTCCACCCGCCGATCGCGGCGCCCAGGATCGCGCCGGCCACCGCCATGCTCACGATCATTTCCTGCGCCATCAGTCACCGGTTCAGCTTTCTCAATTCACCGGTTCATCACAACAAGTAAGATTGCATCACTTGAATTTTACCTGGAGCCATGTGTTCCTGTCAACGGAACGGAAATCGTCGCGGATGTAAAGCAGAGCTCCCGAAATAACACCTGCACACGTAAAACAGAGCAGCAAACAGAGCTCACGTCACTAATCACTAGACACCACATCGTGAGCACTTTTCATCCAGATCCTAAAACAATTCAGCCACTAATCAGTGGAACACAATCATTCGAGCTCTGCTAAATAATCCGTAGCTCAGAAATGCCTATCTCGATTACACGAACGAAAAAAAAAAGGCATCTTTTAGCTGCACTTGCCAAGTGAAACTACAGTGACAGCAACAACCTGAACAATTGGGCAGCTACAAAATTCGCGAAGGAGCAAGAACGAGGGGCTGCTCACCGGTGTCGTAGCCGAAGAGGAGGCCGCCGATGCCGGCGGAGAAGGCGAGCCGGAGGACGTAGGGGTTCCGCCATGTGAGGGAGAAGCACTCCTTGAACGTGGAGCCGTCGAACTCATGGACGCCTCCCTCCATGACTGTCCCTCTCCTCCTCTCTCTACCCCTATCCTTTGCTTCTTGGACTGCTCAATGCCCGAATAATGGAGCTGGACTGCCGGTGTATATATGTAATGTATTCTACATACGTCGAGCAGTGCTGAGCTGATAGCCGTTGTCGGCTTGCGTGCGTGCGGATGATTAGAGCAAAGAGAGCCCGATAAACACGAGAAGATTCCGGTGGAGGAATCGACCGGACCTGTGCCTTGTCGCGTTCTAGCTTTGACTACGTGACTTTGTGGACTGTGACGGCGACGGTTTCGGATGATGATTTGATGGATAATTACGGCCACTTGATGGTGTGTGTAATGCCATCTGCAGAGAACAGGGAGAAGGAATCTTTGCCATCTCCCTGCCGATGTGGAAGTTTAGTGCTGTGAAGTCTTGGAATTGCCTCGAGTTTCTGTGCTCCGGTCAAGCACAGAGCCAGACGTGTCACCGGATTACAGCAGCAAGACACTGAAAAAGGATAGGTGAGGCTGTCCAGAGAAATTAGGCCGTTCGTTGTCAATTTCACCGCGCCGAAAACGGTCTACAAGCTTCTTATTTTCTTTTCCCTTTTTAAGAGTTGTTTAGCACCTTCGTGCTGCGGATGGCCATGACGGAAATAAGAATTACGGTCTCTTTGATGTGGATAGGTAATAACTTCTTTTTAGATTGTTCAAGGGACGTGCTTGGAATCTCAAGGACGACATGGAAGTCCACTAATCCAAAGAGAGGTCAAGGAGTGCGTCTTGTGTTTTTCGTATCCAATTTCATTGTGATGTTACTGGGAAAACAACTTAATTTGGATTCCGTACGGAACGAATACAGTTGTCATGTCTTCTGATCTTAACTCTGTTAAAGCAAGATCATGAAAAGTTCTTGCATCCTCGCAAAAAAAATACAATAAATGAAAAGTTCTCGCAACGTATGCACGTGGATGCTAGCTATCCGGAGAAGCTGCCCGAACAGTGTAAAGCAACCTCACCAACTGTGAGTGGGGCCCTCCAATGCCTACCTGGCATGATCCAATTGTACTCCTCACTCGACGGCTGCAACGAGAAAAGGATTTTTCTTCTGCGTGACAGTACACTACCCAGCTTTAACATTTCGGTCCCATTCCGAAAATTGTTGCAAGACAACTTATGTACTAGTAGCATGCTGATGGACTGACTATTCACGGCAAATCAGAGAGTGGGGATGCAATCTAACCAGCCCAGGATCTGCCTCCACTGCCACTAGTAGGGAAAAATAAAAAGGTTTTTGACACTCTTGCATTCTGATCTAGTATGGACGGCTGAAAAAACCAAACATGACACTCGAGTTTGCAAAGTAAAGCCATGTCCGTGCGTACCATTCTCGCCTACCACTTGTCATCGTGGTGGACCAAATGCAAATTTAAGCCCGAAAGGGGATTCCATGGATTTCCACATAGATTGAGGTATTTCAGAGAGGAAACCCATAGTATAAACATAAACATATGGACTGCATTCACTGATCAGTTCTTCATGGAGGCCATCTTTACTGGCCGCGTAAATGAGTAACGTGAGATGAATTAGGCGGAAGGATTAGAGATGGTGACTGTCAGAATGCAGGAGTAGCTCTGAATTTAAGAATTTGAATCTAACTAAACAAATGCAGCTTGTACCTGCTGCTTCAGGTTTCCTTCTCTGATCATTTTATTTTTCCCGCTACGGAACAAACAAAGAACATCATCACATCATTTCACAAGATGACAAACAAATAATGTATAAACTCACTTATTTCTGGAATCTTCCAGTATAAAGCTTCGGACCAATGCTCTACATATGAGATTTAAAGTTTTCTTTCCCGCAAAATTCTGTGAACTCTACTTTTTGTGGTAAAAAGGTATAAACGTTTCAAAAGATTTGGGACCAATGCTCTACTCACGAGAAATTAAGTTTACCCCTAAAATCCTGTAAGGTAAGCTTTGTGCTAAAAAAGAAGATATGTTTCAAATGATTCGGAGCATATGTGAACCTATATTCGGTATATAAAATCTTCAATGATTAGCCCTATAATATCATGGTTTAACAAATCTAGGCATATGTTCTAAAGTTTGATGAACGCCACAAATATTCCTTGACCTTTCATGGAAAACAGGCGCATGGATTTAGCAAAAGGAGAGGTTCTCGTTGTACACTCAGAGAATTTACAGATAGGACACTAGAGAAGGGCAGAAGTTCAAAAATTGGCGATCGCCTTCTTTATATAAAGTCGTTGCTTTTGTTCTCTTGATTGCCAATCACGTCTAGAAAATATGCGGATAGTTTATTCTCTTATCCCTTCTTTTATGATCTTATCACTGTACTTTTTTTATGGTCGTCGGGGATTACTGTATTTTACCCCTTGTTCTTTCATCTGTCCTGCACAGGACGATATATTTTGTCACACGGCTTCGTGGAAAACGATCTCGGGGAACAGAGCGTTGACAAGCGTGGCACAAAGCGTCATGACTTCTCGAGTGATTGGTGCATGCAGGCTCAGATCCATGGGGAAGCAGCTGTTGGATACAAGATCAAGGAGCCGGCCGGATTGAGGCTGAGAACAAGAGCCCACAGACGTTTGCATCTTGTGCGCCCGCCTGTGTCTTCACAACTGATCAGAACTCACAAGGTGATGATGCTAGGCTGCTAGCTAGTAGCATTTTTTTTTTAGTGCGACGTCTCCTTAGCATCGTCGTCTTCTTGGCCGCTTGTGACCACCACCGCCTCGTTTATACTCCAAAAATGGAGATATTTATATATGCCATGTGCATCTGAAACTGAAGCAGCCAGGGGGGACCTTGCGGCCTTGCCAGCATGGGCGCTACGCCGCTACGTACTCTGTCCTCTTCCTGCCTAGATCGTATTTCTCTTAATATTATTTTTTGGAAAATCCACACCATTACTGACCAGTGTCCACTCTAGCACGCAAGTGTGTGATTAGTTTAAGATATCCATCCAGCATCTTTCGTTTGACCCCGGTTACACAAGCTGTCTGAACAGGTGACACCAGCATGCTGAAAACCCCCCTCGAACGCAGACGAAGCTCTGCTCTGGTCCAAGCCGTCACCATCAGCAAGATTGAGTAATCCTCTCTTCCTATTTCACGGCAGAGTTAATAATGTTCCTTAAACGCCTCTGGCGAGTTCTCAACTAAATCCGCCTATGAACGATACTTCACGGGAGGTATAAGATTTGAGCCACACAAGAGGCTGTGGAAGACATGGGCGCCACTCAAGACCAAGCTCTTCATCTGGCTAGTTATTTGGAACCGGTGTTGGACTGCTGATCGCTTGGCTCGCCGTGGCCTCCAACATCCGGACCGTTGTCCTCTGTGCGACCAGGCCGACGAGGACATACAACATGTCCTGACAACTTGTGTTTTTGCAAGGGAGACATGGTTTCATGTTCTACAAAGGTTAGGCCTTGGCACATTGTCCCCGTCGTCAAATGAAACAAGCTTCAGGGAATGGTGGCGCCGATCGAGTAGGCGAGTGTGCCCGGAAAAGAGGAAGGGCTTCAACTCTCTAATCATCCTTGTGGCGTGGGAGATTTGGAAACACCGTAACCGCTGCGTCTTCGACGGGATGCGGCCACATATGCAGGCGCTGCTGCAAGTGATTAGGGAGGAAGCCAGCCTGTGGATGCTGGCTGGGGCGAAGAAGTTAAAACAGCTCATGTAAGCCGAGTATGTTGGTCGATAGGTAGAGAAATTAGCAAAAGGCGCGAATGTAATTGAAAAACTAACCTCGGCCAGAGCATGGCATTGTACGGGATAATTTCTTCTTCTTAATATAATGACACGCAGTTCTCCTGCGTGTTCGAGAAAAAAATGTTCCTTAAACGCCTGGTCACATCACTGCACTTTGCTAGTAGTATTTGACTGTTCAGTGCACACGCATCAGACTGCAGACGTGTTCTTGGAGAAATTCTCTGTGTACCATGTTCATCCATCAAACAGGGCAATCCCTTGAAAATGTGTGGAAATTTCTGTGCTACATTCTAGGCCACTTTACACCCTTTTTTTCCTTTCGTCTTTTCGGCGAGGAATATATCCATACCCATCTTTCCTAGAATGTCTTCCGTGTCACTAGGCCAGGAAGCCGGTCGAGCTACTGTTCATGGAGAACGATCTAGAGGACAACAGAGCATGCCTCACTTTCACGTCGTAGTGTGCGATGCATATTAAGAGAGAGGACTTTGGATTGGAATGTGGTCGATGCAGAACTCAGTAATGGGCATCAAGGTCCCCTTTTTTCAGCCGTGGATACAGTGGTTCCAATCTGTACATGATTTAAAGAAATTTATACACTCTACAACACTTATTCTTCTATTGATGAACAATCTAATGGCATTATTGACATGCGTCCATCCTAGTACGCAAGTACTCCCTCCGTTTTTAATTATATGACGCTGTTGACTTTCTCGTTGAACTTTGACCAACAATATAGATTTAAATAATTACTTTTCGAATGTGAAATGAATATCATTGAATTCATCATCAAAAGCATTTTAAGATTAACCTATACACTTAGCTATTTACATAGATATTTTGAATAAGACGAACGGTCTAACGTCACGAAAAAAGTCAACGGCGTCATATATTAAAAAACGGAGGGAGTAGTTATTTAAGGGATCCATCGTGTTTCGTTTTGACCTTGGTGACCCAAGCCGTTTGATTGGTTTGACACGAGCATGCTAAGTGACGTTTCAGCACAAGGCGTCCAAAACAGTCACAATCGGAAATGCGGAGTAATCCTTCATCCCTGTTTTACGCCATAGCAGTTGTTTCTTTAATCGTTCGGTCACATCGCTGGACTCTGTTGATTGATTCAGGGCACAAGCAGCAGACGTGCTGCCTGGAAATCAGAAAAAGCAGACGCTTGGCAGCTTCCCCTGTCTTGAGTTGAGCAAGTACAGTAAGCACCTGCAGCCGTTGACTAACAGTCTTTTTTGGGGGAGTAATAAAATGATTAAATTAGTGTTACTTGTGGCTAATCTTTTTGAAAGCACGTCTCAGAATTTGACGGTCTCGTCGTGGTTACAGTGGTCGAAAAAACATAGCCAGAAGTTATGGGAAAAAGATAGTGGCATGGGCTGGCACGTGGCCACAACTAATGGCCATCAACGAAAACCCACGGGAAAGGCCCAATTACAGTACCACAATAAGGCCTAGTGAAAGGTCTCATGGGCTGGTTCCAATGTCTTCTTTTTCCCGGTGAAGTCGATCCATTCCCGTTTCTAGCCCTTGTCGAGTAAGGCGATTGGCACATCCGTCTTTTTAAAGAAAAAATGGATGAAGACGTACGATTATGCTTGTTGTGCATGATGCTTGGTGAAGGATGGGAAGCGCACACCTCCTTTGCCTCGTTGAAGGAGCCGTGTGAATAGTGATGTTTGCCACATGCAGCTACTAATTCGCAAGGCCTGACTGAGAGAATTTTAGATTTTTGCCTCCTCCAGGATGACACATGTGGTACATTGCTCCCTTCGTGATGAATGGATGACTTTAGATAATTGCCCCCTGGCCTTCTAAAAAGACGTATTTACCCTCAAGTTGGAGTATGACGTCGCGGATGTTGCCAACGAACGCCCCCCCCCCCCCCCCCCCCCCCCGAGAAACGAGCCTTCCATTGCGGGATCGAATCTCGCCAAGAACACCTCGTGAGACACGGCTAGGAAGACGCCGAACAACAGTGTTACCTCCTTCACCACTGATGCCGTGCCAAAGCACCTCCTCCGAATCGAGGACTGCGAGCTCCCCCTCCACACCGGGTCCATTCCTCCCATTCATCGTCGCTCACCGATGGGTCCACGACCAGCAGCGAGCCAATCAAGAACCAATGAGTAGATGAGTGACATCCACGCGGCAGGGGCGCGCCTGTGGCATCGCATGCCGAGTTACCCGAGCAGCGTGGACACCCCCACGAAGGAGAATTTAGCTATGGCCGTGAGCTTCCACATCATGCTAAGGTACCCAAGCAGTAGAAGCACCATCGTGATGAATGCGAGTTTCCATAGCACTCCAAGGTACCTAAGCAGCATGGGCACCCCTGCGAAGGAGAACACAACGATGGCCGGGAGCTTCCACGGCACGCCAAAGTCAGGGTCCCTGCCTGTAGTGACGGAGCTTTCTTATGGCCAAGAGTGGCCATGCCCCCCCCCCCCCCCCCCCCCCCCCAAAAAACCACGTACCATAGCTCAAACTCAACTAAATTAACAGTAAATTTGGTATTGTTAATAGCCCTGCGAGTGCTTGCCTAGGAGGTCCGCCTTGCCCTCACGCCGCCACCCGCAGTGGCCCCATGCCGCGGTTGTGCGGAGCAGGTCGAGGAGAGTAGAGGGTACGAGAAGGGGGCAAGTTAGTCATTTTCTATGCTTATACGACACTTAAAGAGATCAAAGGTGCAAAATCCTAAAGACATTTGGAGAGAGAGGTGACACCACAAGGGCCACCCCGATCGAAGAGGGGCAAATTGCTCGTTGTATTTTTTTTTTGGGAATACTTTACTTTTTGAAATTCACTTGGTTAATGTAACCCAAGATAGTTAGTAAACGCGTACGTGTTTGCTTTACGTATCGCTTCTCTGATTTAAACTTGTCCCTCCTCCTCCTCTTTCGCAAAGATTCCAAAGGTTTGGTGATGCACGCCCCTCGATCACGTCACGTAGAGTACCGAGTACGTGGTGGTATGCATGGTTCTGACAGTGGTACCGCATTGCTGTACTAGTACTTGTATATTCCTATGCGTAGTACTGGGCTTTCCTTTTTCAGATGGGACTAATTAATTATTGTTTGCGTATCACGGCATAAATAAAGAAACATGGTTATGACCGCGGGCGCCCTGGGACGTCCATGGTTGTTAGTTTGGACAAGCGATCGATGTATATACGCACGCGCTTATCAGAAGCCAGCTCAAGTGGCTACATGCATATATCGATTTATTTAATTTGCATGCTACTAGGAACGGTCGGAGGAGAAGGATCTCGTTGATCATCACATGGAAAATGGCTAAAGCATGAGTCGAGTCACACAGTACAGTACGTACAACTGCATTATGTAATACGAATCTGGAACGGTCGAGAGGGAGGACGACCGGACCACCGGTTAATCAGCCAAGAATCGTGTTCAAACGGCTCGAAAGCGCGGTGACGTCTTGGTACACCGGCGAGACTCGAGAGGCAGGGAGGACGGCGCGCTGCGGAAAGAAAATAAGAAGGCGCGCGCCAGCTGAAAACGACCGGCGCTTTTGTATGCGTTCACATCCACGTTACGGTTTGCGTGACGCCCTCATGCAGTTGTGCTGCACCACGCAGCACGCAGGCTGGATTGGTGTACTACTGACGACCGGAGCTGCTACTACTGGCATGGAGCAAAGCAATAACAGTGCTGTGCATATGGGGGGATTGCCTCGGCGCGCTTTCGAGAGCGCGGCAGCTTGCCTGGCCTATTCCGGGAAACCGACTCATCGCTCATCAACCACGTATGCTCCTTCCTCCCGGTGGGTGGGTCGAGAGCAAGGCACGGCAGCATCTGCCTTGCATGCGACACCGCCCTCTTTTGCATGCCTCAGACGGCCCGACCTCAGCAACTGACCCAACGGAGCAGGCCGGATACGTCACTTTGACCACCGGTCACGTCCCTCCACATCTTCCCACTACCGTCCAGCATACAGTTTGTTTTTTTCTTTTTCCCGCGAGGAAGAACGCTTGCTTTTCCAGTACATGTAGTGCTACTACATCTCTTTTACCTCAATTTGCCTACCGCTGCACACAGGCGTACTTGTATATCTGATGAATCATTTTCCTGTATACTATACTCCAGGTACTTGTGTGTATGTGTACCTCGACTCCGCCTGGCGCGTGTGACGCGCGCGATAGAGATGGAGAAGAATCTCGCAGCCGGTCCGATCCGGGCGCGGCTTGTGATCACGATCACGCCTGTCTGCTGCTGCAGACCAGCAGGCGAAAGAGAAAAAGAAGACGCGGCGGCCGGCCGGTTTAACTCCAATGCACAGAGCTCTGCGCTGCGTACGTAGCACGACGATACAGCGCACGACACGCGCATGACTGCATGAGTTTCTTCCCACTTTAATTTTGCTGCCCTGCTTTACCCATCTTCCCTGAAGAATGCGCGTGGCTACATGTGTTTCAAACGATCGAAACGAGTGTTGTTGGCCAACTTTACCAAAAGACAAGATGAGCACGCACGACAGGACAGAAATATTGCAAACTTACAAGCAGCAGCAGCAGCTGGTTAATTGACAAAATAAACAAAGAAGGCTAAATTTTGCGTCTCTGAATTTGAAACACCACTAGCTAGACAGCACATACATACTCTCAAGAGCTGGAAACAATGGTGAAGACAGCATTGTTAGTCAAGATCGATGAAAAGTAGAGTAGACTTATAAATTTGCCTCTGGATCTGAAACACCACTCGCTACATATATCAGTCACATCATTGTAATACGTACTCCTACTACAGATGCAGCACATTGCACGCACGCGTATCCCCCTGATCGACCTGACCAGATCACCAGTCCCATCCTGACCATCCGCTGTCAAAACGACACGGTAGCAGTACAAGAAAAGCTAAAACACCCAACAAGCAGCAGAGAGCAACTAGTAAGAACTAGAACAAGGAAGCTAATGTAAGGCCTTGTTGATTCTATCTACATCAACTCGCTAATGAAAACCCAGCTAGTAATCGCAGAACGACCGATCGAGGCGCGGCCGGCCACCTCGGCCGCCGCCGTGGCGAGATCATCGACGAGCTCAGAGCCAGAGGGCGCCGGCCTGCTTGAGGAGCGGGACGAGCGTGCCGTTGATGTGGCAGGCCATGACCTTCTCGACGCCGCCGAGGAGCCGGCCGCCGATGAAGACGACGGGCACGGGCGGCTGGCCGGGGGGCAGCAGCTGCGCCAGCGCCGCCTGCACGTCGCGGCCCAGCGAGGTGGAAGACATCTGGTCGAGCTCGTAGACGGTGGGGCCGACGCCGAGGCCCAGGAGGAGGCGCTTGACGACGTGGCACATGCAGCAGCCGCTGGCGCTGAACACCACCACCGCGTTGCCGCTGGCCATCCGCGCCACCCGCTCGTACACCGCCATCGCAGAGGACTCCGGCGACGAATCCACCGCGCCGCCGCTGCCGGCGCCGTCCACCACGGCGCCCGCGTCCGCAACCTCCATCCTCAACATCTTCCTCCTCTCCCTTCTTCTCTTGGCCGCTTCTCTGACGAGTGTGTCTGTGTGTGGCTCGGTGGGCAGGAATGCGATGGGAGGAGGCAGAGGAGTGGTGGGTGCGTGCTTTTATAGGCAGGACGACCCAACCGAGGCGCGATGGAGATGGCCGGTTTGGGATGTGAAGAGGAAAGAGGCGTGGTGGATGGATGGATGGATGGTGGCGTGGGGGTAGTCAAAGCGCGACATGGATCGCTTTTTGCAGGGGCCTGCCTGTGCCGGTCGAGAGAGCGAGGGAGCTCTCTCCGCAAGCAACACAACAAACAAGGGCCGGCCCGGCAGGGGTAGCTCTCTGAGAGAGAGAGAGAGAGAGAGAGAGAGAGAGAGCAGGCAACAGTAGTAAAGCAGGATGAGGAGGTTAAAGCGACTGTTGCAATGGTACTCCAGCTTTCTGCGTGGGCGGACGACGAAAGGGCACGCCAAAGGGCGCCTGGTTGCCTGACGACGGATGATCGATCATCTGGCGTTGGCATTTGTTGGGACGTGCCTGTTCTACACAGTATAGTACAAGACGCGGCTTCTTTTTCACCGGAGGCGGGGGCCGGCCGTTTGGGTCCTGTGAGGAGTGCGTGCAGGCACAATATAATGCGCGTTTTGTGATGTGCACTATATATATATGCAAAGCGTGCTGCTAATTGAGATTGTCTGTTACCCGTTCGTTAGTAAACCGTGATCGCGATCTGGGTGTGATGATCAATCGCGCAGTGCCGTGCGTGAGCATGCCGCGGTACCAAACGGCTGCTTGTAGTAGGAGCAGTACAAAACTGGGTTGCTCATGTTCGCGGCGAAAGGACCGGCCGGCGGATGTCTCGATCGAAGAGCTAGCTGGATGGTGGAAAGACACGTCAGCCAATCGGCCGGGGAGGCCGCAGCCGACAGCTGGCCGACAGCGCGACGTCTCCCCCGGAAGGGATCCGTCAGCCGCTGATCGAGCCGGCCCCACTTACTACACTCGACCTTGCACCTCACGACGTAGCTAGGACCACGAAGCACCATGGAGTAGGATTCCTGCCTCATCTTCTTCTCCGTACGGTCGTGGTGCCGTTCAACGTGATTCCCGCGAGCGGCATCACGCCACGCGCCTACGTCTCACGTCTACGTGACTCCTCGCGCCGCATCTTAAAACGGTTAATGCTGCATCACCCAACCGATCGATCATAACGACCCAACGAGATCTTGCTGCTAGCTAGCTCCTCATGCATGCAAAACATGCTGGAGTACACAAACGACTGTAGTACTCCTATGCCGTCATGGACAACCAACCACGCATGTGGGGCCCGCCACTGGAAACAAAATCAAAACCGGGAGAAAGACGGGGGAAAAAAAACGTGACTGAAGAATACCAACGGTAGGTACATGGGTGACCGTGAAGGATCCATGCGTAACGACCAACGATTCGCCCAAGGCATCGATCGGCAATGGAATCCTGCATGCGCGCGGTTCGGTTGGGGTGGTCAAAGCAAAGGGAAGGGCGTGATCAGATCACGCTGCCCGTCCGCCCGCCCGATCTTTTCTCATCTCCCTCCCCGCGAGCTTTTCTCATCTTCCTCCCTGCGCCAGATTTTACCCGCCATTTTCTCGTGTCTGCGCTCTCTCTGCTCGTTTGCCAGGCCCCGCGCAGCACGCTTCTGATCGCTCCCGCGCAGCTGCTCGTTCCCATCGCTCGATCATTCCGAACCTGTGTCTATCTACATCTTGATCTTGATCTGTCGGGCAAAACGTCATTTCCATCATCTCCAACCTCAAAGGGCAGAATAATCGCTACATCAACGACAAGTATATTAGTATCAACCTCGCAAAAAAAAATCATATACTCCAGTAGTTAAAAGCATAATTAAGAACAACTAACTACACGTAATCTATCAAGTGCACAAGAGAAGAGGCACTAGCTAGATTACATTCTTTTTTCTAGCTGTAGCTAAGCTGGGCTCCCAGCCAGCAGTGGCCATGCAAGATCAGAAGAGGCGGTCATCAGGTACTCCGGTCTGCACCGGCTATAGCTAGCTCGATCGATCGAGCAGAGCACTGAGAGCAGACAGTGTCGTCTTCCTTTTCAGCTTGCGGCCACTGCCTGACCTGACCCGACCCGACCCGACACCGGCTCGATCGTCTCTCGGCCAGGTCGCCGGCGCCGATTCCTTCCCTTTTTTTTGACGCGTTCCGGTTGTGCTCTTGCACGAAGCAGCAGGAAATAAAGCGCCTTTTACCGGCAAGTACACATGCCGCCGATGGCATGCGCGTGCGTCGTCGTCGCCAGGAAATAAAGCCTTTGCATGCATGCGCTTCGATCGACCAGACCACACAATGCACGCAGGTGCAGCTACGTTACGCACCTAGCTAGCCGTGTTCTCATCTCTCTTTCGACCCAGCGTGCTTGGTCGCTTCCCCGTGGCCGTGTATGCACGCCAGTACAACTCCCATCCACCATTTTGATGAGCACGTAGTGCTACAGTACATCGCGTACGTCCCGCCCCCATGTATAGCTAGCTAGAGCCTAGAGACATCTGCTACTAGCCTGCAGTATAAGGTCGAGTATATGCAAACAAAGTCAAGTCAACAATACAACAAGCAAAACATGCCGTGTTACCGGCGACGTACTACTATGCTCCATGCCGGAGGAACACTGATTCGTTGCACTGACGTCTGCGCCTATGCTAGTGCATGCAATTGCTACAACATGCTGTAAGTGCGTAGTAGTACAAAAGACACTAAAGTGATATTTCTTTTAAAAAAAATGCAAGTTAAGATAATAAGATCCGTATGTATCTATTGAATTAATATTTGACTAAGAAAAAAGCCACCACGTTCACACCTAAAGGTAAGAAATGACCACATTAAATCGGAGAAAAAAAAACTACCCACCACTCACACTACAAAACAGTTGGTTCAAAATACACTCCACATGTTTTAAAAATTAGCATCATTGCTTGTACGAAATATTTAGGTCAAAACTAGCCCATCAACCCGTGCAAATACTTGCACGGGCTAGCAATAAAGTGTTCCCTGATTTCCTATATTGAATTTGGCTATAGGATTTGGTTTTTTCTCCCAATGTCTTTAAAGTATTATTTATACAGACTTGATTAGTGCATCAAATTGTACACAATGATAATAAAAAACACATAGGATATACTCTCAGACTATCTTTTGCAATCATAGGTAAGTAATAGTTTGGTTGCACACAATCCTACAATCCAAACTTTGGTCACCATTCATTTACATATATATTCATTGATAATTTTATAAATAAAATGTTCTTCATCCTTTCATTACATTATTGCTTCTTTACCCTCACGAATGGAACATGCGGCCCATAATGATAGGATCTGAATTTGTGATGTAGTTTCTTTTTTTAAAGAAGAATTTGGGAGGTAGGTTGGAGATATGATGTATGTGAGAAGTGAAAATGTAGATAAAAGGCTTTCTATTCAAAGAAGTAGGGGCTCAAATTTGATAGTTTGGTTGGAGATGTTCTAAAGTGGACATCACCTGCAAAGGTCGACGGGCCTGTTCAGAATAAAACTATTATCTGCCCATCTAGAACACAATCTAGTGAATAGTTAAGCTTACAAAAAAATTCTACTATCTCAATCTGGAACTAAATTTCTCTTTATGAATATTGTTGAACCAATTTCGAAAACTATCTAAAATATTATTCAAGGAGCCAACCCTTGGCTTATTGTTCTAGACATCATAATTCCGAGAGTTAATTAACAAATAACCTAGTTAAAAATTAATAATATTGAGTTGAATACGTAGCATCGAACCTCATAACCTGTGTTAATTAAGTCAGATATACATGAGGTTTTTATATAGATGCCCTCATTCAAATAGTTGTCTCCATAATGCGGCTTATGTAATATAGGTGTCACGAATCATTTGAAGAAAGAATATTTGTATAAATACGACTTGGGGGGGGGGGGGGGGGGGGGTTCAAACCTACTTTTGGTGGAAGTTAAGCAGCACAGTTAGCAAGGAGAAAACATAGTGCATCAATACTTCCTTTCATACACATAGTTCTGTTTACAAAGACAATGACGTAATAGCCTGAAAAGCAACGTGAAAAGGAACATGGTACACTTAATTGCATTCATAAGTTAATTGAGAACTAAAGTAGTACACCGAATAGTAGCAGATCTTTACAGATAAGAAAACATTTTTTAGCACTGAGCAAGCTGCAGCTCCAATAAATCGAGTATAAGAAAAGGGACTTATGAGCAACTCACCATAAATGGAAAGACATAGAAAGTGTTTCACTCTTCATGGTACAGAATACCATTTTATTCAACAATCTAGTAGCATGCCTCATTTAAAGATAGTAATGAGAAAGAAAAAGGAAAACATGTAGAGAGAGCAGTTGATTATCTTTGTTAAATTTTATACATAGTAGTTATACCAGGCACAGTGTCCAGCTGTTCCATACAGGAAAAACCACAAAGTTATAAAGCTTTTGACAATCTACAGATTTCCCTTACTTGATACAGTAGTGAAAAAAGAATTAAACCTTTTGAGTTAAGAAAATGGGAAGACCATTCAAGTGGCGTAAAGAGTTTCAATGGGCAGTAAGTCGATTCTCTTAATTCAATAGGAAGAAATACACCCACAGTAAAAATAAATAAATTAGTGAGATAGAAGCAAAGACCAAACTACGTAAAGCATGCTGAATTGCAACATATAAATTAACTCGAGTAGCTGGTCATCAACTAAAATCATTATGGAGAACATATGAACTCTGCTGACCATTAAACTATGCCACCAATTCTCCATCTCATTTATTGACATAATGTTTGGACATAACCACACACCGAAATCATCTTTTATTAAAAAGAATGGTTTTTACCGCTCAGATCTAATTTAGTTATCATTGAACATTACAAACATATGCTTTTAAAAAATATATGTCTAACTGGATTGCTGGTTAGAGAGACCTGCAAGTAATAAATTAATGTGTTTGAGCAAAAAAAGACATTTATTGTTTTTGTTTTTGTGCATAATAGAGGACAAATCCTATATCAATGACTCAACTAATTTGATTTGCTAGCGTTGAACCTGCCTTGCTCGATTTGAATCCAACACCCTGAAGTCCTACATTTTCTTGCACATCCTGGCCAGATCAGAAAAAAGGAAATTAAAGTAAACATCAAAATATCACAAACTGAAAATGCAGTCTTACAGAGATTACCCCATCGGTTGTTGTACATTAGGCAGTCCTACAGATACGGCAGGCAAGCGAGACATTGGAGATTCAATTGATTTTCTGGGTGGATCTTATGGAGCAGCGTGAGGGGCGCAGCCTGTTCACCGGCTCCATGCCTTCCTGCATCCCGTCTCCTGAATCCTTTATGCCCTGGCCTGAACGCTGCTGCTGTGTTTGATTTCCCATGCAAGAACGGACAACTATGCGTTTCTGTGGACGCGAGGACCGCAACAGCTTCAAATCGCATACACGACGGCGTCCAGAAACGGTGAAGGGAGATCGATCGGACAGATCACGGAGTCGATGCGGCTTTTTCGTTGCTATAGTAGATCGAATCGGCAATCTGGCCACTTTCGCCGTTTTGACCTTCTAAGGCCTGGCGTCCTCACATGTTCTTGACTCCTTTCTCCATGCAGCCAGCTGACCGGATCCTTCTGTCTTTTCAAGCCGTGCATGGGTGCTAGAACGATGATCAATTGTCAGCAAATTATGAGGAGGAAGACTGGAAGAGGAAGGAAGGACCCGGATGCGGCATCGACGTAAGGCGGCTAGGGTTAGTTGGGGATTGGTAGGAATACGTGGGAACTCCTTATTGGTGATCAATGGTTATTGTTTACCGATCATCCAAATCAACGTACATATGTTTTGCTTTATTCTGAGAATTTCTAGGAATTTCCTCCGATTAACGTGGAGGCCTCAAAAGGAGCCTCCAATTAGTAAATATAAGATGTGATCTGTTTTGACATATTACCACCATTGCGGATACAAAAAAAATAGTCAACAATACAAATATGTAAGTTTACAAGTTACGTGTAACAGTGACAACAAAACAAACGCTGATGAGGCCACAATAAATTTATGAAAACAATCAGTTGTGTATAACACTGAAAGAAAACATAACGACGATAGGAAAACAAGATATATATTATGAGTCACTTACAAATCGATTATGACAGTGAAATTAGGAAACAATAAACTCTCCTTAGTACCATGTACACGTACGGTACGTACAAGATCGACCTGAGGTTCTGGGGTCTTTTGTCTAGTTGCTAAATCTTCACTCCTGATGCATACCGCCAAAGGCTGCTTGTTTAACATGCATATGCGTGCTCATCGCCATACGGCCGCATGCATCGACGGGAAGGAACCAGTTGCCAGTTTGTTGGAACCGTGCCTGACCTCGACCAGCTACACCATCCACAGTCCACTTGCGTTGCGCCGATCGACGTGTGTGTGTTTCCATCAATTGACACAGATCAGGATTAATTAATTGAGATGCATGAGCAGTTTCTTCAGACATCAGTGGTGATCATTCAAAAGATGGATCGCATGCTATTGTTGCAGCAGCAAACTGCGAGTTGCGAAAGATGCATGATGGGGTTACGGCCGTACGGCGCCCGTCCTTAATGACAAGTTGGCAACCACAGCGTGTCGGTCTGCGGTGCTGGAAAGTCGCTTTTACATGCTTAACATCGTTGCATGCATGCTAGTACTAGATCTACCTTGCACTGCATTGCCCTGCCCTTGAAAGAGCAGTACGTACCGTACGTGCCGATCGATCGATTTCATGTGTGTGCATGCATGCGGGCACGATGTCATGTCGTGTAAAGGGTTACGCCGTTTCGGATAAGACCTGCTTTGGCAAAAGCTAGATCAGCCGCCTGCACGTTGATGTGAAGCTGAAGCATGCACAAGTGGAGTGTGTGTCGTCATTGTGTCATTCGTTCTTGACTGTACATGTTTGCACATACTTGTTGCTTACCCAGCCACTCTTGGAGTACTACGAATTAATCTCAGAGAGAAGTGTAAAGCATCTCATACGGTTCAAAGTGATGAACTACTACCAAGAGGCTCGCCACACACCAAAATGTACAAGACTTCTATCATAATATGCATGGTTGAAACATGTCATACATGCAGTCTTAAGTTCCGCTAACGACAGATCCAAATTCCACAATTCGTATGTGTACTTCTGTTTTGCAATTGAAAATTCGCAAGCCGTTCCTGAAAAAGGAGTCCCGCTGTCTCTGCATTGTCGCCGCACATTGCAGTTTGATTAAAGTTCGTTAGCATGCGGACGTCGTCGCATCAAAGTGCTAACAAAAGCACCTCGATCGATCCATTCTTTTTTTTTCTTGACGCTTCAGACAATCAATTTGCACTAGCTACGTGCATGGAAGAATCGCGGGCAGGGAGCCCGAGAAGATAACACGAGCATGGGGGCATGAGTAGTGTCGACTAATCCTCTGGGGGTGTTTTGGCTTGGGACCGGCAGGATCAAGACACGACCGGATCGGATACAATCAGATAGGATCAAGACACGACCGGATCGGACACAATCAGATAGATGCTGCCTGTTACCTCCTTCTTTGGTCCGGTCGCGCGCGATACGACCTTTTCATCTCCCCGACGTGCCGTGCCGCGGTGTCTGGCGATCTTGAGGCACCATCATCGCCTTTCGCCAAGCCCCAGATATCTAGAACATGCGAAAGATGGCCGGAGCCGGGGCAGCTGCCGGTCAGCCCGGAGCATGGCCGAGGTATAGATGGTAGCCCGTGATGATGTGATGCATCATCCTGCCATCTTTTTGAGGCGGTAAAGTTGGTTTTTGTTGGGTTATGTGACCATGCATGAATGCGTGTTCCCTAGCCTCCGGCATGCTCATGATCAAGCAATCTACTTACTGCCCCGGCCTCCTATTACTAGCAATAGACATGTAGGAGTATGACCATGCAAAAGGGGCAGATACAACAATTTGCTGTCGGGGGGTTTTTTTTTTTTTGGGGGCATCTTCTTGCTCCGACCATAATTTATCCATCAAATTATCCACGAATAAGTACTAGTCATGGCACTATATGATCATTCATGCTATCTCATTGTACTAGCGTACGTATAGGTAGGGTATGGAGTATGTAGTAAAACTGCTTGTTTCTTTCTCTCCCGTGCACTGCACTGGTGCGCCGCATAGATTGATCGTGCGTGCGGTCAACTGAAGAAGCACTGTTCCTGACTGCTAAAAAAAAAATTTACTGTTCCTGGAGGTACCATGCACGCCTGTACGTACGTGTCTGCTCATTGGGCTGCATGCGCGCAGGCTTTAGCAGACCCTGAGCCGGATTTGGTTAAAGGCTAGAGTACACTATCACTACTACGAACATGCCGCATGCAGGCACGGGAGTTTACGTGCACGCGCACTGCCCACTTCCTCTGCGTGCCTGGTGGGTGGGGTGGGTGCTTTTAGCCGTCTTTTGCACCAGTCACTTTTCTGGCTTGTTGATAGCCTAGCTTTGTTCACGGTCGCTCCCAATTTTTTTTTAACTGTATAGTCGGTTTATTTGCTTCAGTTGATTGATGCTTGTTAGTTTCAGATCGGGTTTTCGATGTTTCAAATACGTGTGCAGTACAAATTCTTTGAAATGCGTCAAAATATCTGTGCTTCTAGACTTTCTAGTTCTAGTGGTGGAACTAGCATTTTCACGAGACATTTGCCAGACGCATAAGAAACGGACAATTAAAAAAGGTACCAACCAGGCTGGGCCGTGGCACTACTAACTTATGATGAGTACCTCGATTTTGTGCACACGGCCCAATGAAGCCCATTCTTTCTACATGAGATACACGGCCCAGCAAATTTCGGAGCAATTGATTCTTCTGGTTTGTTAATAACTTACTCCCTCCGTTTTTAATTATATGACGCTGTTGACTTTTTTGTTGAACTTTGACCAACAATATAGATTTAAATAATTAGTTTTCGAATGTGCAACGAATATTATTGGATTCATCATCAAAGGCACTTATATACACTTAGCTATTTACACAAATATTTTGAATAAGACGAACGGTCAAACGTAACGAAAAAATTCAACAGCGTCATATATTAAAAAACGGAGGGAGTAGATGTTGTGTTGCTCTGCGCATTTCAGGAATATGCATGCCTTCACCAGGGAGATAACCTGGGGGGTGGGCAGGCTATGTTCAGACTTCAGAGAGAGATTTGGCTGCTTGGCTACTGGATTTTGTAGCAGGGAGACGCAACGTCTGCTATTTTATCTGTCGTCACTCGTCATTAGAGTGCTGGGTTGCTCCGTAGGCATGTAACGAATTCCATTTGCTTGGGGGCGGTGCATAGTATCAGATACCTCAACACTGAACGGCTGTTGTTCCTAACAAGGAACAGTGTGGATAAATTACTGAGGCACGAGAATAGAGAAATATGCACATGATGCCCGTTCAACTTTATAACAAGATAGTAATAATGTATAAGAGGATAACTGAACTTGAAGCAAAGGAAAAGATCGATTCTGTTAAGAAAAGAAAATACAGAGAAAGGAAAAAGGTTGCTGGTTTGCGGGTGGCATAGACAAGGAGACAAAGTTCTGTCCTCTAGCTAGTCATGTTTCTACAGATGTGTTCCACTTCTCTTCCAATGTCGATTCACCCAACATGGTTTCTGATTCTAGATAGAATCAGCTGGAGCCTGGAGCAGTTTCAACCGGCAAAATTTTGAAACATTTCGCAGCCGAATCACCCCCGAGCAATTCGTTTGCGGGCGCGAAACACTGTTCCGCAGCAATTCGGAGCGATTCACCTCGTCTCAGGTAACCTCCCACTTGCAGCTATTTACGGCAAAATGCCACCGCTTCTCTTTTCTTTTCGCACGCCCCCGAGGCCTCCTTCCCTTGCTCACGCCCACGGCTGCTCGGCAGGGCTCACCACCGCCGCCGCTACCAGCTGCTGTACGAGGTCGCAGCTACTCCCCACCGCTGCCCAGATCGCCGGCCGCGCCCCACCGTCGCCTAGGTCGACGCCCCCACCAAGCAGCACCAACCGCCCGGCCAAGTCGCCGCCGCACAGGTCTCCGCACGAAGACGCCACCCAGAGCGGGTCATCTCAGCCTCAAAAAGTTCCAGGTCGTCGCCCATACCGGCAAGGTACATACGTCACTCCATTTGCTCTTTTCCTCCACTAATGCAACGAGGCATGATTCATGTCAATTGTTTTTATTTGGTACGTGATGCTTGTATTGTTGCGTGCAAGTTAAATGGACCAGTAGATGTGCCTTGATAATTGTATTGATACACAGAACTTGACATGAATCTGAGTGATGACATGTATTTTGCACCCAGTCCCCACATTAATTTCTTCTTCTCATGGCCGCTATTTGCTGGCCGGTGGATCATCCATCACTTCTTTAGTCCTCTGTTAACTGCCCAATGTAAGTGTGCATACTTTTATTTACGTACTCATATTGTACAATTTTTACACATATTACGATGCATTTGACAATATTTAACCTAGGACTAGATACCACCACTTCCAAATTGATGACCTTAGGATAGGGGGTTAGTTCAAATTGGAACTAACTCTCCGCTGTAAACACATCAATTTACAAATCGAGAGAGTAATAATGCACAGACCTTTTGAAAAAACCTTGCCCCAAATTTTGACTTCACTGTTCACTACTAGACCATTTGTCTTTTTCGTAAATATTAGCTCAACTATTCTGAAACATGTGATCTATTGATACAAAGAAAGGAAAAAGCTAGGTTGCTTAAATTACTTATGAAAATAGATCTATTGACACTAGCTATTATTGTTTCAGTTAACTAAATAGTTGGACAAACATAACTAGTCAAAAAGTGAACAGTGAAAGCAAAAGTTTGTCAAGTGTTCTAAAATGAAGGTTTGTACTTCAGAATTAGTAGAAGCGAACGGCTGGCTAGTGCTTAGGATATATGTCCGGCTAGGTACATGGTTTGCCCACCTATCTTTAGGATGGAAGGGTGTCCATATGAATGTTTTCATTACGTTACCCCAATAATTCCCAGAGTTGGTATGAGTAAGAAGATTTGGTCAAGCCTTGTTCAATCGCCTGCACAAGTACAACCATACCTTAGGCCGCTTCTTCTTTTTCCCCTTAAATAATATTATTTTAATAAAAAAAATCATAACAGATGTACGATTTGAAAAAAATACAGGAATAAGTGCGAATCAGTCATCCTTTGACCGAATACTCAATTTGGTTCCCTGCCACACGGTAACTATTGTGTACAACCACCACCAAAAGGTATATGGGTACTGGTATGACCGATAGCCATACTTAAATAGATGAATATTGGCGTCTGCAATAATGTGGATCATGGCACTGCAACGCCTAACGGGTTCAGGGTAACGTAATTAAATAAGAGAATTCCCTTCAACGATTTTTCCTGTTTAGTGCTATTGTTTTTTCTTTTGCGAAGCACAATATAGGATCAAACACTCACATACATGTACAAGCACTCACTCCCTTACAAGCGCTTACGAGAGACTGAGTCGGTTGATAAATTCAATAAGTCAACGTAGGCGCTTTGTTGTCTGAGACATGTCGCCTACCACCGAAAAAATAATTAGTTTTAGTTTGTTACACTCCAAAATATATGGTACGACCTGGAATCAGAAGTTCACAACTAGGATAGCAATCCATGTTTTGTTTACATTGTGGCGTCCCACAACGAGTCACCCTTCTCCAAGCGCCTAGCGACCAAGGCGACGACTAGGCGATGCATATCTGTTGTGATAACTAAAACCCTGTGTGTGTTCCGAGGCAACCCATCTCCCTCCGACAACTTGTTGATGCCTAGGCTATAAAAAACAAGGATAGCAATAATCGCAATACTATGACTATGAGAACCGATTCCAGAGTAAGGGTCACCAGTTCCAAGAGAACCGATTAGTGCTATGACTATGAGTGCCCCTTAATTACATGGCTGCGTGTTAACATTTAGTCAGGTGAAGACCGATACTAGTCAGTATCCACACCGATAAAAAGCCAGTTGGTGGTCACACCACTACCGACTAACCCTATTTCAGCTATTTTTCCAAATCATACCTCTGTTCTGCATTTTTTTTATGAAAATAGTATTATTGAAGGAAAAAGGGCCTTTTCCAGTGTTAGAAAAGAAAATCTTCATTTTTTTATTGTGCTTCATTTGGGATGTCTCTATAACTTGTAACGTTGATGTGTAATTTCAGATAAGAATTTGATGGCAGGAGCAGGGCAAGCAGCGGATTTATGGAAAGAGTGGGGCGTCCAAGCACTGGTGCTATTGAGCTTCTCACTCCAGGTCACGCTGCTCATATTGGCAGAGTTCCGGCGCCGTGTTCACTCCGGTGTTCTTAAATTTTTCACGTGGTCTGCATACCAGCTAGCCGATGCGATAGCTATATACGTTCTCGGCCACATGTCGGTGATCAGCCGATCACGAGAGCATGAGTTGGTGGCGTTTTGGGCCCCGTTCCTGTTGATGCACCTCGGTGGGCAGGACAACATCACTGCCTACGCCGTCGAGGACAACCAGCTGTGGTTGCGCCACCTGCAGGCACTCGCCCTGCAGGCGGCGGGGGCTGCTTACGTCATCTACGTGTCCTCTATCCTCCACAGCCAACCATTGTTGCAGGTGGCCACCATCCTCATGTTTATTGTTGGTGCTGTCAAGTACGGAGAGAGGGTGTGGGCGCTCCGATGCGCTTCCACTAGCGCATCAGGTAACAATTACCAGTGCATAGAGACATTGAGCGACTTTGACATGCACAAAATCCTTCATCCTACAAGTCGCCCAGCCACGGAAAATATCCTATTCCTAGGTCACGAGCTGCTGGGTGTTCCCAAGGATTTTTTAAAAGGGCCGGTACCTTATTCATTGAAATTCGTATTTTGGGAGCGCGTGGGCGACGATGTTTCCCAAGAACAGTGGGGAGCTCGTCAGTTTCGCCTTGACGAGGACCAGGCGTACCAAGTAGCCGAAATGCAGGTCTCCCTAATGTACGACGTCTTCCACACAAAAGCTGAGTCGCAGAGCGGTTGCATCCGTATAGCTTCGTCAGTGGGCACCGCGGTTGCATTGTCATTGTTGTTTCCTCTACTGTCTGGTGGTACTAGTGATCGTCATAATGCCGGAGGTTACAACAGAGTAGACGTAGTTATCACATACGTCCTGTCAGTCGGGGCTGCTGTCCTAGAGGCTCTGTCTCTGCTGAGGTTCACTCTTTCGAGTTTTAATTGGTACCAATACGAGAGAAAAAGAAAGGAATTAGATTTGCCGATTGGGCGTGTAGCAAGGTGTTTCCTCCGGCTCGTCGGTGAACCGAACAGGGAAAGCATCGTGCGGAGCATAGAAAGGTTGCGAGACCTCAAGAACAGAACAGGAAGGCTTGTAATCACGTCTCTCCGCCGGCTCGTCCACGCAGCCGATCGAAGAAGAAGGCACAGCTGGTCCCGCTCCATGGGGCAGCACAGCTTGCTTCAGGTGTGCGCTCGCAGCAGGACCAGTTGGAAAAGCAAGGTGGCGAGAATGGTGGGCGTCGAGGACTGGTGGAACACGCTGGCTTCCTCACGGTCCGTCCCCGTCTCGCCGCTCGTCGAGCAGCTGGTGATGAAGCAAGTGCTGGAGAGCAGCGACCAAATCCATAGCCCACAGAGTCAGGTGGCGTTCAGGTGGAAGATCCAGCGAGCGTACGATGACCTGCACTTGAGCATCGACCATGACAAACTGAGCTTGGAGAAGAGCATCCTTCTGTGGCACATCGCCACAGACCTCTACCTACGGTGGTACAAGGATCAACCAAAGAGCAGCAGCTCTAGGAAGGACGACCTGCTTCTTGCCGAGGCTGTTGAGGCCCTCTCCAACTATACATGCTTTTCCTCGTCGCGGCGCGTCCCCACATGCTGCCTCCCCCAGCCAACCGCAATGCCTACGTGGAGATGTGCTATGTTCTGACTCTCTTGAAGTATACCTGGCAGACACGCTACGACGCTTCGGAAATGCATTGAACACCGAATCCGAGTTTGAATTTCCCGTCCGTAGTGGCAGCCTGAGCATGTTCAGCTGGTGTTCCGTCGACACCAACCCTGCATTGTGGGGAGGATGTATGCTTGCCGCAAAGCTCGTCGGCGGGGAGTCGCCGTCTGCTATGTTGGAGCTGATCGGCAAGGTCTGGGCGGAGATGCTTTGCTACGTGGGCAGCCGATGCAGTGCGTATTCTCATGCCAAGCAGCTCAGCGACGGCGGCGAGCTCCTCACCGTCGCCGCCTTTCTTGTTGAATACCTCAAAAGAAGAGATCTCCTCGGAGCTAGTACTGATGCGTCTCTATCTTTTGAGAGGGGTACTGATGCGTCTCTAGTGCCGTCTGACCGGACTAACGACGAAGAAGCTTGATGGAGGAACCCAGTAATATTTTTCCGTAAGGCACTGTGTGGAGCCTTTGTAAGTTTATCCACTTGATTTTTTTTTCTGCTTTGTAATATTTTGTGCAAAAGAGTAAAACTGGAATTCAGTTCTCCTAGTTCTTCCTTGTTTCCAGTTATTTACACAAGAACATGATACGAGTGCAATCGCATACTTTTTCTTTGTTTCCATCCTCGCGCCACCACGATTCTTCGACAATGGCATGTTTATTCTGAGCGTGTTTATTCTGCAAAATCTTCATCACTTCGTTGTTTCACCACCACCAACTTCTGTTTGAAGAGATATCTTTGCCTCCATTGCAGAGTTGCAGCAGACAAGTGCCGGTGTTGCTGATGCAAAACGAAGGCAAGCAGCTGGATCGATGTTTTGACGCTGTTTTTCCATCCCATCTGATCAGCTTGCTCCTATGTATATCAACTGAATCCTCATGTAATTTGGTCTTTGTACCTTCATGTCGTCTTCATCTTGCGGGCAGTACTAATTACTAAAGACCATGGAAGCAAATCCAGTTTAGTGAACACGCTTGCCAATTGAAATGCCATTTACATTGCACTAAATGTGGCTTATATATAGAGCTATAACGCTAGTTCAGAACTTTCCAATGTTGCCATGCACCAACCACACCAGGTGTCGCAGGGCACGGATGGATCAAACACAACTCGAACAAGGCACCAGCATCTTTACCCCATTTCGTTTGGGATGAGGAAAGCGTAACCAGTTGTTAATCACATCATACGAACTGAAGAAAACAGAGACGGGGTGTTGACTAGATGTGCAGAGACTTTGACTTCTTGGCTACTGCATTTTTGCGAGACAGGCAACAGGCACATGCACATCAAGGACGCGGGAGGGGGCACCAGATCTTCAGTTTGTCTTATGATTAATTATGAAATGCGGTTGTTAAGGAAGTAAAATAGCTCAAATTCCAATTTTCATGTGCTTCAATGCACCACTTCCCCGCCCGGGCGTGTGCCCGCCGCTCGACCGTCGCCCCGCCCGCCCAACTGCATCCCACGCCAGCCCTAGGGCACCGCTCCGCCCTGGCGCACGCAGCCCAACCCACACCGTGCCCCACCCGCCACCCTCTTGCCGTGCGACCCACCCCAACTCGTCGCGTGCCACGCCCTCCATCCCACCTGTAGCGCGCCCGACCCCTCCTGCCGTCCCGCCCCGATGCTGCCGCGCATGCTTAGCACGCCTTGGTCGAGAGAGGAAGAAGAAGAGTTTTTGTAAAAAAAAAAAAAAGAAAGAAGATAAATGATCATTTTAGAGAACTGACAACGGAATCATGGTCATTTTAGATAAGACCATGGTTTCGTGGCAATTTTCTCGAGTCAACTACAGCTCACTCAGGCGTGTTTGGATGCTCAATTTTTTGAAGTTTCCGTAGAATACTACAGTTTCCAAAAAAATATATATAGTTCTTGTGTATTTGAGGGTGTTTGGATGTAATTAGTTGCATAGTTTTAGAAACCGCAATTTTCTCAAAACTGCATTTTTTGCAGTTTAAAAACTCCATCACGAACCTTTTTTTCTAAACTAAGTAGACGGTGCTGCTGCCCATGTATGCGCGCGCTTTCCTTTTCGTCTTGCGCCTTTTTTTTCTATCCGCCCTACGACTTGCCGCGGGACCATACATTCATTTCCTCTGGAGCTAGCAAAAATAAGAGTTTAATGACTTCTCATCGGGTTGCATCTTCTAAAAATATATAGATGTTCAAGTCGACCGTTTGCCTACTGTAGTTTTTTTTAAAAAACATAAACGCCACTAACCAGCAATCGATAGCCCAGCTCGCACCATCGTCTTCTTCCGCGTTGTGCTGTCGACCTTCAATCCTCCACCCTTGCCAATCGAATCACCGCCGTTCGGTGCCGTCGCTGCCTACCGCACCCTTCCTGCGCCCGCCCTCCCCACCAGCTCCGCCTGCCGCTAGCCACTCCGACGTGGCTCCTCTACCCTTGCCCCTGTCCACCACCCTCTTCCACCCAATTCTTAAGGTCGCTACAACGGCCCGCCTCTGCCACCGGTGGCCGCTGATCCGGCCTAGCCACCGGCTCTGCCGAGCTGGTATACAAGTGGTATGATAGAGTTTTTTTTAAAAAAAAACCCTATATTTTCCACCGTTTGGAAATACTTGTCACTTGGAAGATCACAGTAGCAACTTTGATTACATATCTTTTTTTAAAAAATATGTCTAGTTACTTTAAACTTTCATATTGTTTGGTAGGTTTTGAGGCACATTACATTAGTATTATATACTTTCAAATATATCTAAATATTTTTTAAAAGAAAATGTAAAATTAAAGTTGCTACAGTGATGTACCCGATGACAAGTATTTCCAAACGGGTAAGTACTTCGAATCCACAGATCCCAAACAGGGCCTCCCTCAGTCCCTCTGTCGTCGATAGTAGTGTGTGCAGCGTAAAACAATCCCCTTTCCATGGAACGGATCGGCGGCGAGGTCGCCGCCGATCGCGTGAATCCCTCTGGCGAGGACCGCCTCAGCCATTGGCGGAGCTGAGATTGCTCGGCTGGGCATTCATACTTGGACAACGACAATAAAATTTTTTGGCAAAAATGACGAGAAATATTTTTTAGAAAATACCAAGCTTCAAATGAACATTGTGTGGGAGGAGGCGGAGTTTTGGGATTCAGAGATTTGAGGGAAAACTTGCCACTCGTGCTGACTGTTGTGCATCTTGTGGATTTTGAGGGATGGTGTTCTGTTGGCTTTGGGCCTCTAGACTACATGTGAATTTGTTTTTCTCAAACATTTTGGGCATTCATATGCATGCCCATGAATACAAGCAGCTCCGCCAATGGCCTCAGCGCGCTCCCCGACGACGTGCTGGTCCACATCCTCCTCCGCCTGGAGACCGCCGACGCCGTCCGGACCAGCGTCCTCTCCCGCCGCTGGCGGCGCGCCTGGACGCTCCTCCCGGAGCTCCGCTTCGACTTCTTCGCCGAGCCCCACCCCGTCGCCGCAGCCCTCGCCGCCCACGACGCGGCCCTCATCTCCCTCCACGTGGGGGCCCTGGACGCCGCCCCCGAGTCCGTGGCGGCTTGGCTCCCCGTCGCCGCAAGCCGCCTCTCCGGTCGCCTCGTCTTCGAGAACCGGGCACCAGGGCGAAATGATGACGAGGACGACGAAAGGGGCGCCTTTGAGCTCCCCTGCTTCGAGCGCGCCACCGGCGTCAAGCTCGACCTAGGGTTTCTCCCCATCGCCGTGCCGGCCGCCGGCGTGTTTGCCCAACTCACCGATCTCTGCCTGGTTCGCATCCGGATCCGTGGCCCGTGCAAGCTCGGCGACGCTGTGTCCTCGCCGCGGTGCCCGTGCTTGCAAAAGCTCACCACCTATTTCATCCAAGGGCTGAGCGATATCACCATCCACTCCGAGTCTCTCTTGCTAATGGAGCTGAGGAAAATTTGTGGCTTGAAGCAGCTCACAGTTGTGGCGCCAGCACTCAAAGAACTTGCGGTGACGTTCTGCTTCTCGGGTGGTCTAAATCAACAACCTGTTGCCAATATCTCAGCTCCTCGGTTGAAGTCGCTCGAGTGGTATGATTCATATGATCCAAGCTCCGTCCATCTCTGCAAGATGGAACATCTTCAATGGTTGTCCACATGCTTTTATCCCTATGCACATGGCGGCTTTACAGATAATAGTGCTTCTTCAAAGCTCTTGCCGATCTTTAAGGTCATTGAACGTCTTTCCCTCGTGCTCATCTATAGGGAGGTGAGTTTACATCATTTCTGTTAAGGAGTTGTGTTGTCAAACTAACTTGCCAACAACCTAGTAACAAAGCCAACTTAGAGTTTAGGTATTTGCATAGGTGTTATCTGTTATGTCTAATTTAGGTAGGCACACCCATTATTCAACTACGTTAGCGTGTACTAGCTTGCAGAAGCAGCATAAATGAAGATATCGGAATTTGAACTTTATTTGGGGAGCAGTGTAAGTTTTCCTCCTGATTGAGCAGTTATTGATGCCTGCATTATTGGCTTGCCTGTGCATTGATAGTGTTACACATAAGATAAATTAAATAAATTCCTATGACTGAGCTTCCAAATGTCTTATATGTCAGTGTTAGTAAAAGAAAAGGAATAACTTTGCTTTGAAATGGAAACCTGTGTCCTAGTTTAGAATTGACTTAGTTTGCAAAGAATATCTTCGCTTCACACCACTGAAGCAAGTGTCCTAATCAAGTAACACGTTATTAGGGAATTAGTCCAGTGCAGCATGTGAGGCCTGACAGGATTTTCCTCATAATGGTGCCATTTGAGAATCAGAAATTCATAGGTGACCAGGGGAGGATTATCCTCATCTCCACGGCACGGATACATGTATCAGTATCCGATGAATACGGATGCGGTGACACGCCGTTTTCTTAGAAAACCCAATTCGTGGATACATATTAATATTTTCTAGAAAAAAGACATATAGTGAATATGAGAAATAATAATGGCTTAGCCGCCTACAACATGTCCACAAATGGTAGAAACTAAGCAAATAAGTCACAGCACATCTTCTCGTACAAGGATTAGTCTCTACTAACAGGATTTAGGAAATTATAACCAAGGATACATATTGCTGCCGCAAGCAACAGTTGGGGATATGTTATAAGTATCCAAGAAGTATCCGAGCTTTTGGTGAAGTATCCGTGTTTTATAGATCCTCATAATGGTGCCATTTGAGAATCTGAAATTCATTGGTGACCAGGGGTTATCGCATCCCCATTATCGAAAATGTGATAATTCAACATGCTGCATTTTAAAATATCTATATATAATTAACTTATATATATATGTATATGCAAACTAGACCCCCTTTTTTCTGTTTGCTCATGTCAAGATACTCAATGAAATTGTGAGGTGTGTACTGTGAGGTACCTTTTGGCATGAAATATACACACTAGCAGTTTGATGCGCTAGTAGGGTTATTAGTCATGTGCACATGAACTCTCTTGTGAGGAAGGGAAAGATAGTGAGAACTTGAACAACCATGGTTTGTACTGGTAAAACATGTTTCTTGTTCGCATGATCATGGTTTGCAGCTGGGAAAGGACTTCATATCTATATCATGTTTTAAATAATTAACATTTTTAATCTGGATGATCAACCACCAGTCTTGTGTAAGAAACAAATCAAACTTGTCAAGTTAGAACAAATAGTTCTGGCGTCATATTCCGTTATTGATTTGGGTATTTCTTTTTTTTCTTCCCGGCCTTTACATATAACCATTCTTCTTTTCTTGTTGAATTCTTTTGAAATGGCAGGACATAAGCGGCTTTCAATATGTGATGCAAGACATAACAATGCTCCCTCAGGCTACGTTTTTGAGATTGATGGTAGTCGATAAAGGACATGCGTTTGGAGACAGCTTGTTTCATGTGCTTAAGATGTGTAACGGTCTAAGAAGCTTGTTTCTTGCATTACGAGTGCCTGACAACTTGGAGGTAAGGCTCTGATTGTCTATCTAAATATCTAATATATGTAAATAACATGGACATAGTTTGGTGTCATATCTGCTACAACGTATCCTACATCGAAAGCGCCTTCTGTAAGTACACCACCGGAAGCAGGAGTTGAAACAGAGTGAGAGTTGTATTGAACGGGAACTTTAGCGCGTGTCTCACGTGAGTGTTGAGCTGGCCAGTGGGCCCCTACTGTCTGTGTCTCCAGAGTGCTAGCATAAAGCATGACTGAGTGTTGTGTAACAAATTATCGATGAAGTAGAAACTGATCTCCCTACATCGCTGTCTTACTTCTCCCTCAAGTTTCCTTGCTGTTCTTCCTAATCCTCTATCAAATCGCTGGATTCCTCTCCAGCGAGTTACCAATCCCTTGTACCCACTACGTTTGGCTTGATATTTGGATAGAAAACAACATAGCATTTGTGTTTCTTTTTTTTTCGCAAAACTGTTGCATAGTTTCGCTTGATATTTGGAGGACCCCTGCCTAGTTGTTGGTTTGACATTAGTACTTTTCCCCAACATTTTGTTGGAACTATATGTTTATGTATCTCCTTAGCGAGAATAATCAGTTCTGTAAGTCATGCAATTGCACACTTTCCTGGGTAATAAACCTTGAAAATACAAATAGTATGTTTAGAAACATATAACAGTTGATGAGGTGCTGACTGTGTTGTTGCATAGAGACTCAGATTTCCAGATGTCACAGTTAGGATGCTGGACATAATTCTGAAAGTTTGTGATGTGTATTTGTATGTGGGACAATGTAGCCCTATGGGTCTGCAGCCAGTTTTATTGAACTTATATTGGAGCCTTGAACACTAATTATTTCATCAATTTTAGGCTAACTCCTAGGAATTTGAAAAATAACACCTAGTATCTGAAGTTCCAAGAAGGCCTGTAAGGTTCCTTTGATTGCTTAACATCAATTAAATGCCTTCTGTTTATGGTTTATTTATTGCTGGAGGTAATTGGCTCCAAACAGATTAGCAACGCTATTATCATTTTCTAAAAACTGTTGATAGCATACATCCATGCAATTGATAGTTTTAACTTACTCTCGTTCCTTAATCTAGAACATATGGCAGTAGATGGGGTGTTGACTGTGTTGTTGCATACAAATAAGGGGTTATTTTCAAATTCCTAGGAGTTGCCTAAAATTTATGAAATAAAGTTTTAGGCTAATTCATAAAAATAACCTATGCCTGAAGTTCCAATCAGACCGTCAAGTTTCCATTAATTGCTTAACATCATTTAAATACCTTCTGTTTATGTTTTCTTTATTGCTGGAAGTAATCGACTCCGAATAGATTGGCAATATTATTGTTCTCTCCTTCCTGATGTCACTTAACAGTATGCTACCCATTTTAGGCACAATATGTGTGTCCATCGGGCTGTGCTTGTGATCAACCATCAAATTGGAAGACCGAGGAACTTGCATTGAATAGCCTCCAAGAATTAGCAATTGTTGGCATGAAAGGGACCGACCATGAAGTTGCTGTCATGAAACGACTGTTCAGTTGTGTGATGGTGCCGATAGAGATAACTTTCAATTGTTCGGTCAGTGAAAGCAAGGTCAGGGAGCTTCGTCAAACTTTATCAACATTTTGCAAGTCAGAAACAAGGTTGAAGTTTTACAAGCTTCTTAAAAATGAATCAGGGGGCAAGCCCATACGGTGTTTGCTTGCCTCATAAGAACCAGGCACCTTGAGACGAATAAAGAAGTGGTGTCATCAGTTGTGATAACCCTGTATGTTATCGTGCCCTATTGCTAATCATTATACTATGCATATCATGAATGGTATCACCGAAGAAGAATACAGTTCTGCAAGTTTGTGGCAGTTGTGTATGGTATATTCTTCATTACTTCTGTTGTTTCACCAGCAAATTCTTTGAAGAAATATCTCTGGCTCCATTGCAGAGTTGTAGATTTGTGCCTGCAGAATGCTCGTAACTAATTGTGACGTCCAAATCGAATCCAACACAAGATCACAGGGGAATTTGGATGTTTCGGTAGCTATATTGAACAAAGGAGGAACATGAGTTCTTACTTCTTCAGCAAGAAGAAGGATTACAGGAAAATAGCAAGTTGCCCGAAATGATACAGCTCTCTGGCTTATCACATGAGTACACCTTCTAAAGCAGGAAACATAAAGGAATGAAAGCGTAAACTACAGTTGAGAATATAACCTTAATCCTCAAGTTACCAGCAGACAACGTTTACATGTTGCCTTTGCTTTTCTTACGCCTGAGTAAGCGTAAACGTTTATATGTTGTCTTCATCACTTCTGTTGTTTCACCAGCAAATTCTTTGAAGAAATATCTCCGGCACCATTGCAGAGTAGTAGATTTGTGCCGGCAGAATCCTTGTAACTAGTTGTAACGCCCGAATCGGATCCAACACAAGATCACACCGGAATTTGGGTGTTTTGGTAGCTATATTGAACGACGGAGGAACATGAGTACAAATAACGAGTGCCTGAAATGATACAGGTCAATACGCCTTCTGAAGAGGAAACATAAAGCAATGAAAGTGTAGATTACATAGTTCAGAAATAGCTAAAGCTAATCTGGTCCACAGACTTGACATCCAATGGTCTTCACGAGATGGATCATGACACTAATGTTGTCGCTGCTGCAAAACATTAGCAAGCAAGATCAATATTTGAGCAGTTTATTCATTGCTTCTTATATGCTTGTCAACATTCGCTTTGAGAATATAACCTTAATCCTCAAGTTACCAGCAGACAACTTTTATACATTGCCCTTGCTTTTTTTACCACTGCTGTAGACCTGTAGTGAACCAAATCTTTGGAGTGGTAACAGCGCACATGGTCCAAAGTTCATGAAAGCAAAAACTATTTAGCTAACACACTTGTATCCTCTGAAATGCTATGTTTTATTGCCTTTAATATCTCAACTATAAAGCTACTAGTAATTCAGAACATTCTGATCTTGGGAAAATACCCTCATGAAATGATGTTTAATCCAATTTGGACTTGAGTAGGTTGAAAAAGGAAATCCAACCTGGCAAGAAATGAGCAACACATAGGTTCAAAATGCCAGAATATCTTTCCATATTCTGAAAATGAAGTCACAAATATGGCGATATAGGTATAGGTGACACAAAATGTTGTGCACGATGTTCACAAGGCTGGAACATCTTTCCATTGCCCTTGATTCTCACTTGAACAATGTTTTCCCAAGTACTGTCAGGAAATGTAAACTATTTTTAGAGTCGGCTGTGAATGGTCCTCGCTAGCATCAAGAGTCATGTACCATGCAGCTGATCGGCCGCATGAGCCTCAGAATGGCGAAGCCCCATCGCAGTCTTCCTCCACTCATATGGCTCCCGGATCTAACGGAAAGGATCGGGAGGGCGAAGATGCGAGCAATTCGCCGCCATCTGAGGCGAACGGCCACCGCGCGCTCGAGCTCACGCGGCCGGGCGTGGCGGATCGATCAGGACCTGTGCCACATCCGCGAATGCGGCGGTGGTCGCTCTGAGAGATCACTGCGCTTACGCACCCACAGACACCGATGAGAACGGCTCTGAGAGAACACGGTCCTTGTGTTTTTTTTTTTTTTTGACTCGAGGAACCTCTCTGCTTCCATCGCCGTGATGTTATTTGTTCATGACACATTGGTTGCAGATCGGTGGCAATAGAACGAAGGGGTCAATGCTGCTAACGAAAAACACTGGCAAACAAGAGCAAACACCTTCACCGCGTTCATTCGTGGCATCTTAACCAGCTTGTTCGCATGCCCTACGCACAAACCTTTAACTCTGTTTTCTTCATCTGGGTGAGCATCCTGATCTTCAGTTCATGAAAGCAGATCCGGTGAAACAAACGCACTTTTCCAATCAAATGATGTATTTATTGCATATAGTACTGTATGGTGTCCCAATCTAGGTAAAATGATAAATCCAGAACATCCTGATCTTTTGATGCGTATCCAGCAACTGAACTGAAGTTATATTTTGGCACATTCTGTTGTTGCAGGTAGTCAGTCAATGTACTGCAGGCAGGTCACCATTCAGACAGAAGTTAGAACTGCATGAACATATCACACATGACAATTGAAAAATGTAACACAGTGTCGGTACCCACTGGCAAGCCGTCTCCATTTCGTTTGACTTGAAGATATCCTAACCAATAGTTCGTGTCATGGATAAGAACTGAAGAATAAGAGAGATGGATGCAGGCTAATTTGCAGAAAAGAGATTTGGCTTCTTTGCTACCGCATTTTGGTGAGACGTGCACATCAAGAGAACACCTCACTGGAGACGACACGGAACTTTAGGGGGTGTTCGTTTCTCTAGGCCTAAATTTAGGCCGCTTAGAATCTTATCATTTAAGGGTATTAAATAAAGTTTAATTAAAAAACTAACTACAGAACCTTATACTAATTCGCGAAACGAATCTAATAAGGGTAATTAAGACGTGATTAGACGATAGTTACTGTAGCATCACTGTAGCAAAACATAGCTTAATTAGGCTCATTAGATTCGTCTCGCAAATTAGCACACATCTGTAAAAAGGTTTTGTAATTAAATTTATTTAAGACGCTTAAATAGTAAGATTAGTTTTGATGTGACCTTTAGGCCTAAAAACACGAACAGGGCCTTAAACTGTCGATACAGTACGAACATTCATCATCCAAGTTATTCAGTGATGAGCTTCTTTTTTTTTTTTTTTTGAAAGTCAGTGATGAGCTTCTTCTCCGGTGTTTGTAGCACTTTACCAATTTTTTATTTCAAAGAAAATGAGAATCACTCTGCGTTCATCACCTATATATTACGTTATTTGCACATGAACATGGTACGAGTGCTAGAACAGAAGAACGCTGGCGCCAAACAGGGACAAGCAATAACAGAGCAAAAGATGCTCCAAATTACGAGGGCACCATATTGCTCGCAAGTCGCAGATACAGCGATATAGATGGCTCAAAAGTGCCGCACGCGCTGCAGTGCACACCTCAGCAACTTAATTCATCCTAAACTGCGACGACAGCATGTAGAATTTTACAGGACTGAATGAATGAGGACTCCCCCAATAGTGCGGCTATCCAGATTAACTTTAGCTAATGCGACATTTCCCTCTACTACTGCAATTTGACCGGGCTGAAGAAAATACTTTGTAGAAGGGAGAGGCAGCTTAAGCTATTTTTTCTGGTCGTGAGAGTGCTGGGTTGCTCTTTAGGCACGTAACGAATGCCATTTGCTTGGGGGCTGTGCTGAGTATCAGATACCTTAAAACTAAAGAGCGGTTGTTCTTAATTAACGATGAACAGATTGGATAAATTACTGACCAATGAGAATATTTATTTTTCAATTTTATTTGTTCAAGAAAAATGCACATGATGCCCTTTCAACTTTATAGCAGGATAATGATGTATTAAAGGGTAGCATAACCCCAAGGAAAGGAAAAGATCGATTCTGTCAAGAAAAGAAAACAAAAGAAAGGAAAAGGTTAAGGGGTTGCAGGTAGCATAGATCAGTGGAGCCAAAGTTCTCTTGTTTTATATATGTGTTCCACTTCTCTTCGAATGTCGATACAGTACGAACATTAATTCATCACTCGTGACTCTCTTCGCCCCAGCCCCCACATTAATTTTGTCTTCGCATTGGCCGCTGTCTGCCAGCCGGTGGATCGTCCATCGTTTCTCTGGTACTCCGCTAATTGCCCAGTATAAGTGTAGAATACTTTTATTTACTCACATTATTCTTGAAAATGTTTCGATGTCTTGAACATCTAACCTAGGACTACTACCACCGTTTCTGAATTGCTGACCATATATAGGGAGGTTAGTTCCAGTTTGTACTAACTCTCCTGCGTGACTCCATCAATTCACAAATGAGGGAGAAATAATGCACAAATCTTAGTTTCAAAATAGGGAAACATTGTACGTACGACTAGTGTTGTCTGACCCCGGAGCAGTGTTGAAGTGTAAAAGTGAATTGTCTACCTTCTCCCATTGGCTTAAGCTTTTGGGTTCATCTGGTTAGTGGGTTCATTCTTTGCATAATATGCTGTCGTTTGATGCCCCAGTCGGACTGGAGCCGGACAACTCCAGTCGGATGTATAGCACCGTCCTTGAAAAAACTTATCAACTTCGGCTTCACTGTTTATTATTAGACCATTTGTTTTTCCGCAAATATTATTTCAAATATTCTGAAACATATGACATGGATCAAGCATTTGTGTATGGTGTCGCAAAGCATTTTTTTTGCTCAAATACATGTTCACTTATTATACTTCCGTTGGGACGTTGTCTATTACTATGTTGTCATCATGTTCTTGAATACAACGTCTACTTACTACTGTATGTTGTTGGTTGTAATTTCAGAAAAGAACTCCATGGCACAAGCAGCACATCTATGGAAAGAGTGGGGCGTCCAAGTGCTAGTGCTTTTCAGCTTTACGCTCCAGGTCACTCTCCTCATCTTGGCAGAGTTCCGTCGGCGTGTAGACTCCGGTGTCCTTAGATTTTTCACTTGGTCGGCGTACCAGCTAGCTGATGCGACAGCCATCTATGTCCTCGGCCACATGTCAGTGACCAACCGGTCATCGGAGCATGAACTGGTGGCGTTCTGGGCCCCGTTCCTTCTGATGCACCTCGGCGGGCAGGACAACATCACTGCGTACGCCATCGAGGACAACAAGCTATGGCTGCGTCACCTGCAAACGCTCGTTGTGCAGGTGGCTGGGGCTGCTTACGTCGTCTATGTGTCTTCTATCCTGAGCAGCCCTCCACTGTTGCAGGTGGCCGTCATCCTCATGTTTGTTGTCGGTGCTAAGTACGGGGAGAGGGTGTGGGCGCTACGACGCGCTAGTAGTAGCGGCGGCAATAATTACCAGGGCTCTAGATCTGGCATAATATCGGCTACTAAACTTCACTTCATTCATCGTCCTTCTTCAGATCGCTCAGCCACAGAAGATACCATACTCCTAGGTCACGAAATGTTGGATGCTCCCAAGGATTTTATAAAGGGGCCGATACCTTATGAATTATCATTCGTACTTGAGCGGGAGGTGGCGCGCGTGGGCACGATCCAGTTTCGTCTTTCTGGGGAGCAGGCGTACAATGTGTCCCAGCTGCAGGTCTCCTTAATGCACGACGTGTTCTACACAAAAGCCGAGTCGCAATCTGGTTGGATCCGTATAGTTTCGTCATTAGCCACAACAGTTGCATTATCATTGTTGTTTCCTCTACTATCAGGTACTAGTGAGCGTCATAATGACAGTTACAACAAAGTGGATGTAGTTATCACTTACATCCTGTCAGTCGGAGCTGCTGTCCTAGAGGCTACGTCTCTTCTGAGGTTCATCTTGTCGAGTTTCAATTGGTCCCGGTTGGAGAGGATGGCTATCAATTCTCGGCAGCAGCTCGGTCATAGAGGACGTCCAAGAACTACCTTGTCGTCTTTCCGAACCCAGATGATAAGAATCGAAGTCGGTGTGCTTAGGCCTGTAATTACATCTCTCCGCCGGCTTGTCCATGCAGCAGATTGGAGAGTAAGGCACAGCTGGTCTCGCTCCATGGGGCAGCACAACTTGGTTAAGGTGTGCGCTCGGAGCAAAACCAGCCGGAGCAGCAAGATGGCAAGAAGGATGGGAGTCGAGGACTGGTGGAACACGCTGGCTTCCTCGTGGTCCGTCCCCGTCTCGCCGCTCATCGAGCAGCTGGTGGTGAAGCAAGTGCTCGAGAGCTGCGGCATCTCCAAAACAAGGCCCGACCACATCCTCAACTCACGGGGTCGGGCAGTGCTCGAGAGGAAGAGCCAGCAACTGTACGATGATCTACGCTGGAGCGTCGACCATGACAAATTGAGCATGGAGGAGAGCATCCTCCTATGGCACATCGCCACCGACCTCTACCTACGGTGGTACAAGGATCAACCAAAGGCCTCCAGCAGCTCCAGGAAGGACAACCATCTTGCCGAGGCCGTTGAGGCCCTCTCCAACTACATGCTTTTCCTTGTTGCGGCGCGTCCACACATGCTGCCTCCCACTGCCAACCGCAGTGCCTACGTCGACATGTGCTATCTTCTGACTAACTTGGACTACATCTCAGCCGAGGAGCTGGCAGGCATACTACAGGGCAACGGGGATGCATTATTGGACCCCGAAATCGCGGGTTTTGCCTTCCCTTTCCCTACCGGTAAAACAGGCCAGTTCGGACCCATACGTGAGTCCCTTAAGGCCAATACTGCATTGTCGAGGGGATGTAAGCTTGCCACAAAGCTCACCACCGGGAACTCGCCATCTGCCGACACGCTGGAGCTGATCGGCCAGGTTTGGGCAGAGATGTTGTGCTATATGGGCAACCGATGCGGTGCATATGCTCATGCCAAGCAGCTCAGCGACGGCGGCGAGCTCATCACGGTCGCTGCCTTTCTAGTTGAATACCTAAAAAGAAATCTCCTCAAAGCCAGTACTGAAGTTGCTAGCTAGCGCCGTCGCCTGAGCAGCGGACCAACGACAAATAAGCTTTGATGGTGCGACCCCTACAACTGAAGTAATTCATTCCTGGTGTGTCTATACCTGTGGGCTTCATGTGGTTGTTAGTAAAATACTGTTGTTGAAATACTACTTTCCTTAAGGCCCTGTTTGGCACCTTTTTAGGTTCATTCACTTGTAATTTGTTTCCGTTCAAAGAGTTGCCAACGCTCGAGTTGAATTCACAAGTTCTACTTTTTCTTTCTTTCCAATTAGCTAGTTAAACATGAACATGATACGAGCGCAAGGGCAAAAGTACCTTTTCTTTGTTTCCATCCTCGCGCGGCCAAGTTCTTCAATCGTCACTTCCCAAGTTCTTTGCTGTAAAACATTAGCAAACAAGATCAATATTTGAGCAGTTTATCAATTGCTTCGTATATGCTTGTCAACATTCGCTTGAGAATATAACCTTAATGCTCAAGTTACCAGCACACAACTTTTACACGTTGCCCTTGCTTTTCACTGTAAGTAGTCCTCGTACTGTTAAGTGAGATGGGAGATCTGTCAATATGTACGCTCTTACCTCCTCCGAATATGTGCTCCGGAAAAACAAAGGACAAACATCTTTTTCTCTTTATAAAGATCTCGGGACTCGTAATTGACCATGTCATAAATATAAAACCGCGTTAATAACGCGGTTAGACTTGGTACTTCCTTCATACAAAAATAGATGATATTTTAAAGTTATCTGGTTTTACTGATTTACTTGACGTTTTGGGTTCTCAATTAAAGCCGGCTCTCGTAAGCTCCTCCGGCTCGGATCTTCTGTAGCAATGTTCCAGCCCTCAAATCCTTTCCCAATCTCCTACCGCCCAAGATCCACACCGCTCCTCCCCTCCCTAATACCCTCCCATCTCGATTCCCGGCAGCGAATGTGCTCGGCACGGATCTGCTGGCCAGCTTGCTCGAGGAGGACGCCCGACGTTGTCGCGAGCTCAGGGACGACACCTGCCGTCGCCGCAAGGTCGGCAAGGATGCCATTGCCGCGAGCACAAGATATGCTCACATCACCGCGAGCTCCGGAGAGGCCGTTGTCGCCGCGGTCTTCGTCTACCTACTCTAATACTCTCCATCCCTTTATATAAGGGATTTTGGCATTCAAATTTGTCCCTAAATATAAGAATTCTAGAGATAACATAAACTTTGATCAATTAATTTAGTTGTGGAGGGTTGTTGAGCTGATGATCGTTTCCTTTCTCCGTTGTTTTGTTGTTTGAACATTATAATCCCTTAAATAAAGGTAAGGAGCTTGAGAGAGTAGGTTGTCATCTGAAGTAATTCAATGTTGTAGTATGAGAATACTCTACTTTGTCTCGCCTTTAAAAATATTCAAGGCCATAAATTTTGGTTGGTCTAACAGTGTTACCACTTCGAGAAAGTGAAATTATTAAGTTGCTATGTGTGCAAATTGAATGAAAGTAATCAGAGAAAATAATTAGTGAATCACGTTTTGCTAGCAGTGAATATCTAATGGCCATGAGAGCTCAATAAATACGTTTTCATAATAAATAAGCAATTAGAGGTTTAGTGCATGTACACATCTTTGGCATGGTACCTGATTTGCATATTCTGTATCCTAGGAGAGATGAACATGACTTTTCGATAATCATCCTTCCTATTACCGTCCAGTTTGTCGCACAGGGTGATGCATGGATTGTTGCAACATGTGTCACATGTCCACTGTCTTTGCTGAATGTCCAGAGACCAACATTTACAGCATGCTTGTGCTCGAGGTGCATCTGTTTTGCATCGGCTGCAAGCTATATGACGTGCATCTCCTCATCTTGTTTGGTCCTTCATCGTGCTGCACGCATGCATCAATTTAAGGTGACATCTAACCTTTTAAAGACATCAATTTAAGGTGACCTCATGCATGCGTTGGGAGGCATTTTATCTGGTTATCCTGTGACCGCGTGATGGCAGGGCTACCCTGTGGCTATGCGGCGTCAATACACCATCTCGTGCATGAACTTTTTATGAACCCATCGTCTCCCTCTCTGACGGTGAAGGATGGCGTCATGTGACTACTCATGTCCATGTACCATGGGCACCAGTTCCTCAACATGAAAGGCAAGCATGATCATCTATCTTGTTTGGCATCCGGCTGTTACTCCTCATCTAGGTTCATCGACTGCAAATTTTTTTCTCTTGCTCGAGCCTCTCTGCGACGGCCAACCAAGGGGAAGAACGGCCAGGGGCTAATCTAATCAATCCTCGCAAAAAAAAAAAAATAATCAATGTAGGACTCTTCTTTTGTAGCACCGTGACTCTCTTTATTTCTTATTTCGGATTTATATATATTGTGTTGTATATATCATGGACTCGCTTACTTAATCTAGTCCGTTAAATGTTCATAAAATCCAATGGCTCACGGCTTTTCTTTTTCTAATTAACGTGATAATTTTGTGGCCTTAAGAGCGAACGTGGTGGCTCCTTTGGACCTTCAAATACTAAGATAATAGATGGCATGTAAATTTCGTAACTCCCACACTAGCTTCTTGAGGCACCTCATAACCAAGTGATCTAACAGGCTTTCCATCGTCACTTAAAATCAGTAGCCAGCCCTTCACTAAATTTAGCAGCCGTGAAAAAGAATGCAACACAAAAGGATCAGGTTGCCTAATTTTCATGGAATTCATTCTAAATAGAGTGCATCAGCTCGTGTGCAGGTTAAGTAAATACCCTTCTCACCGCCGAAAGGCCACGTTCCTCGGCAATGCCCTTTGCAGGCATAGCAGCGAACACTTGGTACGCAGCTTCCGCTGCATGCCCGCCATCAACACTCAGAGCCCGTATAGGAGCCGAAGACACAATGTAATAAGAGAGCGTCAAGCTGAAACCATAACACTGAGTGCATGATTGATTTTCTATTAGAGGAAGAGATTGATACCTTGAGTGGAATGCGAGGCGATGACGAGGACGAGCATTGAGTGCCGCCGAATCCAAATCCGCAATGGCGAGGGCAAACCGCCGAATCCAAATCACGCGGCATCCGCATCCCGCCTCCGCTGATCACAAGAATCACGTTTCCTCGCCGCGTCACGCTACTGCGCTCTTGGCGGTTGGCGCGTCGCCGCATCAGCCGGAGCTAGAGCTTTGAGCGGGGCTCTAGACAGGCCTCGCGGCTATTTCAGTGGACATGAGGGAGGCGATCGAGGGACGCACGGCGAATGGGGTAGCGGGTGTCGGCGGCATCGGCGCAACCTCGCCTGCGGCGGTTGCGTTCTCGCCGGCGGCCACCCTGGAACGCTTGCAAAAAGCCCCTAGGTTTGGAAGAACCACGGTTCAGAATAATTCCACAAGACCCCCTAATTTGGATCGCGATCCATATATGTATGTACACAAACACCCCGATCTGCAGCAAAATAATCTCAATTAGGTCCCTCATTTGGACGGCGGGCTCCTCTGTTCTCTCTCCCCTCGTCTCCCCCCCTGCAGTCGCCGCCGTCGTCCTCCCCGCCGGAATGGCGACGCCCCATCGCAATCTTTCTCCACTCATATGGCTCCCGGATCGAACGGAAAGGATCGGGAGGCGGAGATGCGAGCAATTCGCCGCCATCTGAGGAGAACGCACAGCCGCGCGCTCGAGCTCACGCGGCCGGGCATGGCGGCTCGATCAGGGCCTCTGCCGCTTCCACGACTGTGGCGGCGGTCGCTCCAAGAGATCACTGCACCTGCCCACCCACCGACGAAAACGCTAATGGCGGAACACGGCCCTTGTGTTTTTCACCACAATTTTTGACCCTCTGCTTCCATCGCGGTGGTGTTATTTGTTCATGACAGATTGGTTGCAGACCAGCGGCAATAGAACGAAGGGGATCAGTGCCACTGATTACAAACACTGGCAAATAAGAGCAACACATTCGCCTCGTTCATTCGTCGCATCTTAACCTGCTTGTTAGCATGCCCTATCCACAAAACTTTAGTGCTCTGTTTTCTTCACCTGCTGAGCATCCTGATCTTCAGTTCAAGAAAGCGGCTCCAGTGAAACAAACTCACTCTTCGAATGTAATGATGGATTTTTTTTTTTGAACTGATGTAATGATGTATTTATTGCATGTAGTATGGTCTCCAATCTAAGTACATCCAGAACATGCTGATTTTTGATGCGCACCCAGCACCTGAACTGAAGTTTGATATAGTATAATACTTTGACACATCTGTTGTTCATCGACGTGATGTTATTTGTTCATGACACCTTAGTTACAGAACAGTCAACCTGCTTGTGCAGACCAAAACGGTTTCCTCAAATCTGCACCAGTCTACAAGGCGCTGATGTCCGACTCAACCGCAAGCTGTGACTTCCCTGATTTTGTCTGGGCCAACCATGCGCCGCCACCTAGAGCTCGTTTCTTTACATGGCTCCTGGTTCAAGGGGGCGCATCCACTGCCGCTCCAACCTCCTCATGAAGAACATCGTCGATACGGCCACCTGTGAACTATATCATGCAGCGGATGAGACGCCCGAACACTTGATAGCTGGCTGCAGTTTCTCACAACAATTTTGGCGCGCAATACATGTTCAGGTACCCGACACATTCACAACCTCCAAACTCTGGGAGCTGCCACGTCCAGCTGGCATTCCCTCGCGACACTACTCAACATTCCTCATCCTCTACTGCTGGCATATCTGGAGCACCGCAATGAGGTTGTCTTTAGACATGCTGCCCATCCCTCCTAGACCTCCTGCTTACCTGCATAGAAGCAACGCTCCTCTGGCGTTGCCGGATCCCAAACAGTAACACTCCATGGTTGTCAACTCCTGGTGCTCTTCCTTTCATCTGATGTAAAACTATTTTTTCATTCTGCCACATGCATTTGTAAACTTATAGCCCGACCAGCTGATGGGTCGTTTTAATGAAAATTCAGATAGAGATGCTCTCTCCCTTTGTTCAGGAAAAAAAACCTACCCGTGCTTTGGGTGCGCACACCGTGGCTAGACGTCGATCAATCCGTTGTTGTCACCGTTAAGTAGACTTTAGCCATTGCGGGCGTGTGCTTCACCACGTGGCCAGGTCCCTATGAGGGGTTCATCGTGATTGTACAGCTGCAGGTGGCGCCGCCTCGAAGAACATAATGCAGTTGGAGAGGCCGTGGTCGGGGCGGGCGGTCATGGCGGGTGACCTGTTTGACCTGAGAGTGGAGACCAACTTGACTACTTGAGCATGAGCAAAGGGCATAGTCGCGCATTTAAAAAAAGTATGAAGCCCTGCACGTGGGTTAGATCACTTGCGGACCTTGCAGTTGCGGGCCATAGAAAATTGAAGAAATCATCGGTGGTAGAATCAGTGAAATTTGTACAATGGCAGGGATGAAAAAACCCATCTAAATTTATAATTAACGGTTTCTTTGATTCAATCCGGTTTTAATGGTTTTTCAGAAACCGGATTAACCGGTGGCTCGTGGTTTCCGCGGCTGAACCTTTGGTCAGAGTTGGATCAGGAATTCTTTTTTTTTTTTAGACCAGTTGGATCAGGAATTCAGGATCCAAAAGAGAAAAAAGAAAAAAAAATCCCCATCCCTACCTTCACTGTCGTGCCGCGCAAAACAACCCGCCCTTCCCATGGAGCAGAGCGGCGGCGATTTCGCCGCCAAGCGTGCGAACCCCCCCGGCGAGGACCGCCTCAGCGCGCTCCCCGACGACGCGCTGGTACGGTCCACATCCTCCTCCACCTCGAGACCGCCGCCGCAGTCCGGACCAGCGTCCTCTCCCGCCGCTGGCGGCGCGCCTGGACGCTCCTCCCGAGCTCCGCTTCGACTTCTCCCCGGAGCCCCACCCCGTCGCCGCCGCGCTCGCTACCCACGACGCGGCCCTCAGCTCCCTCCACGTGGGAATCTTGGACGCTGCCCTGGAGTCCGTGGCGGCCTGGCTCCCCGTCGCCGCAAGCCGCATCTCCGGCCGCCTCGTCTTCGAGAACCGGGCGCCGGGAAGAAATAAGGACGAGGACGACGAAAGGCGCGCCTTTGAGCTGCCCTGCTTCGAGCGCGCCACCGCCGTCTCGCTCGACCTAGGGTTTCTCGGCCTCGCCGGCCGCCGGCGTGTTTGCCCGGCTCACCGAACTCTGCCTAGTTTGCGTCCAGATCCGTGGCCCGTGCAAGCTCGGCGACGTTGTGTCCTCGACGCGGTGCCCGTGCTTGCAAAAGCTCGCCGCCCGCTACATCCAAGGGATGAGCGATGTTACCATCCACTCCGAGTCTCTCTTGGGAATGGAGTTGAGAAAAATTTGTGGCTTGAAGCAGCTGACAGTTGTGGCGCCATTGCTTAAAGAACTCATGGTGATGTGCTGCTTCTCGGATCATCGGAATCAAACTATTGCCAATATCTCAGCTCCTCAGTTGAAGTCGCTCGTGTGGTATGATGCATTTGATCCAAGCTACATCCATCTCTGCATGACGAAACATCTTGAATCGTTGTCCACATGCTTTTATCCCTATGCACGCGGGGGCTTTAGACTTAATAGTGCTTCTTCAAAGATCTTGCCGCTCTTAAAGGTCGTTGAACATCTTTACCTCTTGCTCTGCTATCAGCAGGTGAGTTCACATCATTTCTGTTATGGAGTTGTGCTGTCAAACTAACTTGCTAGCAACCTAGTAACAAAGCTAACTTAGAGTTTATGAGGTATTTGCATAGATGCTGCCTGTTACGCCTAATTTAGGTGTTTGCATAGGTGATACCTGTTATGCCTATTAAAACTTAAGGGGAGCAGTGCAAGTTTTGCTCCTGATTTAACAATTACTGATGCCTGCATTATTGGCTTTCCTGTGCATTGATAGGGTGTTACACATAAAGATAGATTAAGTAAATCCCATGACTGAACTTCCACATGTCTTACATGCCAGTGTTAGTCAAATAAAAGGAACAACTTTGCTTTGAAATGGAAACTTGCGTCCTAGTTTAGAATTGACTTAGTCTGCAAAGAATATCTTCGCTCTACACCACTGACTATCTTGATAATGGTGGCATTTTAGAATCACAAATTCATTGGTGACTAGGGGTTCGTACCCTCATTATCGAAAATGTGATAATTTTGACATGTTGCAATTGTTTTAGAAAAAAAAAATCATAATACTCGTATATGCAAACTTCACTTTTTTTTCCATTGCTCATGTCAGGATGCTCAATGAAATTGTGAGACGTGCACTGTGAGGTACCTTTTAGCGTGAAATGTACACAGTCACACTAGCAGTTTGATGCACCAGTAGGTTTATTAGTAATGTGGACATGAACAGTTGAACACTCAAGTGTTATGTTGAAGGGCAATGAGCACTTAAGATAGTGAGAACATGAACTACCATGGTTTATACTGGCAAGATATGTTTTGCCCGCATCGTCATATTTCACAGTTGGTAGCTGACTCTTATCGCTAACTTGACTCGGTCTAAGGCCTTCGTATCTAAATCACGTTTGAATAATTAACATCTTTGATGTGTGGATGTGCAACCACCAATCTGGTGTAAGAAACAAATTAAACTTTTCAAGTTGAAACAAATATTTCTGGTGTGATGTTCAGATACTGATTGGATATCTCTATTTCCTGCCGACTTTGCATATGATCATCCTTCTTTGCTTGTTAAATTCTTATGAAATGATAGGACATAGGCGGCTTTGAATACTTGATGGAAGACATAACAATGCTCCCTCAGGCTACGTTATTGCGCCTGGTGGTAGTCAATAGAGGACATGCATTCGGAGCCAGCTTATTTCATCTGCTTAAGATGTGTAAAGGTGTAAGAAGTTTGTGTCTTGAATTAGATGTACCTGACTACTTGGAGGTAATACTCTATCTGTCTATCTAAATATCTAATACTCAAGTAACTGGGAATGTGACAGAAAACAACATAGCATTTGCATTTCTTGATATAATTTGGCTTGATATCTGGAGGTCCCCAATCTAGTTGTTGGTTCCACATTTGTACTTTTTCTCCAACATTTTATTGTAACTCTATGTTTATGTATATCCTAGTGACAATAATCTGTTCTGTAAGTCATACAATTGCACACTTTCCTGGGTAATAAGTGCCATCCTCGAAATACTGATACTATGTTAGAACATATGGCAGTAGATCGGGTGTTGACTGCATTGTCAACCTAAAATTCATGAAATAAAAGTTTAGGCTAATTCATAAATAGAACCTATGCCTGAAGTTCCAATCAGGCCTTTAAGTTCCCATTAATTGCTTAATATCATTCAAATACCTTCTGTTTATGTTTTCTATTTTGCTGGAAGTAATTGACTCCGAACAGATTAGCAATATTATTGTTCTTAAAAAAACTGTTGATAGCATACATCTAGGCATTGATAATTTTCAATTTACTCTCCTTCCTGATGTCACTTAACAGTACCTGAAAATCATACTTTGCTCCCCATTCTAGGCACAAGATGTGTGTCCGTCAGGCTGTTCTTGTGGTCAACTAACAAATTGGAAGACCGAGGAACTTCCATTGAATTACCTCCAAGAAGTATTTGATGGCATGAAAGGGACCGACCATGAAGTTGCTGTCATGAACCGACTGCTCAGTTGTGCGATGATGCTGATAGAGATAACTTTTGGTTGTTTGGTCAGTGAAAGCAAGGCCAGGGAACTTCGCCAAACTTTATCAACATTCTGTAAGTCAGAAACAAGGTTGAAGTTTTACAAGCTTTTTAAACAAGAATCAGGGGGCACTTGCCCCATAAGACCCATGCACCTTGTGATTAATCATGACGTGGTGTCATCAGTTGCGATAACATTCCTGCATATTATTGTTCTATTATGAATGGTATCACCAAAACGGAATACAATTGTGCAAGTTTTTGGTAGTTGTTTATGGTATATACCAACGAAGAGCCTGATGAAGGAACATGTATATTCTTCATCTTTTGAATTCTTTGAAGAGATCTCTCTGCCTCCATTGCAGAGTTGTAGATTAGTGCCGGCAGAACGCTGGTAACTAATGTTACTGCTGTTGTAAAACATTAGCAAATAAGATCAATAGTTGAGCAGTTTATTCATTGATTCTTATATGCTTGTCCACAGTTGCTTGAGAATACAACCTTAGTCCTCAAGCTACCAGCACACAACTTTTTACGCGTTGCCCTTGCTTTTCTTACTATTGCTGTAGACCTGTAGTGAACCAAATCTCTTAAGCACCGGGAATGGTAACAGCGCACAAGGTCCAAAGTACATGAAAGCAAAATCTGTTTATTAGCTAACACATTTTGTGTCCTCTGAACTGCTAAGTTTTATTGCCTTTAATATCTCAATCTAGCTAAACAGCTACTAGTAATTCAGAACATTCTGCTCTTGGGACAATACCCTCATGAACTGAAGTTTAATCCGGTTTGGACTTGAGTAGGTTGAAAAACAACATCCAACTTTGGCAAGAAATGAGCAACACATGCTTCAAATCATTCGGGTACTTACATAGGTTCAAGAGGGCAGAATATCTTTCCATATTCTGAAAAACAAGTCGTAAATATGGTGATATAGGTGACACAATGTTGCACGATGTTCACAAGGCTTTTAACGTCTTTCCATTGCCCTTGGTTCTCACTTGAACAATGTTTTCCCAAGTATTGTCAGGAAAGATAAACTACTAGAGTTGGCTGTGAATGGTCCTCGCTAGCAACATCAAGAGTCATGTACTCGAATTGCATCCTACCTCCTGCAACTGAGCATAAGATGTTGCACCCCTCTGCCAGTTATATTTATTACAGATTCAGCAAGTGCAGCTCCTTGCCGGTTATATTTACGGACTTACCTATCCATTTTCATTTTTTTTCGGTTGGCGACACATTATTATCCTGAGGAAGGGATGGATGGGAACATACTTTGCCATGCTGTTCATCTCACCATCATTCCACTTCACTCTGTAGAAATGAACGTCTCTTTACTTCTTCCAGTTTTAAATAGCTTTTGCGGTTTTGCCTTTCTTATGATTTGCAGCTCCCACTCTCCTTGTGTTGTAGTTGTTTTTCATGTCAGCCAGACAACTCTATTCTTGAATGCTGAAAGCACCAAATAATCATTACAACAACAAATACAAGGTTCATAAACCCAAGACACATCAGTAGCAACTCTTGAGATATCTGCTTGCCTCTTTTAAAATTTCGTTTATGTATATATACAAAACTGTTACGAGCACTATATTAAAAATATGCAGTTAATAGAAGTGGAGTAAAATGCAGAAAACCTGTGGACAGTCTAAAGCTACACGCCAAAGAATAACAGTTTATACACACACAGTCAACTTTTTGAGGATAGGTATATAGAGACTATATAGTTAAAAGATGAAATAGATGACAATGAATTATCAAGTAATTTTTTTTTTGAGGAAACAATGAATTATCAAGTAATCATGCCTGGAAGTAAAAGATACATTTCTTAATTTCGTATGTATCAAGGAACTTTGATTTTAATGTAAGCAGTCCTCAGGACTTGTGATCTCGTTGCATCTTAACCTTCTTGTTAGCGTGCCTTAAGCACAAAACTTTGGTACTCTGTTATCTTCATCTGGTGAGCATCCTGTTCTTAAGTTCATTAAAGCAGCTCCAGTGAAACAAACCCATTTTCCCAATGAAATGCTGTATTCATTGCATGTAGTATAGTATCTAATCTAGGTAAAATACTAAATCCAGAACATCCTGATCTTCCAATGCATATCCAGCATCTGAACTGAAGTTTGAGAATACTTTGACATTCTGTTGTTTTAGGTAGCCAGTCGATGTACTGCAGGTCACCATTCAGGTGGCCTCAGAACTTAGAACTGCATGGATATATCACACATTAAATGTCACACGGTAACCACTGGCAAGTCGTCTCCATTTCGTTTGATATGAAGATATACTAACCAGTTGTTCACATCATGAATAAGGGCTGAAGAAAACGAGAGATGGGTGCAGGCTGGATATGCAGGAAAGAGGTTAGGCTTCTTGGCTACTGCATTTTGGTGAGATGAGCACATCAAGAGGACACCTCGGTGGAGAGCAACCCAGAACTTTATACTGTATTTTTGTGCAAAGGAATTTTGACACTCAAGTGTAAGGCTGTCAAATTCCATTTACCAAGTGCTTCATTTCAGACCTGTTGATGTCGCTTTGATAGGCTCTGTGATAACAACTAATCGAAGTAACATTTGTTATTTGTTTGTTCTCTGTGTATCATCATTAGTGTGTGCTTAAATTCCTACATATGAGTGATTGTTACCAGTACCACTGAATTATCTGTTATGGATTATATATGGTGTTACAAAGTTAAATACAGTACTAACAGGAGTGTTGCCAAATTATCTTCTGGTGCATGGCACAAAGCATGATGATCCACTCCAACATGCAGATTAAACTAGCATATGGCCCGTGTTTTGCTATGGCGTAATGAATTAACCAAAAATAAATAAATAGTTGATAATGTATAATTATTTTCACCTTGAATGTAACAGTTTCCACCAACTGAGATGTTTATATGTAGTATAGAAGAAGAATGCACAACCCCAAAGCTTCTCCACAAATATCCAAATTATCTGATATCCATCTTCAGTCAGAAGCCTGGGATCCATGTCCCGATCAATCAAGCCTTTCTTCATATTTCCCACCATGTTGTTTCCTATCTTCAACCGCCACCAACAAAGATTTAAGCTCACAACTCCTCCACATCTTGTGTACTGCAGAAGAGCGAAACTGTCAAAGATTTAACAACTGATGCAATGACAGTAAAGTTCATGAAAGCAGAACCAGTTTAACTGACACACTTTGTGCCCTTTGATATTATAATTCAAAACATTCGGATCTTGTGATGCATACCTAGCATCAGAACTGAAGTTTAACAATATACATACATTCAGTGGCTGCAGGTAGCCACTCCCTGTACTCAGGTCAGCATGTGCATGTATATGATATATCATACATAACTGTGACAAGGCAACAGCAAGTCGACCACATTTTATTTAGGATAAGGTAATAATAGCCAATTATTAATTGCATCATAAAAATTGAAGAAAATAGAGATAGATCAGAATAGATGTGCAGAATTCGCTTCTTGGCTAAGCATTCTGGTGAAACGATCATAAAAGAAAAAATAATTAAAAATAATAAAAAAGAATAGAGAATGAAAACCCATGTGCTTACATACATCATTTCCTCATGAATGGAATATGCGAGCCAGAACAAAAGAACGCCAATGACTAAAGCTTCTGCTACTGTCAACTTGCGGACACACAGAGGCTGGAATGTAATTCCATTTTCTAAAAAAAATGACTAAAGCTTCTGCTACTGGCAAACACAGAGCAACATATGCTCCAAATCATTCAAGTACTGTACATAGGCTCATAAGGCAGGAACATGCTCTCATTTTCGGAAAAAAAAGGCTCACATGTCACAGATTCAGAATTAGAGCCCATACAATGTTGTCGTGCTGCAGTGTGCAGCAACTTAATTCGTCTTAAAAGATACTAAAACAGCATGTACCCAGAATTTACAGGACTCAAAGAATGACAACACCCCGACCACCCAGAATTTTAGCCTCCCTTTAATCAGGTTTGATTCTTGCCATAAGTTTTGCATCATCTATGGTAAAGCACCCGTGGCACTGGACGTGGTGATGACGTGCCAGCTTGAGCTGTTGGGGGGTACCAAACCTCTGTGATACATGGTCACTCGTGTTCCATATCTCCGCTACGTGTCCTACATCAGATCCATTTCTTCACCACCCCTATCAATATTCAGTCAGTTTGACAACACTTCATCAACAACACTGTTTGGCGCTTTACTCTGTGTATCGGAGATGGATATAGGCAAGCAACAAAGTGTAGGCTAAGCTTCTCTCTTATTCAAGCCACAGGCCCTACCTCTGCTCTCCCTGCTGCTATCAATGGCTTAGTTCCTCCCCACATTTTTTTGGCTCTTAACATGGCATCACCCTTGATTCTTCACTTGCACGATGTTTTCCCATGTATTGTCAGTAAAGGGAACTGTTTGAGTGGCTGTGAATGGTCCTCACTGTCATCATGTGTCATGTACTCAAATTGCATCCTTTAGCCTGCAACAGATCGTAAGATGTTGTTTGCTTCTCTGCCAGTCCCATTTTGTGAAACGGTACATTATTATCCTGTGATTCCTGATGGTTGGCTGGGACCAGCTGTTGCTATGCTGTTCAGATAACCTTATCTTGCATCACTTGACTTCTGATTCTGGACAAACGACAGTCTATTTCTTCTAGTTTTTCAAGAGCATTTGCCTTTTGTTGCAGTTTCACACTCTCCTCTTCTTGTGCTTATTTTCATGTCGGGCAGACAACTATCTCCTTGAATGCTGAATGCACCAAATAGAAACACAAGTTAACAACAATTAAAAGATTCATGAACATGGGACACCTCAGTAAGTCAGCTTGGCTAATTTTAACATTTCATTTGTGTATATACAATTTTCTTGGGTACTTCCACCGATTTTTATTCGTTGATGTTGGTTTGTGGCAATTTGCACTGCCAACAGCCAACGTCAACAATTTAGAAACTTCTCAAAGTAATGGAATGCATGAAGTTGTTTGGGGTTACGGAAGCAAACTTATCAGAACCACAATGCCACCTCCCTCAGCAATGTTCCTTGCAGGCAATTCAGCAAACACTTGGCGCGCCGCTGCCAACCTGCAGGCAAGGCAATAATCGAATCCACATATGAAGCGGAGACACCACCTAACTAAACTAGGGTGCAACGGGCTACGATGATGGCATTGGCGAGTGTTGTCAAATTACTTGGACGGCTGGATGGATATACTTTGCAAGAGGAATCCGGTGAGGTGATGAGGGGCAGAGCCAAACCGCCAAAGCGAGGTGCCAAGTGAGGAGATTGATTTAATCACCCAATGAGCTGGAGAGGTGCAGAAGCCAGATGACGCCATCGACATCCTCGCTCGGGTCGGGCGCCGCCTCGGCCAGTCACAGCATAGCTCAATGGTTCTTCATCGCGCTCTCGGCGCGCCGCGCAGCCGCGACAACATCTCTGCGGGAGCCAGGATTCTGATAGCTTGAACAGCGGCAGCCGCGGGACGCACGACGACGGGGCGATCGGACTCTTGGGATCAGCAGCGACCTCGCCGGCCGTGGCTGCGATGTCGTCGCCGGCAGGAACATTTACAGAGAACCCCCCAGTTTGGATCCCGATGAATAGTCGCAATCCAAATATTTACACTTACACCCCTATTTTGGATCGCGATTAATAGTCGCCATCCAAATATATTCATATAGGCCCTCCAGTGGATCAGAATATTTACACTGCAGTCCCTGAGCTGATCGGTGGGCTCTCTCGCGCGTCCCTCCCTCCCGCTCGCCGCCGGCGTCTTCCCGGCCGGTGCCGCGAGGTCCCGTTCCATGCGTCCCCGCTCGAATTAATGCCGCGGAAGGACAGGGAAGCGGAGGCACGTGCGCGATTCGCGGCCATCTCAGACAAGCGAACAGACGTGCGGCGCACTCGAATCCAGGTATGGCGGCTTGATCGATCTGCATTCGCGATCACGGCGGTGGCTGCCGTGACTTCACCTGTTTATCTACCGACAATCAAAAAGAGTCTGAGGAAGCAAACATATATATGCTTCCTCACTTCTGTTGTTTCATCACCAAATTATGTCTGAATAAATCTTTCTTCCCCAATTGCAGAGTTATGGGGTTGAGCAAGTGGCCATTCCGGCGAGGGCGACCAATGTTGCTGCTGCAGAACACCGAAATTTTGAAGCCATCTATTCACAACTTCTAATTGTCAGTATGCGCCTGTGGTTTCCATCTTAAATCCTCACTCTGATCTGTGTACCTTATTGTCATCTTTATCTCGTAGCAGTTCATGAAAGCTGATCCAGTTTCAAGAACACACTTGCCCATTGAAATGCAATTTTAATTGCCTTTAATGTAGCTCAATCTGCCTACGAACCTAATCAACAACATTCTGATCTTGTGATGAATACCCAGCACCTGAACTGGAGTTTAAGAGTACTTTGACACTTTCTGTTGCTGTAGGTAACCAGTCACTGTACCGCAGGTCAGCATGCAGGCGTTGCAGTGCATGGATGTTGTCAAACATAACCAAGTCTTCTCGATTTCGTTTGAGATGAGGAATGCTTATTGAATACATTAAGTACTGAATAAAACAAAGATGGGTGCAGGCTACATGTGCAGAGACTTGGCTTCTCGGCCACTGAAATTTGGTGAGATGAGCACATCAAGAGGACATCTCAGTGGAGAGTGCCACAAACCTTTAGCTTGTCTTTTGAAAAATGGAATGCAGAAATTATCAAGTTCCAATTTGCCTAGTGTTCAATTTCAGAGTTGTCCATGTCGTTTGATAGGTTCCATGACAGCAACAAAAGTAAAACCTCTCGTCCATGGCATCACCAGTCTTCATATCAAATTCCCTAACATGTTGTTTCCTACAAGTAATGATCTATTTACAACACTATTCTGCAAATTCTGAAAGTAGCAAAACTCAGGTGCATCTTTTCATGAAACAAGGTTCAATTTTCTCTTGGAAACCACTTAATAAGTATCGACAAAACACAATCATAGCTCCAAAGCTTCTAGGCAACGATCCAAATTATCTTTTTTTTTTTTTCAAAAGACCAGGAACCAAATTATCTGATATGCATCTTCTATCAGAAGTCCTGGATCCCACAATGCTGACTTTCTCTTTATATTCCTCACCCTGTTGTTGCCTACCTGAAAGTTACCCGCCACCAGCAACTGATTCAAAGATTTAAGCTCACACCTCCTTCACATCACTTGACTTGTGTGCTGGGAAAGAGTGGAACCGTCAGGATTTTTTCGGAAGAAACTGTCAGGAAGGAGATTTGACCAGTGATGCAATGACAGGAAAGGAAGCTGCAGATAAGGATCGGCGCCGATGCATTCACCGAATGCCACTTGAAAAATTCGACGAGTGGATTTGGTGAGACGTATACGTTTCGATTATGTGTAGGTGAAAAGCAGAAGCCTAGCTAATCGCAAGCTAATCTGATTAGTTTACTTTCGTTGCAGAGAGGCATGACATAATGGCCGGGCCCTTTTTATAGCCTCCGTGTGGCTCACTTCTTAGCTTGCTCGAGCTGAGCTTGCTTGCATTGGCGCCAACCGCCAAGCCTAGGCTATAAGCTCTCCTCTGCTTCAAAGTTATGGAAGGCCTCATTCCGCTGGTGTACAGAGCCATAGTGCAATACCGGCAGGCGAGGCAGGTCGCCGTCGGGAGCCTCCTCTTCGGCGATCAGCCATCGCGTGCGTCGGCGCTCTTCTGCGGCGACGCCGGTTGGTACGCCGCGTCGCGCGCGTCGCCGCCGGCGAGGGCCAGCCTGGTGTCGCCACTCCTCCGCTCGGCATCGCGTCGCCACGTCGCAGGCTAGCGCGCCCGTGAAGGGCAACGATTGAGCACATGAATTTCAGAGAAATTGTCACGCGAGTTTCTTGTGAAATTCATGCGTTCCGTGTACATATATATGTACTTCCAAGGTGTGTTTGAATAAGGGCATGATTCAGAGGGGTGGTCCAAAGGATCACCTCAACTGAGAAGGCAAAAGCTGCAGCATGCCCAGCTGCTCGTTCTGTGCTGCTGCTCTGCTAGCGGCGGCCACGCGTGTGTTGTGAACAAGCTGGAAGTTCCAGTGCTAGATACTAGTGGTGGAAGATTGTTAAGCTGCACTTGCACATGTACATATAGCAGATAATGCTGATACTGTCCTCCTCAACCTTATGCAAGACTCCCAAGTGCAGGATGAGACGTGAATTGTGACGGGTCTCCACGTCTCATCAACTGCTGGGTGAGATGATAAAATAAAATAATAAATTGTGAACATGGGGACGGAGTATGATCTTATATGGGCTTGTCTCACATATATATAAAGATCATTTTTTAATGCAAGGATTTCATGGAATTATTACTTTGTTTGCACTCTCTTTTTTCTTACGGTTTATGTTAGTTCTTATATTCTCAATTAAAAGGACTATCATTTTGTAGACATACTGGAATGATTCAAGCCAGACTATAAGCATGAGCCACTAGGTAGTTCTTCTTATGCAACTACTGTATACCTTTTCAAGGAAATTAAGCTTGAGAGAACTACGAACTTAAAACGCACGAGCATGCCAAGAACATATTTGGAGTTGAAAAAAAATCCTATTTACCCCCTCAAACTTCTTTTTTTTATGGTGAACTTTTTTATTTTCCTTTGATGACCACATCTCTTTGTAGCTATGCCATTATTTTTTTTTAATATAAAAGGTCTAGGAGCATATGCCCCCTCACCTAGGCCTTTTTGTATGTTAGGCATGCTACACATTGAATCTGAATGTGTTTAGTATTATCCTATTATTGGCTCTATTGGCAAACCCATAAACTAGTTAAACTAACTCATAACAAGTATAAAATAGAAAATGAATCCTTAGCTCAGTGAAGTAATCATGCCATATAGGGAACATTTTTACATGACAATAAACTGAGGTGCTATGGAAAGAGTGAGGACGAGTCACACAATTGATGTGGCACAAACTTAACAATATAGTAGGAGACATTATACATATATTGGAATGAGTCGTACGATGCACACTGAACAAGTGATTATTCTGTATTATAAGGGGCGTTTTCTTTTTGCGATGAAATAAGGTGCAAACATACTTGAAGAAAAGAGAAAGAAAGAAATTTAAACAAGTGTTATCGTCCAACATATAAAATGTGGCAGGTGCTCTGCCTTTGCATTAAGAGAGAGGAATCAGAAATACATACTGCAGATTGTTACAGTCCAGGCAGCCGTAGCTGGCGCGGTAGGAAAAAAACACGGCCAACATATGAAAGCAAAGTCACGCCCAGGAAGCTTTAGCGCAAGCCCAGGATGCATATAAAATTGTATATACATTTGGAAATTACCAAAACAGGAAATGATGATTTAAGCTTCTTAATTTTTGACCAACAATTATTTTAAGAGCTTAAAAGGATATGACTAAGATTCAATGCTACTGAATTAATGTTGGGAAGTAGTTTTTTGTGTATAATAACCAAAAACTTATTAATGTGTTAGGCATCTCATGCAATACTCGTTAGACATCTCATGCAATACTAATCGAGTAGGGAAATCTGAGGGGGAAGATGCCCCCTCCATACACATGATAGGTGAGGCTCTTGTAACTATTAGTCTGGCCCTTTCGCGAGTGGGAATTTCTTGTGCATTTGACGTCCTACGCAGCCTTGATTTATACAGGCCCGGTCAAGGCTTACGAATAGACGTGTATAAATCAGCCCAGAGACTAAGTGGGCTTCTTCATAAATAATTCTATCCGGCTGGCAGGCTTGCAATAGTGCCATGGACATGAAAGTCATGATGGCCCATGTATGGAGAGCCCATACAGATAACAACCGTATCACAGACTTCACAGTCGGTTCGATTTCAGTCGTCGTTTGACATCGACGGAGAGCATGTTCGTCTGCGGGGAGATCAAGCTATTCTAAGCTGCAGACATGCCACAACACCAAGCTCCTGCCTGCTGCCTGGTCTTTTCTAGCCAGCAGAGGGGACAGGCCGACAGGCTCAGGACCACTCCCAATTTTTGTACTACCCCGTTTTCCGCTACAACGATTGTTCATGGACAGAATCGATCGAGTTGCTCTAACATGACCTCTAGCTTGAATTCTACAACAAAACACTTTAGTTATCTCCGTATCATTCTTCAAAAATAATGTCACGTTCCGAATTAAACAGAGGCCACCAAGCGTGACAGTGACCAGCAGATGTGGCAGCTAGCGCTGGCCGACGTGTCTCTCTCCACCGCAACTGTGCCTGTGAGGCTGACGCCACGACCAAGGCAGGAAAGGCTAAGACTGACCGCAACAGTCTACTGTAAACCATCCTCTCCTCTAAATTTAGAGGATATTTGATCCTGTAGCCATTGCAACAATACCCGGTAAACAATCCTCCATCTTCCAGGTTGGGTGAGTGAACCGGCAAATTTGGTGGGCGCCTCCCCGTCCGCCAAATCCTCCGCCTCCCCGTCGCTGCAACTCCCCCTCGCCGTCGCGCCTCCCCTCCGCGGAAGCCGACGCCGACAAGGCGGTACGCGGACGCCGACGAAGCCGAGGCGCGAGGGCCTGGCGGTCCCTGGCGGCTGCGGCGAGGTGGGCGTGCTCCTTGCCGAGCGCGGCGTGGAGCGCGTCGACGTGCGCTAGGCCGGAGGCCACGGAGGTGGGGTCCTGCGCCGGCGGGACGGCGGTATGCCGTGGCAGCTGGACGGCCGCGGCGCGGTCGCGGCTCCTGCTCCTCCGGCGCCGGAGCCCGCGAAGGAGCCGCCGATGCCATCGCCTCACCGCGCCGTCGAGTTGTCCATCCGCGCCCCTGCGTCGCGCTGGTCGACGGCCGGCAAGTCCATCCCCTGCGTCGCCCCTGCCCCTGCAACAATAGCCTCTATTTTTCACCCTCTAAAAGAATATTTCTCCTTCCCTGTAAAAGATTCCACCCTCTAAATTGGATTTCGTTGCAACAGTGAGCTGTATCGGCTCCTCCATCCCTGCCCGCCGCCGCTGCTCCCCTGCTCCGGCTCCTTCGGCGCTCCGGCGCTCCACGGGCAGGAGCCTCTCCTTCGATGCTCCAGCGCTCCACGGCGCCCTCCGCCGGGCCCCGCTCTCCCTCGCCTCCGGCCTGCGCCTCGGCCTCGGCCTCCGTCTCGGCGACGCCGTCCTCAACCGAGCTCCCCTCCTCCCCTGCTCCGCCGCGCTCTCCACTCGAGCGCCGTCCAGCTCCAGCTCGGCGGGCGCGGCGCCGTGCCGTCGTCGTCACCACGCGCCCGGCGCACTCGAATTGGTCGTTGGACGCCGGGAGCGGGCTGGTGAGAACCGCCGGGTGTGCCGCGAAGACGTCCGTGGCCGCGTGCGTGCGGCACCGGAGCGAGTCCTCCCAAATCTTGCTCACTCCATTCCTAATGCTCGCGGTTGCAAGGACGTGCAAGGAGTGATCCAAATTACTAGTTTCTTGCACTAATTTCTTCAGTTCGTGGGTACTTGATCCAAATCCAATGGTCATGTATGTCCAACCCTAGTGATGTATGTACTGGATTCTGTAGTTTCATGTCTTCTGAATTTATCCAAATCCAATTCTAGATGTTCTTTTTTTTTTCTTATTTCCCTCTTTGAACTTTGTAATTTTCAATGTAATTGTAACATGTAATCCGGTTAAAAATAAAGAATTTCAAAGGAGTATGACAGTATGACAGTTTACATAAATATTGTCGCCTACCTGTTGTAAAAATCATGTAATTCAGGTTTTGACTCATGCATTTGGCAGAAAACTCTCACTTTCTGACCTGCTCACATGCTTGCCTAGCCATGCTCAAGATCAAAGGAACAGTCTTCACCAATTCAGTCTTCACCACAGGAAACAATTTTGTATGATAAGAGTACAATAGAACAGAAATCCAACAACAGCCTTGCTCTGCCTGAGAACAGGGCTGTTTTCACTCTGTAAGTGCCAACATGTAATCCTGTCGAGAAAATAAAGCCAAATGCCACATGCTGAATTTTCTCACAAAAAGACTTCAGTTTGGTAGAGATATAAAAACCTGACATAGTAGCCATTCTTTGGAACAGATACTTCCCAGAATACTTCCCATTTTTAGGAGACCACAAAACAGATACAAGCATATCGAGAAAAACAGATATACATTTCAAAAACTTGTACCACCAGCTATGCTATATATCATGAAAAGATACAAAAGAGGTTTACTTCCGCGCCATAACAGAAACAGAGCAACACAGTATTATTTTTTTCATTAGCAACATCAAAAGAACTTTACTTTTAACGTCCAGTCACTATTCCTGTAAATGATTCTATCAGATCTTCTGGAGTAGAAATTACTGCCCTCTTAAGCAAAGATGAATAATCATCTTTTCCAGACAGCAAAGCATATTTCGAATTTTGAAGCCTCTGTACAACAAATGATATCTCTATATGCTGTTGCAAAATCAGGCATCTACAAGGTTGCACATTTGTCTGATCTCAGTGCATTTATCTGAGCTATTTTGACAGCAAAATCTACAAATGGGTTCATTTCTCCATCACTCACTCTAATAATCCAATGCAGCTTTTCAACAGTCATATGGAAAAACGAGTTAATACAGTACTCTAGATTAAATGTTACAGTACTGAAACCTCCATACAATTCAAGCTGCCATACACTTTAACTCGCTGATCGGTCGATTTTAAAGTTCATTAGAGGATGCACTAGCAGATAGGTTAATGACACATTTGTTCAATGAACTGTTGTAACAGCTCTATAGGAAGGAGACAGCTACTGAAATAATTTGCTATGAAATAAAGAAGCACTGATATATCTGCATAATTTGCTCGTATTCGTGCATGAGAAAAGGTCAAAGTGGAATGTACAACTACAATTACACAGGCAGCAGCAGCGGCAAGATTCAGTAGCAGGCAATTTGAGTAGCAGGCAAGATTCAGTAGCCATCTTGAGACTTTCGACAAAAGATCTTGCCAATCTTGAGAATCTTGCTGGCCCTGGACCAGCGCGACGCCGCCGTCTCCTGCTTCTCGACGTCGAAGAAGGAGATGGACTTGAGGCAGGGGCGCAGGGGCGCAGATGCAGGGGCAGGGGCGACGCAGGGGATGGACTTGCCGGCCGTCGACCAGCGCGACGCAGGGGCGCGGATGGACAACTCGACGGCGCGGTGAGGCGATGGCATCGGCGGCTCCTTCGCGGGCTCCGGCGCCGGAGGAGCAGGAGCCGCGACCGCGCCGCGGCCGTCCAGCTGCCACGGCATACCGCCGTCCCGCCGGCGCAGGACCCCACCTCCGTGGCCTCCGGCCTAGCGCACGTCGACGCGCTCCACGCCGCGCTCGGCAAGGAGCACGCCCACCTCGCCGCAGCCGCCAGGGACCGCCAGGCCCTCGCGCCTCGGCTTCGTCGGCGTCCGCGTACCGCCTTGTCGGCGTCGGCTTCCGCGGAGGGGAGGCGCGACGGCGAGGGGGAGTTGCAGCGACGGGGAGGCGGAGGATTTGGCGGACGGGGAGGCGCCCACCAAATTTGCCGGTTCACTCACCCAACCTGGAAGATGGAGGATTGTTTACCGGGTATTGTTGCAATGGCTACAGGATCAAATATCCTCTAAATTTAGAGGAGAGGATGGTTTACAGTAGACTGTTGCGGCATGCCGATGCCGATGTGGTAAGTGGCAGCTGATCGATCGAGGCGCCTATCTTTATCTCTTCTGTTCCGGGCAAAGTTGCATTCCAAGTAACATGGCGTTACGCGGACTCAAGGGGCAGATGGAGCATCGCGTGAGAGAGACACGTAACCATCTTTGCATTGCATGATCAAGTGGGCAGCATCCTAGGCAGAATTATATAGGCAGCGGCAGATGCCGACCACGCCGTCAGATCGCACAGGAGCTGCTCGTGCAAGATGAGCACATGAACCACTTCTGGGCAGACACCTTCTGTCCTCATGTGTAGCTGCAAATCAAAGGTAACACTCGTTCCATATGATCGATCGCTATCAATATATCCGCGGCCATGCAGCACTGTTTGATCGATATCATGTAGGAGTATATCATCAAACACCGGATGTGTCCTGTTTCTCCTATGTGAGCTTTGTGTGTGGTACTCACAGCAACTGCCTGCTGACATATGCTTCCTGATACAGTTTATTTTCTAGCATTATCCACTATGCATAGATTGATTCAGTCATACAAGCCATGTTACCTTAATTGGGGGACTATAAAACTGCCAATCATCTATGTATTTTATCCTTCACGAGACGTCCAAGTGTCAAACATAGCGTGCCCTGCACCAACAGCAGCAACATCTGGGGAAGGTCGGTACTGACAGTATAATGCACTTAAAAACTCTGGAATCATTGACACTAGTTTAATACGCGGCAGTTTGCATACGCGTGCATGCATCGATCTGAATATTCAGCTGGCGAGTGGTTCTTCAGCAAGTGACCTGAACAAACTGTTAAACAATTATTGGTGTGTACTAGGATATGCTATATGCTTTGCCTGCCTCATAGACTGGTTGCACTTTTTTAATTTTATCCATTCAACTCTTGACAGTTATTATTACAAAACTCGACCTGCCGGGGGTAAGACCGCCCCCGACGGTATTCAATTAAGGAGAAGAGCCTTCTCACGCAGGCCGAGAAAACCCCCGAACCCCCTCCCCGGTCCTACACAGGGACTCAGCTGGCCGTTGTGAGCTTCGGCGCGAGTCTTAACCATGTGCTTTGACTCGGGGAGAGCGAGGGGATTTTTTTTCACTGCAGCATGAACAGTAACTCGCGTCACTGTTCACGCTACAGTGCTCCGGTGCCCGCGCGCTCGAACCCGGGCCGCGCGCTCGACAGGAGCGAAGCTCCTGGAGCGGTGCCGCTGGCCAGTCGGGCAAGCGCGCGTAGGCTTGACAGTTATTATTACACTAAAAGGGGAAAGGAAAATACGCATCAAGACGTTTTCCCCCAACCATGTTGCAATCTGGTACTACTCCAGTAGAATTCAGGTCTAGTACTTCCTGGCCCTACGAACATGGCTAGTCCCTATGGAGGAATATACCGTGACTAGTGGCAGTATAATCCTTCCTGTGGTTGTGTGTTTCAAACTGATGTCTCATCGACACACACGTGTGTCAATTGTAAGCTGTGGTCAGGTTTTCCAACCGTGATGCTGGCAACTTACACTAGAGACATCTGTAAGCTGTGGCTGATTAATATATCAAATCGGTCTCAATTGATCTTATTACTCGCACCGATGTAACAGCACTATTATGATGTTAATTTGGATTGGGAAGGACACAGAAATGTATCCCTAACTATAATTAGCGAGGCTAGCAATAGAAAACCATATATTCAGTGAAGACCATGTCCATGTATTAGTGCCAAAAGCAAGCAAGCCCGTCTTTTAGCACAGATTATAATATTAATCAGTTAGATCCTAAATGCATAGCACGTGAGGGGATATAATTTTTGACATTTATAATATGTTAGCGACGAACATTACATGATGGGGAAATTGACAAGCTTTTTTAATTTTGAAGGCCAGAGGTGAATTTTATTTCTATTTTTCTTTTTCAAAGTGAACGGACACCATTTATGCTTGTGTCAAACATATCAAATTTGGTATAACAAAAGCGAATCTTCTGGGAATCAAATTGCCATGACGATACATGTACAGTTGGGCCAATGCTGTCATGATTATTGTGAAGTATCATTTCATAACAGATATTATTCACACTAAGTATCATCACATAAAAGAAACATCTAGTAAATTAAACATGGACATTGTTTACTTATGCTGCTTAAGTTGTGGCTTCCCACTAAATATGACTTTATGCCTTGCTGAATACCTATCTTCTTATCTTGTTTAGTGACAATGATACGACTTCTACATTACACCAACCAAAAGAGCTGGATGAGAAATGCGAAACGTGTTTCCTTGTGGAGCCAACGTTCACATGTAACAACATATGAGCATTGTTGTCTACTATAGTACTATCTCATTTGGCCAGACAAGAAAGGCATTAACAATTATCATCGTTGGGGTAAAAGGGGAATCTAAATTTTAATCAACTACTCAATTGAACATAATTTCCCTTGGTTAGGACAGAAGTGTTGCGTGGTTTGGGAATTAATAGACGCAAGTCTTCATCTAGCAAAATTGCTACGACAAGAATTCAAAACTATCCACATATATAACAGTATTGTAGGGCCTTCGTGTCAATGCTTATGTACTGTAGTATTCTATTGTTAGGGATGTTCACACTCGATGTGCTTAGTAAATTCGATATGGAATAAGCATCTGACAAATCAAACAAGGACATGGTTACTTTTGCTGGTAAAGACGTGGTTCCGTTAACCATATTTATGTCTTTTCTGACCCTTGGTCTTTGTATCTACTTGTTGTTTATCATAGATTTTCTTATAAACCAGCCAAAAAGATGGACAGTGATATGTGAAATGTGCTTTTATTGTGGAGCCAATGAGTCATTTCAGAGGTCAATTTGATCTAAATGGATTGTGGGTGTGTCGTGTTCCAGTTTGAGGAGGAAGATGCACCTTGGATCTTCTGGTCATCGTCACGTTTGTTGTTCACACATTGTGTTGTTTCTTTGATAGCATATCTGAAGAAAAAGATGGCGTAGCTTGATCTGCAGAAACATGACAAAGGGTAAAGGTTAGTAGAATGTTCCAATTGTCTCAACTTCTTGGGAACTTTTTATCTCATATCAATTCCCGTGATATTGGTGCTTGCTTTTATTTCTACTCGCTAAGTTGTTTGCATTAATCAGGTATATATTTTTGTTATCATTCATCTTAAAAATATGCAAAAAGATTTTGCATGTTCCAGAAAACAAGGAAAAAGTATATTTTACCCCATCAAAAATCTAGTTTGTTGGTTGGATTCCTTATACAAAGTCTTGGCTCGACTTGTCCCCTTGAACTATTCACGCAAGTTAGTGCAATCTACCCCCTTATGCAATTTACCATTTTCATTTCTCCATGTACATTTTTAGTTTAAGCTAAAACTTTCCAAGACAATATAAGACATAGTATTCTATATTAAAAGATTATAATGTATTTTCATAGTAAAATAATATATAATAGTAGCTTAGCTATAGAGATATAAAAATAGATGAAACATTTTCAAAAAAAAAATGATCAATTATTTTTAACAAACGAAATGATGGCTACTGCAAAAATAGAATTGAAATTCACACACTGATTTTAATAATTTGAGGAGGCTTATACAGATAGAATGAATTGTTTGAGAGAATAAAATAGACTTCTTTCGAAAATAGTAATATACTACCTTGTTTCGACCTATGACATGTACATTAGACTATAAATGAGGTTGTCAAGGACTCAAAGGGAATCCAGATTTGAACCAACTAGAATGCTCAATATTTTAATTAGGTAAATGGTCTGGTACCAAAGTTGTATCAGGCCGTGCCCAACGATAGAGCTGGTTGCTGGCTCTTATCAGACCCTTTCTCCCATACCCCAAGAGCTGTCAGTCTCTCTATTCACCCAAGCGCTAGCGCTCGGTCCAGCGCTACCTCCCCTCTCTCTCTTCTCTTTTTCAATTAAACAATCATATTTGCTAGCGATATCGCCAGCCGTTGGGGAAGCTCTCAGTCATAGGTGACAGGCCAGGGACATTGCACCAGAAGGTGCTGTAGATCTGGTTACATCAGCATTATAGTATACTCTGAATTTCTTAGTCCAATGATTGCTGCGACTGATCAGATGGGATTTTGTTCGAACAAATAGCTCTTAAAAATTAGCGTCGGTTGCACTGCACACCACGAGAACTGATTTTTTTTTTTTGCTGGTAAACCACTAGAACTAAATAATGAAAACATCGTTTTTTTTGCTTCATTAGTCGCTGCTAATCACCCCTATTATCTTTTCATTATTTAGCCCCAGGGACTTGTTTAAAGGGATGGTACAGACTTCCTGTAACAGTTGCTACCATTGATTTTCACGTTTTGGCCTGAGGCAATAGCAGGGAAACGCCTTGGTGTGTATTTATAGTCTTTTTCAAGGGCCAAGCGATTATCATGTTTGAATTTTAAGCCTCTGGGACCAGGTGTTTATAAATTTGAAAAAGAAAACGTGCCCAAGTGTAGAGTTTGATACTTTGGCGTCCGTGTCCCTGATTTCGTGTTCATACAGGTCTGTCTCAAGGTATAAAGTTCTGTGCACTTTGTATACGCTTTTGTTAAACTGCGCGCGACATGCAACTTCAGTACTACTAGTTTTATATGCTGCGAGATTGTACAAGTTGATCACTACTTATATTATTTCTCTATAAGTAATGCTCATAATAAGCAGGTAGCTGGACTACAAATACAATTTTTTTTCCCGTAACGGTCCGCACGCTTATTCATTTTATTCTGTCCTGCAAAGTCCTCCCATGTACGGGAAAGCATATGGACATATATACCCAACTACAAATTGAGGAAACGATAAATAATGTACTTGATTAGACTTACAAGTGGAACTCCATATTAAGTACAGATAGATGATTAACTGGATTTTGTGACGTCTTCCGATGGTTAGGTGGTCACTGTCTAGAGAAAATAATTATAATCGTCACTGGGTACAATTTAATTATTTTTAGCTTTTGGGGCGGGATTGTGGCGATTATAATTTGATCGGATGTGTGCGGGCAGCTTGATAGTCGCCACTGATGATTTTCTGATTGCCAATCGGATAAACTTGGCTTGCTAAGTTGGATATTGTCTACAGCAGCAGTTCTTGACTTTGTGTCTCCACATCTGTCTGGTCGTTGTAGGCGGCCGATGTCCTGCGTGTCTGACTGTTTCTTTTACATCGCGTATACAGCTTAACTGTACATCACTTTTAACAAGGCATCCTAAATACGGTATCTCTTTCAATACCAGCCTTTTTACATAACTTCTCGTTGCAAACCAACTGTAGAAATAACATCTATTGTTATTTGAGCAAGTTCAATGGTTGAGCCAATCACTTGTTTTGTAGCCAAACAAATAGACAATTCATACAACCAACTTGTCTCAACATCAGGTGCCTAGCCCACCAGCAGTACCTCAGTCTGACCAAAACAATGGGCGCTTCAGTTTGCGTCAACCTACATTCTCTCTCTTACCTTTTCTATGACACACACAACATGGCTACAAGGTCACCGTTGGGCTTGCTCTTCTTTAACCAGTACAGATCTAAAGGGTGATGTTTTTCTTGAGCTTTTGAATCCAAGTACATGCGGAGAATCAGGAAACCACCACCCGGCCTTTAGTAATTATTAGGCTCTGAAACCCGAAATGCTACAGTTGCGTACGTATCTACATGTATGCCTTTAATAACTGAATACATGTACGTGCATCTTTCAGAAGATTCAGATGCCGGACGGGCGGGATTCTGTGGATATTCTCAGCATTGTTGATTGCAACTTTGCAAGTAGACACTGTTGACGTGCACGTCGCTGCACAGTTGCAACTGGCCTGTATCATGGCCCCATACATCCACGGTCGTGGATCTCAACACCTTTTTCTTTTGACATCCTTTTCATTTTCGCCTTGATATCACGATCGATCGCCATATGGATGTCGCGACCATTGACAACTCTGAAACTGCCCGACACACACTGTAATCGATCAGTACTCCGCAGCTGAATTGTTTTCTGACTTCATTTCTCGAGAGTCGAGAACCTTATCTTCATTTAAATAGAATATATGATGATATAGAGCGACAAGTTGAAAGATTACTAGTTTCATTGCCGGTTAAGGACGACGTCTGTATAACATCTAAGAAAGAAAACTCGATATCAGTAAAACACGTCTAGGTTTAGTGGGCCCGTCACTCATAAAAACAGGGCAGCTTCCTATATAATTCATAGTTTTAAATTTGTAATTCATGCGAGACTGTGATTAGACCACAGGAAGGAATAATCTTAGGTCACTGCATAACAGCCACTTGTCGGCACAGTGATTAGTCTATAAACAATTAACTAATAACTGATGAGACAGGTTCATTTGATCAGCTGCCAGGTCCCAGCAACCTTAGTATTAACCAGCCAACAGTGTATGAATACGTGTGCTAGTAATAATTTTCTGCAGATTCAATGCTCTGTCCCAGCCCCTCATTTCTTATCACAGATGATACAGTATATTTGTGCACATTGAAAATAAATAAAGATCTCTCTTTTTTAGATGAAATCCAAGAACAATGTCTCAACAGGAGACGAATAAATCAAAGGGACAAGGACACGAATCCTCAGTCCTCACATGGTATAGATTCCTCATTGGCTGGTTCCTATGGGTCGACCCATGCATTAATCTATCCAAAAATCTCAATCAGATCCCAGATTGCTTCCTTAGTGTTAACTTTTTTTTTTTTTTTTGCGAACTTCTTCCTTAGTGTTAACAGTAGTACAGATGCGGTTGCAATTGACAAAAAAATAATCTAGTATCTTAATTTGTAGACCAGATGAAGTCCTAACCTATAGTTTACCTTGTAATCTAGTGCTTTATTTTTTGAGCGAAAAGAAGACTTATATTAATATACAGTTAAGTACATACTAATGTTGCAAGCACTCTGCAAAACAAAGAGATTACAACAAAAAACACTTAGCATGTAGCTCCAAAACTCAATCCCAAACCTGTATTAAGATTTATATGGATGATTGCACCGGCAAACACTCATCAAATAGGCCGCGAGAACAGGTGCCCATTAAACGACGGCCAACATTCCTGTAGGCGGAATTAAGCAAAGTCATCTTCTTTCTTGTGTCCTTCTTCTTCCTTCTGCCACCAAAAAAAAAAAAAAACTAATCATGATCTTCTCACTAGCTCTCCATCGTGATCGGATCTAATCACGATAAAACGGCGAAGGAGCCCGAGAATTTTATTCCACAGCGGCAGCATTATCCCCGCCTTGATGCCGCCGTCCGGAAACCTAAATCTACATGTTGCCATGAAGTTGCTGAGCCGCCATGGAGAAACCAAATCCACCCTACCACCTCGCCGTCAGCGGAGAAAAATATAAGGAACTAAAACCCCAATACCAAGTAACTTGGCATGGAGAAGACTAATTTTAATTTAAAACTCGATCTACTAAAAAAATTAGAGAGACACTGTATTTGTACATTGAGGCCGGGATTCCCCTAAATTTAGCCAATTTTTTTCCCAGCAGTTCCGAGACCCAAATTTCAGTTGGCATATGTCACGTGTCTGCCTACGCTCATCTTGGATTTGTCCACCCACGTGCAATTTGCACGACCCGTCCAATCGGCAAAGCAAATATTTGGATCAACGGGAAATATAAAGCCAAAGGTGTCACCTTTGGTGTCTTTGATTTCCCAGCTTGAACAGTAATATATGTTCACCGATGAAGCGATGATTCTTATCCCAGTTGCATGTGCTTGGCACGGGTTTCAAAACATAATGTGTGGCGAGAAATGTGCCTTCCCGGGAACAAAAGATACTATTAAATTGGCATGATATTAGTCGCAAAGAAAAAATTGGAAATACATTACATTCACATATATATTTTCTTATTTGCCTTGTGTCGTCACAAAGTGATGACTTTCTAATTTGCTCGATGGTGGAATATCGCACTGGTTTGGTAATGGTTGAAATAGTCTTATTGCTTATAAGCTATGGAAATAGATTCTAGAAGGAGTGATATGTACTTTGAGACGAAAAATTGGACTATACGAGTCCATGAATCATGAGACTTTTTGACAAATGGCATGGATAGGTAAGGTTATGCATATTTGTCATGTCCGAGTTCACAAAAATCAAAAGAATGACATGCACCACTCTTTAGATCACAATCAAATCAAATGAAAATTTTGATGATTCTCATTGCGTTATCACGTTTTCCTCCATGGAAATAGAATGGAAGTGTTTGCTGTGTAATCATTTTATATTTTTTCTCTCAAGGGCCAAGGATTGTCATGTTTTAATTTTATGCGTATGCTGATTCTTAGAGCCTCTTTGGCAAGGCCGTGCCTCTTCTAAAACTGGCTATACTTCTAGCTCCACCTGTAAAACGACTTCTTCCATTATTTTGGTAGAGATGAAGGTCTTTTATAACCGTTTGGTAAAATGGCTTCATTTCTGGCTCCCGCAGAGGAGGAGCCGCGAGAAGCTAGTATTTTCAGCTTTATTTGACTCCTAGTTAATTTGTAAAACAACTTTTTCCTCTTTTTAAGGCTAAAGCACTTCTGATTTGAACCATGTGGCTGGCCTTCACCATAAAGACAGAGCCAAAGCTGATTTGGGAACCCTAACAAAGAAGGCTTTAGTGCCTCAATATAATGTAAAATAATATATACTCCACACGTTCATGTTTGTATATATGTTCATTTTATAGGACTTTGGGTGAACTAAAATAGTTCTTTCAAGTTCATATAAACATGAACCAAGTGAGTAGTTATGGTGTGCTCGCTTTTGTTAACTTGATACATTTACACAACATTAGTTTATTCATCGAGATGCACCATCTTGTTTGCAAATACTTAGCCTTCTAGACAACATGTGGCCTCCAGAATATACATTTAGCTGCTACTTAAATATATATGAATATATTTTTACAAAGCAACAAATATATATATTAAGAAATAATTTTCCAAGATAAACCTATATACATGTCGCCTGTTGGAAGATTTGGTGCCTCAGAAACAACATCATTTTTGATAATGGCATTCTGTCTTTTGAAAGCTGGACTAGAAATTTTAAATCTGATCTTGCTCTTGTGTGTCACAGAGCAAAAAGCAGTGTTAAACTTTTGCTGGATAGTTCGATGAGTAGTCAGTTCTAATTCTTTTCTTAGGGTCTTTGTTCGGCCTGGGGCCTTGTAAATTATTTTGTTACTCTGTACATATGTCTTTTTTTAATGGAAAATAGAAAAATGCAGTTGGGGGGGGGGGGGGGGGGGGGGGCTCCCCCACTGGTTTGGTTCAAAAAAAGATAAACCTATAATTTCAGTCTCCGTATTTTGAAATCAAATATTTTGGAAGGTATAATAGTCAAAGTTTCAGAAGAAAAAAAGTCCAAAACAAAAGGTATTTGCAAGTTTTTCACAAAAAGGTCATTAACTGAAACAATAAGCATGTCTCGTAAGGCGTGGCCATGATGCAGAGGCGGAAACAACTATTGAACTCTTTTATTTAGTATGTAACTGGACTATATGGTGAACGCTACATTTTTGTCCTTCAAAGTGCTCGCGTGTATGGGCAAGCATACTGCACCCACCCACAATAATTCAGTAGCACTATAAGTCAATTATGTACTTGGTGGGAATAATTAAACGAGATGAAGAATCTGATTGATAGCGACTAACAAGTGGAGGCTTGAATTAAAGTACGGGTCGATGATTTTGACTAAAGAAATGGAGTAATTAATTAACCTCGAGTCTTGCCATCGTTAGCCGGTCACTGCGACATGAAATTAATTTGTCGAATATGATTTGATTCCGTGAGTGCCAATCAGATAACATCGGTCGATCAGGTCGTACATGGAGGAGCCATCATCGTGTAGGGCTCGTTGGATAATGATCACGCCGCTGCAGTTCTTCACTTCTCCCAGCTGGTCATATTTCCTATACATGTCCAACTAATAGGTAGACGTACTCTGAATACGAAAACGATACTGTGCTGCATACATATACATGTGCATATATCACTTTCTGCATAACTATAATGCAGTTACACCCCTCGCCAAATTAAAGAAGGGAAAATGAAGTTGTATATCCAGCACATCTCTTCGGAAGATTCACTAGCGGAGCTTGGAGCCTTCGAAGAAGATTCTCACTCGCAAGTGGTAACGGGACAGGAAGAAACTGTTGAGAGCGCCCATGTCGCTGCACAGTTGCATGCATGCGCCCATGCTTGCTGCATCTCGAATCTCGGATCCATAACGAGACGTCGCAACCATATGACTCTGAAGACTCTGAACTCGATCTGAATGAAGCTAGCCCCACACGATGCCCTCGATCGAACAATTTTCAGTACCTACCTGGATGGTCAATTTTTTTAAAAAACTTTATTAATCTGTTTGCCGTATAAGTGCCCGGATCACAAGGCCTTTGACAAAAGAGCATTGCAACCAATCTACTCCAATTATCACAAGGCCCGGAGTAGATGCTTGCATGCGATATCTCATAATAAATTCAATTGTACAAACTGTACACTAAATGACTGCTTGCTTGTTCTGTTCACTTTTATGGGTCAATTCCAACAATTATCCAATTTAGTACAAGCCAAAAATGAAAGTCCAAACTTGTAAAACAAACTTTTATGCGCATGAGAGAGCAATGACAATATATACCGAAAAATAGCTTGGATTGTTATGTGTATTTGTCAAGAAAAGATTTCACAACAACTAAGAAGAATGCCGCACCACCTTTTAGTTGGCACTACACCACGGTCCACCGTTTTGGCGTTTGATCATCAGTCTCTATATAAGTGAACTGTGATGTAGTGTTGCAAGTACTGGATAAAACAGTGTCAGGAAAAAAAAAAACAAAAGCATGGATGAGGCATCCATGAGTCATTCATGCGTAATATGTTTTCTATACCATTTGCAAGAGTTAGCATGGAGCATACAATTAAGTTGAGACAAGCCAAAAAAATTGATTGACGTCACCAGTCACGCCAAAATTGAGTGCGATACCAACATTAAACTAAAGCAATGGGAGACAAGAAAAACAAACTAAAAAGACCTACCCTAGTTGAGCACTTTATACCATCCACATTTCATTTTCGAAAAAGAAAGCGGAGGAGAATCAACGAACAACACCATGCATAATTCCCATTTGAGCAATGGAAATAATAAAGCATATCCTTGAATGAAAATAATAAGCATATCCTTGCTATAGTTGGATCACAATGTACATACGCTGCTTGTGCTTTTAGCTCCTTTTTGTCCTGCAAAGTCCTTGCATGTACGGGTAAGGTACATACCTGCCCAGAATAATTTCAATACTATATCATCAATTATGGAATCGCTAAATAATCCAATTATGGATCAATATTAAGTGGAGATTTAAACTAAACGGATGGTTGACTAAACAGAATGGGGCATAGCTCTCAACTTGCCCCCATTGAATACAAGTTGTTGTCCGAAATAATTCGATCCAGAAGTGATACGCGTGCGCGCACACACAAAAAGAACTTTCAGCCATTCTAAAATGCAGCTCGATGATCTCCATTAATTTGTCAAGTGGAGTACAAATAATATAATTGGATAATTCTTGTCCATTCTATTATCCAACTTTCAGAACTTTCAGAACCTGAATTATCTTCTCCTCTCACGGTCGTCAACTGCACAGTTGAACGAACGTACGACAGGTACGTATAGCTGTTGCATCTTCGCAAACGTCGCAATTGGAATAAGGTCCCTTTTGACCTGTATTCTGTAGCTCACTGCCATCTCTCATACGGTTCTCCCTTTTCACCTTTCTTAACAGGAATATTATCCCTTTTCTGCAAAAGGGGAAGGCAGTATTGGCAATATGAAATAAAGTGAACGGTGGTCGGTAAAATATATCATAACAAGATATATAATAATTTCAAAAAATATTTGAATATGACAATGGTCAAATGTAACGAAAAAGTTAACGGCAATAAAATTTAAAAAGCAGAGAGAGTAGTTTGTTAGACCTTTGAATAATTTTTGTTCTCAAATGAACATGGATAAGAAAAAGGTTGACACGTTCATTGTGTGTATGAGAGAGAGTGCTGAAAGGAGATTGTTCCCGAGCCGGCACAACAGGGTCAAATACACACATGCACAGTCATTAATTCGTATTAACGGAGTAGAGACTGAACTAGTGAGGCCCCTACGTGTTGATCTCGTAAAATGTGAGAATATACTATTACTCAACAATCTATGAATCCCACGGTGACATGTGTAGTGTACTAACATTTTTGTACCGATGCATTGGTCTGTCCCGGCCTCTTACTTTTTCCTATATAAATATATTGTTCACTCAGACGCCGATTTCTTTGATGAATGATAACAAACTGTGCCAAGAAAAACTCGCAGTACTCTAATAATCTAATGCTTGGCACTCTAAGCATGTCTAAACTCTTAGGCTGCCCGCACTGGGAAACTGGAAACGCTACTGAAGGAGCGTTTAGCGTAAAAGCACCCCGCACCGGTGCCCTCTAAAGCTTCCGCTAAGCAAGCGGAAGCGCTCCGTTCCGCCAAATCAAGCGGGCACCGCGGACTACGCTAAACGCCTCGGCCCCGTGCCCGGGCCTACCTCGCGCCCTCCCCGCGCCTCTGCCCCGCCTCGCCCCCACCGACGAACTCCGCCGCCTCTGCCCCGCCTCGCCGGACGAGACGGGCTCCGCCTCCCCTGCCCCTCCTCGTCGGACGCGACGGGCTCCCGCCAGCCAAGCGGAGGCATCTCTGCGCCGCCCCCATCGACAGGCTCTGCCTCCCCTGCCCCTTCTCGCCGGACGCGACGGGCTCCGCCGCCTCTGCTGCCCCACCTCGCCGTCGTTGTCGAGGCCGAGGATGCACCGTCTGGGACCTCTCAAATGGATGCGCGTCGAGCTCTGCTGCGCATTTGTATTTTTTGTAGAATTTTTGGTTGCCGTTTGACCGTCATCGGCGAGCCATCGGCGAGCTCCGGCCACCACTGGCCACGCCATGGCTGGGACTTCGAGCTCCCAGCGGATCAGCTGTGGCCAGGACGGATCGCGTGTGGCAGCTACTGTATAGCCTTCTTTGTGGGGAGAGGAAAAAAGAGATGGGAGAAAAAAGAGAAGAGAAAAAAGAAAAGAAAAAAGGAAAAAAAGAAAAAGAACGGGAGGAGATAGAAAAAAGACAAGGAAAAAAAGTGAGGAGAGAGGAGATGGTAGTTGGAGATGGTTGAATAAAATATATGGTAGTTAGGATAGAGGAAGAATATAGAGGAATGATGGGTGCGGGAGAAATTGATATAGAGGAAAGAATCTTGATGACTAGGATAGAATATTCCTTTTAGAGGAAGCAGATAGAGGAACATGAGTGCGGAGAGCCTTAATCCCGGTAGTATCAGGTACTCAGGTAGGGTGCTAAGGCTCTCCGCACTGGTACCCGGTATAGCTTCCTTCAGTAGCGTTTAGCGTACGAAGGAGCTGCACCGGTCTCCTGGGAGCTTTACGCCAAAGCAGCGGAAGGCCTCCGTCCCGCTATGGATAGCGTTTTCCCGGACTCCCGCTATCGGGCGTGGGGCCCGCGCGCGAGAGGCGCTCCCCTCGCTGCCCCAGGCCGCCGGCCGCGCCCTCCACCCCCGTGACGCCGCCTGCGCGCGCCCGAGCTGCCGCCCCGCCGCTCCCGACGCCGTACGTCGCCGTTCAACTCCCTCTCTCGCTGCTGGTCCGCCCCACATCGACGCCGTCTCTCATTCCGTCAAGAACGGCGGGCACAAGCTCCAGCCGCTGCTGCCCTCTGTTCTCTCTCCCTCACTTCTCTTCTATTTTTTTCTCCTCCATTGCCGACCGCCGAGGTCCCAGGAAAACCGAGCCGCCCCGCTGTTACAGCCCATCTCCGACCAAGCGCCTCCGTGGAGGGGTGCACCGCAGGGTACTCGAGCTCCTCCCCATCTCCATTCTTCATCTCCTACGGTGACGGGCGAGATCGACTTGAGTTTCTCCAAGCACAACCGCCGGTGGCGTTCATCACCTCGCCGTCAAATTCGTTCCTCTCGGTGAGCTTTAGCCCGATTCCTCTCTCCCAAGGCTAGCTACCATCCGTGCATTCCCATTTGATTACTTGTTGATGTGAATCCATTGCTCGTTGTCCAGGATTGAATTTTTCCCTGCAGCCGCCATGGCCATGGAGCTCGAGCTCCAGGCCGGATCCGGTGTGGCCACTGGCCAGATCCGATGCGCCGAGGTCGTGTGGCCCTCCGCGTGGTAGAGAGATAGAGAGGTGATGGTAGTTAGATGGTTGAATAAAATATGTGGTAGTTGAGATAAAGGAAGAATATAAAAGAACAATGGGTGCGAGAAAAATTGATATAGAGAAAAGAATCTTGATGACTAGAGGAATGGGTGCGAGAAAAATTGATATAAAGAAAAAAATCTTAATGATTAAGACGGAATATTTCTTTTAGAGGAAAGAAATAGAGAAATATAAGTGCGGAGAGCCTAAACTAAACAAGTCGCTCGACTTCACTGGAATTTGGAGCCCCGGTTTGGAGCAGGTCCAAGACCCGAAATCAGTCGGCATTTCTAGAAGGCACGTGCCTGCCTACGCCATCATGACGCGGCCATACATTTCGATCGTGCGCTAGTAGTACGTTGCTATGGTTACCCGGATGGGGAGCGACTCCTCTGCAGTGGGTTCGTTAGGCCAATCTCAATGCAAGTTTCATAAAGATATAAAAACAACCTATACAACTTAGAGACAGAAGGTCCGTCTATAAGCTGTTTAATGCTTTGTAGTAACTAAGATCAACTACAAAGGTATTTTTGTATACTATTGTGTGGCTATTTTTTTTGCTTTTTTTTTTCCTTGTTTTTCTTCTTCCTATTTTTTCTCCTTTTCTTATTTTTCTTTTGAGGAACCATGTTGAGATGTGCCATGGTTCATGATGTGATGAGTAATTGACAACGACTTAGTTTGAGTTGACATGGGGTTCGAGTTTGAAATGTGAGAACTTGAGGTTTGCATGAGCATGTATATTGATTATGTTTATGGCTAACCGGAGTTGGTGAAGGTGATGGGAAGTATGGAGGAGATGGAGAAATGTGTTTGCTTGTCTAATGATGTGTAGGTCAATGGAGTCAACTTGATGGTCAACGGCGAGAGGATCGGGAGGAACAAGCGGGAGGCTTGGGTCCAGGCGATCGAGAGGCCGGGTGAGGTCAAGGGTGATCCACACCGTACACGTGGCAGACAAGAAGCACGGAGGGTTTCGCGGTTTGGCCTCAAAACCGTGGAGGTGATGAAGACGGCGGGTTGACCAAGTCAAGAGGCGAACGGGAGGCCGAGTCAAGTGAAGGGTCCCGACGGGCTGGGACGAGAAGACTTGACGGCAAGGTTCGCGGGACGAGGTGACACGCGTCGACATCGAGGTGGTTTCCCGGTTTATGCCTCAAAACCGGCGGGCGGACGGTTTCCCGGTTTGGGCCTCAAAACCGGCGGCGGCGCATGGTGGTGTACATGGCACCATCGCGAAGGTTGCGTCGAGGCGAAGCGAAGTCGTGAAGGGCCCGATGGCGTTCGGGCGAAGGAAAAGAGTTGGACGATTTTGCCCCTAGTGGTAGGTGGGAGTATGTAATACCTTAGGGGTAAGTTGGGAAAGAGAAAATGCCCATATAGGGAGGTGGAGTTGGCTGGCCACCTGAGCCTCTAGGGACCAAGTCATTTGCATCTAGGGATAGGACTAGCTAGGGGTGAGCTAGAGAGAGAGATGAGAGGAGAGGGAACAAGGTGAGAGCTTGTATCTTCAACTTTCAACAAGAGAGGAGGAAGAGGGCGGCGCCCAAGCTTTGTACCTATGGATTTCGTGATTGAATCAATGGAATGAAGTTTGTTTGAATCAATCTCGTGCTCTTGTTCTTCCTCCCTATCTAATTCCCGAATTTGTCTTTTTCCTCATTTTCGGAGCTATTTTCGTGCGAATTTTCGATCTCCTTTTTGGCTGCGTTTCCGGGTGGATTTCTTGGATGGATTCAGTGCTAGGATGTGTGGGAACATGCCTTGATTGATCTTCTACAAGATCTCCCCACGAGCACTTCGAATTTGTGGATTTTGTCCAAGAACACCTAAACTCTAGTTCTTCACTTTGATCCAAAATCCGAGGAGATTTGGTAGGGTTTTTGGTATGGATCCACTTGGATGATGTTCCCCATCTTGTCACGCACCTAGGGTTCAAATTTCGTGATTTTTGGAGGTCGTTTGGTCGGGTTTCGAGATTTTTCTTGATCTTGCGCGCGTGCTGTTTTTGGGACTGCGGACTAGTCCGCCCCCAGCCGGACAAGTCCGAAAGACCAAGTCTGTGGTCCGACCCGAAGCCGGACTAGTCCGTCCCGGACCGGACTAGTCCGCCCCCCAGCCGGACTGAAAGGATCAAGGGCACCGAGAGGGGGGGGGGTGAATCGGTGTGTCAACAATTTCTCCCAAACGTACTTTAGGCGTGAAGCTAGCAAGACTAGATATGGTGATGACAAAAGCAAGCGATGCGCGCACACAATCTAGTCTATGCAACAAGCAACACCCTAGCAAGCAATTCTACCAAGTAGTAAAGAGACAACCTATCAAGTAATTCTACTAGCACAAGAAGTAAATGCGGAAACGTAAATGCTAGTATGTAAAGGAGATAGGGATAGGAATGCTCATGATTTTTCCCGTGGTCTCGGAAGGATGGCGCCTTCCCCTACTCCACGTTGGGTCACTCCCGCCGGAGTCTCGACCCCGTCCCTCCGCTCGATGGCGATCCCTCCTAGAGCACACTTCACCCTCCGAGTGAAGTCGCGGGCACGTCCCGCCGGGCTCGATCCCGGGTACTCTTCCGGAGGTAAGGCTCCGCACGTGATGCGTGCCAAAGGGCGCTCCACTAGTGATGCTTCTTTCGCACGGGAAGCTCCAAGACCGTGTACAAACTTGTGTTAGCTTCCACAATCTCCTTGGACAGCTCAACACCAACGCCTAACCGGTCTAGGCCTTGCCATAGACCAAGAGTAACAGCTCAACTTGACTCTCTCAAGCACTCCCTAGCCTAGAGATCAATGGATGCAACTTGTTACTCTCTCAAGCACTAGGATCACTCCAAATCCTTCTCAAGTGCTTCCTCTTCTTGCTCTTGGCTTCTCCCTGTCTCCCTCAACTATTCCAGTGGCCAAGAGACCCTCAAAGGGGTAGGTAACCAGCTATATATAGGCCTCCAACCTCAAACTAGCCGTTACCAAAAAGCAGTCTGTCGATACAGTCACCGTAGTAACCACCGTATGATACGGTGACTGTAGCACCGTATCATACGGTGACTCCTTTCTCACCTGCCAGAGCAACTCCATTCTCTGGTCTTCATCTTCTTGGGTTCACCGTATCCTACGGTGACACCCACCGTATCATACGGTGACTCCTTCTCTTCAGCTTCCAGCCAACTGCCAAGTCTCTGGAAATCATACGGTGACCACCGTATCATACGGTGACCACCTCACCGTATCATACGGTGACTCCATCTTCTCTGCCAGGTCATCACCTCATCTGGACTTCTCTCCTCGCAGTCACCGTATCATACGGTGACTGGCACCGTATCATACGGTGGCTTCTGCTGAAGCTGATCTTGATCTCCTCTTCGATCCTCGACTCCAACATCATCCTTCTTGGTTCCTTCACTTCTTCCTTCTACTCCAAGTGTCCGAGAGACTCACATTTGCATCCAAAGATCTCTACACTATTGAGTACCCAAGAGAACCAACTTGAACCCTCTTGATAGTCCGGTTTTTCCTATGGACTCAAGCTATCATCTAACCAAGCAACACTCGCTTGGTCTAGCATGTCCTTAGCCTTGATCCATACATTCTCCGCGACTCCATCAAGTCCGTTCTTGTGTAGATGAAGGCAACCAATCATCCTTGACGTTTGAATTAGGGTGTGTCGGCGTACACCACCAACGGACGGAGCTTTCTTCATATGTGACCATTGATCAATATCCTACATGGAAATGTTAGTCACATACATAAGGGTCATCCAATCACCAAAACATTCATACCTTTGGGGTTTCCAAACACTCCAATGGCCATGAAGCTTACAATCTCCCCCTTTTTGGTGATTGGTGACAACATGAATGTAAGACATCAAAAGATGTAAAGGATAAGGAAATAAAGCGCAAGGATTGATCGAGATGAAAGGATATGAGATTAAGCACAAGGTAGACCGCTCATAGAATAAGACATGGAGAACGCAAGAGCAAAGCGGCATCTCGAACAAGATAACAACTATGCATCATGATATAGGATAGATAAAGCAAAGATCATGATGAATAGAGAAAGCGTGGGTCATAGCTCAAGAAATGTATCACCTGCAAAAATAGAGTTAGTGCACAGTAGGTGATAACTAAGGAATAAGCCAAGTGAGCTATGACTAACACCCCTGCAATGATATGATAAAAGATAAGTCCTGCAAAAGCAAGTTAGTGCACATATCATCACAGGTACAGGAATACACAAGAACATCTCAGGCATATATATATATATAACAGGAACTGAGTATGTAAAAGAAACCAAGTGCATTCTTAATGTGCTAAACACCGAGACAAAGAAATCCAAGCACATTAAGAACCACGAACTCCAAAAGAATATACAATAGAAACACCAGACTCCCCCTGAATACAAAAACAATCTCGATCAAGTCTCACTCCCAACTCCCCCTAGACACATTCTCTCCCCCTTTGGCACCAAGGACCAAAAAGATCATAGAGAAGAAGATATACGCTATCCTACGTGCCGGTGTCTGGAGGTGGTGCAGTGGCAGCAGGTGCTGAAGAACTGGCAGAAGTCTGAGCACTGTCCTGCTGCTGCTGAGAAGGTGGCACTGGAGGTGTCCAAGTCCAAGTCCGCGGCATCCCCAAAGACTCCTGAGGCTGAAAGAGTGGCGTGTACGGCACAAGCTGTCTAGAAGCCATCCCAGAAGAGTCTGCCTGAAGAAGGGTCTGCTCAAGCTGTACTGCATACCGGACTACCTCATCATCAGAAGCTGAGTGAACTGACGGAGAAGGAGAGCGACTGGGAGTCCAAGTGAAACTGCCAGTAGGTGATGATGCCTTTGCCGGTGGATCCTGTCTGGTAGCAAGAGCTGCATCGATCTCCTCACGGGTATAGCCAAAATCAGAGATGTCTGCAAGCCTGGTCATCTCATCAGACGCTGCAACTGTCGTAGTGACCACTGCCTCTGTAGTAGTAGAAAGAGGAGCTGAAACTGAGGCTGTCTGGGCTGAGACTGAAACTGTCTCTATCTCACTGAAGTCTAGTGAACGTGCAGCTAGCGGAGAAGAGAGCTGAGCAGCTGAAGTAACAAGTCCCTGCCCACGAACTGGAGTGGTACTCATCAGGAAAGCAGATGGTGTCATGTACTGCCCAGGTGACAGGAAAGGAAACGAAGACGGTCCTGCCTGAGAGGGACCAGCCTGAGAAGGTCCTGCCATCCCTGTCACTCCAGCGAAGGTCGAGCTCATCAAACCCTGAGAAGTCTGGCCAGAAGGTGTAGCTGGGGCTGAGAGCATCGAAGCAAAGAAACCTGGTGCTGCTGGAGGCTGCTGCAACTGAAAAGCTGGAGGAGGTATCATCGACGGTAGTGGCACTGGTGGGAAAGAAGGCATCCCTGGAATGAACTGGCCCACATACCCGAAAGCTGCAGCAAAAGAACCGAAGATGGTCTGGTTGGTCAGCTGAGTGGCCCTGAGAGTGTCAGCAACCTGCCTGGTCAACTCTAAGTGTGCGGCATCTCTCTGCTCCTGCTGAGCTCTCCACCTGTCCTGCTCCTCAACCCTCCGTCTGAGATGCTCAAGCTGTGCAAGTATGGAGGGGTCAGTGGCTGCTGCTGCTGGAGCTGAGTGTGGTGCTGTCACTGGAACCTCTGGTATTGCCTCTGGTATGTCATGATAAGGCGCAGGTGAGGCGTGTGAGAAGTCCTGGCCTGTCTCCTCTGTAGCTCCGCTGCCACCAGCTCCATCCCCTGCTGTGGACTGAGAAGCACTACCCTGTGAAGCAGTAGCCCTCCTGAGAACTCGTCTGTCTGTGGGGGGTAGGAGCACGTACTCAGAAGTAACCTCAGGAAGTGTAGAGTACGTCTCATGGGACATGTAGCCAGTCATCCAGAGAAGATAGCAAATATAAGGACCAAAAGGAAGAACTCTGGAGCCCACTCTCTCTGCAAGGATATCCTCCATCTGACTCAGAATCAGGTCAACAAGATCAAAGGGAATGTGACTGATCAGTGAAAGAATACCCCACTGGAACAAGCAAGAGATCCTGTCCTGGTATCCACCTCTGGGAATGATGGTCCTACTGAGAAGTGCCCTGATAGCTCTAGCCTCATGTGTCAATCTGTTGGGCATCCTGCTGTAGTTCTCCGGATACGGAGGAGGAAAAGCAACTGACATATCAGCATCTGGAGGCTCAACTCCTCCTACCGGTCTGCGAGGTGGCCTGACTCCCTCATTAGCGAGCCCGTGGAGGGTCCGCTCAAACGTGTCTGCATTCAGGGCTGCCCTGATCTCCTCTCTGGTCCACCTGCAAGGCTGTCCATTATACATGAACCACACCTCTGACCTGTCCTCAGCAATCCAAAGTGTGGAGTAAAACTCTCTGACAATGTTGCTCCTGTACCTCATCGGAGTAGTCAGCAAGGTCTGGAGTCCTCTCATGAAGCTCAAAGACTGTGACATGTCCTTCCCTGCAGCCAAGGAGAGACGAGCTGCTGTAACGTGAGAGTGCTTCGCATACAGCTTGTCCCCCTTGGTGGTCTCCCTCCTGTGATAGGCCTCGCCTATCCTCCTCTGCAGCACTGTCCAGTACCTGGGGCCAGCCTCTGGATCTCTAGCAACTGGTGCCCAAGTCATCCTGTCAACCTGTCTGGCTGCCTTGATGGTCTCCCCCTTGATCTTGAGCATGTCTGACTGAAGAAGAGCCGGGTAGCCTGAAGCTCTCAGAGCTGCCATCTCTGCTCTCTCTGCCCTCTTCTTCAGAACCTCTGGATCCTGGTCAGGAGGAGTGTCTCTGTAGAATCCTCCAGAGCCCTGACTGTCTGAGCTGGAGGTGGAGCTGGAGCTGGAGCTGTCCTCTGCGGGTACAGCCTGCTGCTGCGCAGTCCTCGACGGACCAACCTCAGGGATGGCCGGAGTCTGCTGCGGTACACCTCTCCGTCTAGTGGACCTCCTCAGGGGTGTGTGCTCCCCCTGGACTGTACCAGCTCCCTCTCTGATCTGGAAGCCTGTGCTCCTGCCAGTGGGTATGTCCACTGATGCTGCCCTGAGAGCCTGGTCCCACTCACGATCACCTGTCTTCTGCTTCTTCTTGGGCGGTGGATCTGGAGCCTTGCCCTTTCCTCTGTCCTGATCACCTCTGCCTCTGCCTCTGCCTCTGTCTCTAGCCATAGCTGCCGCTGACAAGATAGGGCGAGTGAGCTTGGCCCACCAACCCGTCCACTGACAAGCTGACTGCCACAAAGATAGGATCAAGGGCTTGGCCCTAAATCCGTCCACTGAGAACTCTGCACTGTCAACTGTCACTGTCCTCTGGGCTGCTCAACTGACAACTGCCACTGCACGATAGGAGATAGACAGGGTATATGAGTATAGAATAACCTACTATAATCTACAAGCAAGAATCGTAGGTAAGCGCGTAAAAGTCTATGTGAAACCCTAGCGCTGAGGTGAAGGACACAATGCCGGCAATTAAATGCAAAGGGGAACTACGGCATTGTCGATTATGGGTGGCGATCAACTAGTGCACATATAGAAGATTCAATGTGACACTAATTGAGGATCAATAGCTAGTGACATGATTAAGTAGATGACAAAATGCTCGATCATGACACTAGAGCCTACATGCCGTAATAAAAGATTGAACTTTACGACAATTACGACATATAGACTGGAAATTCAACTAAACTAGCAGTGCAAGTATAAGCAAGAATGCTAATCATGCTAGAATGAGTGAATTCCTAAGAATTATGGGCAAATCATCGATGAAAGGGAGAATGGCTCAACATGCCCTAGGTATGGACTCCTGCTACTGTGCATTGCGAACAATTGAGTCAATTTCGCCGAAAGGAAACCAATTTGGCCGAAGCCTCACCGGAGCAGTGGATGACGACGTCAACAGTGAGGTAGAGCTCGGTCTTCCCTCCTTCCTGGGCGCGAGCAGCAGCTCGAAGGCGTCAGAGGGAGTCGACGGCGACAACCCAAAACGACGGTGCGGCGGGGCGACTCGGCGACGGCGCGGCACGGCGCGGCTCAGGGCGGGCAGTGCGGCGGCGGCGCGGGTGAGAGGAGCAGTGGCGCACGAGCTTGGGCGTGGAGCGGAGAGAGCGGCTGCTGGTGGTGGAGTGAGTGGTGTGCGCGCACAGCGAGCTCGTCGGCGGCGAAGGGGCGCGACGGCGTACGGCGGCGGCGAGGGTGGAGACGAGCGCGCGCGGTGAGGTACGGCGGCGGCGACGATGCACAGTAACGGGGAGATGTTACGGTGGGTTAGGGTAAATAGGGATGACGGCCGAGATTGATCAAATTTGAATCAACGGCTCAGATCGGAAAAGAATAACGGTCAAAGCACAGGTCACCGTATGATGCGACGATAGGCACCGTAGGATGCGGTGATCTCCAGGAGCTGGGCGCAGAACCACGGTCACCGTATCATACGGTGACTGGCACCGCATGATACGGTGACAGTAAATGCCAGCTCACAGAGGATCAGAGGCAAAAGCCTCACCGCATATTACGGTGACTACCACCGTATGATACGGTGAACACCAGAAAAGCTGATTTCAAGGAATTTCTTTCTAAGTCCATACATCTCACACAAAAACCAAATAAACACCATGCATGGACTAGAAAGGGAACACTCAAACACTCCTTTGAAAATAGACCAATATAGGTTGCGCATAGGCTTATAGTAATTTTTCAATCGGCAAATAAGATGCAACCAATAAGATCCAAAAGAGATAAAACCAAAAGAGGGGTATGTATGAGCCTTTGCCTATGATCCGTGCAAGTAGATTTAACCTTGAGGATCATTTAGCAAGACTCAATGGGCATGAAGCGCAATCTTTTCTTTAGTCACACTTTTATGAGATGTGAGATCATATTACGAATGAAGCACTTCCTCATAGTGTGACAACTCCTTTGTGATTTCCTATATGCAATGCATGAGACAAGCATATCATACAAATGCAAGGGAAAGTAAACATGCCATGTGATATGCAAGCAAAGTTAAGACAACGCATAAAGGAAACCTACTCAAGGTCAAGTTTGAGCCTCTCTCAAGCTTACTCACTATGAGCCAAACCTTGCCTTGAGTCCATCGGTCCACCAACTCAAGCATCCCCCATGCTCATAGCTATCTTGAGAAAGTTAGACCTTGAACTAATTTTTATGTTCTTTTCTTTTTAGTTATTTACATATGCATGAATGCAAACATACTAGTTCACAAAGGAGCACCTAACTACCATGCAAGCAATGCAAGAAAAGAAACTACTATGATACAAGTTACCTCCTTGAAGAGTAGATTTGTCGATGAAGCACTCGAAGCTTGTGGTGGACGTTCATGAATTGTCGTTGCGGCGCACGGTCCACCACCATCACCCTTCTAGGTCTTGTTCTTGGGAGCCCACTCGCACTTGGTTGGCCTCTCAAGGTCAACTATGCATTTGGGCACCCAAATCTTCCTCATCATCCTTCTCTTGTCGGGTGATCCAAGAGGCTTTGCCTTCACCTTCCTTTCTTGTCCCTAAAGAGCTTGTAGTGTGTATTCCCATGGAACAAGTTAGCGTTAGGCAAAACTTTGGAACTTCTCACCTTGGGACAATTCTTGCTAGTGTGCCCATCACGGCAACACTTCTCACAATAGTAGTCGTCCGCCATGAGAGGGACTACCCAAGGTGGAATGTCATCGTCCTTGCCGATGAGGTTGATGGCGGCGGGGTAGGAGCCGAGTCCCTTGTGCCCGGGGTTGTTCACAAGGTTCCGACCAAGTATCTCCTTATGGATGGTCCTTCCCCTTGTGAGCCTCTCGAAGCCGTCCATCACCGAAGCTCTCTCCTCCTTGAGTTGATGATATTCCTTCAAGATGTTCTCATCAAGAGAGATGCTCTCAAGAGAGGGAGTTAGTCCATCACAAGTAATATATGAAGAATCGGAAATAGATGAACTAGAAGAAGAAGTGTTACACTTTTCGAGGAGGGATTGATGTTCTTCCTCAAGAACCTTGAACTTGCCGTTGAGCCTCATGTGTTCAACCTTGAGCTTGTCATAGCTTTCATCCAAGGTCATGAGCGAAGTGGAAAGGTGCTTGATCTCATCCTCTAGTAACTTGGACTTCTCCTTGAGCTTCATGTGGTCTTCCTCAAGCTTGTCATAGTCCTCATCAAGAGCCTTGTGAGAGATGGATAAGTCCCTAAGTTCACCCTCAAGTTGACGAACTCGGAACGCGGCCACTTCATGTTCCTTCTCCAACCGAGCAATGGTCTTGTCCTTCTTCATGATCATCTTGCCGGTTAGGAGAATGCTATCCAAGAGTTCCTCATATGTGGGCTTATCCTCCTCACCAAACTCTTCATCGGACTCGCTCTTCTCATCTTCACTACTATCATCATCTTTGGCCATCAAGCAAGTAGGTGGTGGAGGTAGAGTCTCGGACATGTTTGTGAGAGCAATGCCGGCCATCTTCTTTCCCTTGGAGGATGAGTCATCACTTTCTTCTTCATCACTATCATCATCCGAAACCCACTCTCCAACATAGAGTCCCTTGCGAGATGATCTTCTCTTGTCTTTGCCTCTAGAGCTTTCCTTCTTGACAAACCTCTTCCTTGCCTTGTACTTGCTTCTAGGGTCTTCTTCTTCATCATCGCTTGACTCTTGAGTCTTCTTCTTGCTCTTCTTGATTGGCTTCGGACATTCCTTGGCAAAGTGACCCTTCTCCCCACAATTGTAGCACTCGGCATCTTTCTTGTTGATGAATCTTCTCTTGAAGAAGTTGCTTCTCTTCATGAGGAGTGCTAGATCATTGGGATGAAGTTGCAACAAGTCTTCAACATCTTCTTCGAGCTCTTCATCACTTGAATCTTGAGTCACCACCTTCTTCATCTTCTTGCTTGACCCCTCGGATGCAAAAGCAAGATTCTTGGAGGGCTTCTCATCAAGCTTCTTGTCGAGGTTGTAGCTCTCGAAGGCGGTGATCTTCCCAAGTAGCTTGTGGGTTGTGAGGGCTTGAATGTCGGTGTTGAAAAGGCATGTGATGAGTGCTCCATATTTCTCCCTTGGGAGAATCCTCAAGATCTTCCGCACAAGGTCACCATCATCAATCTTGTCCTTCACACCGAGAGAGTTGATATCCTCTACAAGCACATTCAAGCGAGAGTAAGTGTCATTGATTAGCTCATTTGAAGACATGGCAAAATCATCATACTTGTTCTTTAGCACATAGTATCTTTCCTCTTTCACGTCCGTGGAACCCTCATGAATTTGTTGAATTTGTGTCCATACTTCATGAGCGGTACCCGCGGACTTGACTCGAGCAAAGACCTCTTTAGTGATAGCTTCAAACAAGGCATTTTTAGCTTTAGCATTTGCCTTTGCGAGATTCACATCAAGAGTACCAATGGGAGTCCTTAGAGACACACCGGTACTTACCACTTCCCATGCGAGAGGATCGAGAGCCTCGAGGTAAGCTTGCATGCGAGCTTTCCAATAGGCATAGTCGGTCCCATCGAACGGGGGCGGCCCATGATCTCTCGGCATCCTTACTCAAGGCGGTTAAGCCCTATTTGAGCAACGAGGCTCTGATACCACTTGAAAGGATCAAGGGCACCGAGAGGGGGGGGGGGTGAATCGGTGTGTCAACAATTTCTCCCAAACGTACTTTAGGCGTGAAGCTAGCAAGACTAGATATGGTGATAACAAAAGCAAGCGATGCGCGCACACAATCTAGTCTATGCAACAAGCAACACCCTAGCAAGCAATTCTACCAAGTAGTAAAGAGACAACCTATCAAGCAATTCTACTAGCACAAGAAGTAAATGCGGAAACGTAAATGCTAGTATGTAAAGGAGATAGGGATAGGAATGCTCATGATTTTTCCCGTGGTCTCGGAAGGATGGCGCCTTCCCCTACTCCACGTTGGGTCACTCCCGCCGGAGTCTCGACCCCGTCCCTCCGCTCGATGGCGATCCCTCCTAGAGCACACTTCACCCTCCGAGTGAAGTCGCGGGCACGTCCCGCCGGGCTCGATCCCGGGTACTCTTCCGGAGGTAAGGCTCCGCACGTGATGCGTGCCAAAGGGCGCTCCACTAGTGATGCTTCTTTCGCACGGGAAGCTCCAAGACCGTGTACAAACTTGTGTTAGCTTCCACAATCTCCTTGGACAGCTCAACACCAACGCCTAACCGGTCTAGGCCTTGCCATAGACCAAGAGTAACAGCTCAACTTGACTCTCTCAAGCACTCCCTAGCCTAGAGATCAATGGATGCAACTTGTTACTCTCTCAAGCACTAGGATCACTCCAAATCCTTCTCAAGTGCTTCCTCTTCTTGCTCTTGGCTTCTCCCTGTCTTCCTCAACTATTCCAGTGGCCAAGAGACCCTCAAAGGGGTAGGTAACCAGCTATATATAGGCCTCCAACCTCAAACTAGCCGTTACCAAAAAGCAGTCTGTCGATACAGTCACCGTAGTAACCACCGTATGATACGGTGACTGTAGCACCGTATCATACGGTGACTCCTTTCTCACCTGCCAGAGCAACTCCATTCTCTGGTCTTCATCTTCTTGGGTTCACCGTATCATACGGTGACACCCACCGTATCATACGGTGACTCTTCTCTTCAGCTTCCAGCCAACTGCCAAGTCTCTGGAAATCATACGGTGACCACCGTATCATACGGTGACCACCTCACCGTATCATACGGTGACTCCATCTTCTCTGCCAGGTCATCACCTCATCTGGACTTCTCTCCTCGCAGTCACCGTATCATACGGTGACTGGCACCGTATCATACGGTGGCTTCTGCTGAAGCTGATCTTGATCTCCTCTTCGATCCTCGACTCCAACTTCATCCTTCTTGGTTCCTTCACTTCTTCTCTTCTACTCCAAGTGTCCGAGAGACTCACATTTGCATCCAAAGATCTCTACACTATTGAGTACCTAAGAGAACCAACTTGAACCCTCTTGATAGTCCGGTTTTTCCTATGGACTCAAGCTATCATCTAACCAAGCAACACTCGCTTGGTCTAGCATGTCCTTAGCCTTGATCCATATCTTCTCCGCGACTCCATCAAGTCCGTTCTTGTGTAGATGAAGGCAACCAATCATCCTTGACGTTTGAATTAGGGTGTGTCGGCGTACACCACCAACGGACGGAGCTTTCTTCATATGTGACCATTGATCAATATCCTACATGGAAATGTTAGTCACATACATAAGGGTCATCCAATCACCAAAACATTCATACCTTTGGGGTTTCCAAACACTCCAATGGCCATGAAGCTTACAATCTCCCCCTTTTTGGTGATTGGTGACAACATGAATGTAAGACATCAAAAGATGTAAAGGATAAGGAAATAAAGCGCAAGGATTGATCGAGATGAAAGGATATGAGATTAAGCACAAGGTAGACCGCTCATAGAATAAGACATGGAGAACGCAAGAGCAAAGCGGCATCTCGAACAAGATAACAACTATGCATCATGATATAGGATAGATAAAGCAAAGATCATGATGAATAGAGAAAGCGTGGGTCATAGCTCAAGAAATGTATCACCTGCAAAAATAGAGTTAGTGCACATAGGTGATAACTAAGGAATAAGCCAAGTGAGCTATGACTAACACCCCTGCAATGATATGATAAAAGATAAGTCCTGCAAAAGCAAGTTAGTGCACATATCATCACAGGTACAGGAATACACAAGAACATCTCAGGCATATATATATATATAACAGGAACTGAGTATGTAAAAGAAACCAAGTGCATTCTTAATGTGCTAAACACCGAGACAAAGAAATCCAAGCACATTAAGAACCACGAACTCCAAAAGAATATACAATAGAAACACCAGACTCCCCCTGAATACAAAAACAATCTCGATCAAGTCTCACTCCCAACTCCCCCTAGACACATTCTCTCCCCCTTTGGCACCAAGGACCAAAAAGATCATAGAGAAGAAGATATACGCTATCCTACGCGCCGGTGTCTGGAGGTGGTGCAGTGGCAGCAGGTGCTGAAGAACTGGCAGAAGTCTGAGCACTGTCCTGCTGCTGCTGAGAAGGTGGCACTGGAGGTGTCCAAGTCCAAGTCCGCGGCATCCCCAAAGACTCCTGAGGCTGAAAGAGTGGCGTGTACGGCACAAGCTGTCTAGAAGCCATCCCAGAAGAGTCTGCCTGAAGAAGGGTCTGCTCAAGCTGTACTGCATACCGGACTACCTCATCATCAGAAGCTGAGTGAACTGACGGAGAAGGAGAGCGACTGGGAGTCCAAGTGAAACTGCCAGTAGGTGATGATGCCTTTGCCGGTGGATCCTGTCTGGTAGCAAGAGCTGCATCGATCTCCTCACGGGTATAGCCAAAGTCAGAGATGTCTGCAAGCCTGGTCATCTCATCAGACGCTGCAACTGTCGTAGTGACCACTGCCTCTGTAGTAGTAGAAAGAGGAGCTGAAACTGAGGCTGTCTGGGCTGAGACTGAAACTGTCTCTATCTCACTGAAGTCTAGTGAACGTGCAGCTAGCGGAGAAGAGAGCTGAGCAGCTGAAGTAACAAGTCCCTGCCCACGAACTGGAGTGGTACTCATCAAGAAAGCAGATGGTGTCATGTACTGCCCAGGTGACAGGAAAGGAAACGAAGACGGTCCTGCCTGAGAGGGACCAGCCTGAGAAGGTCCTGCCATCCCTGTCACTCCAGCGAAGGTCGAGCTCATCAAACCCTGAGAAGTCTGGCCAGAAGGTGTAGCTGGGGCTGAGAGCATCGAAGCAAAGAAACCTGGTGCTGCTGGAGGCTGCTGCAACTGAAAAGCTGGAGGAGGTATCATCGACGGTAGTGGCACTGGTGGGAAAGAAGGCATCCCTGGAATGAACTGGCCCACATACCCGAAAGCTGCAGCAAAAGAACCGAAGATGGTCTGGTTGGTCAGCTGAGTGGCCCTGAGAGTGTCAGCAACCTGCCTGGTCAACTCTAAGTGTGCGGCATCTCTCTGCTCCTGCTGAGCTCTCCACCTGTCCTGCTCCTCAACCCTCCGTCTGAGATGCTCAAGCTGTGCAAGTATGGAGGGGTCAGTGGCTGCTGCTGCTGGAGCTGAGTGTGGTGCTGTCACTGGAACCTCTGGTATTGCCTCTGGTATGTCATGATAAGGCGCAGGTGAGGCGTGTGAGAAGTCCTGGCCTGTCTCCTCTGTAGCTCCGCTGCCACCAGCTCCATCCCCTGCTGTGGACTGAGAAGCACTACCCTGTGAAGCAGTAGCCCTCCTGAGAACTCGTCTGTCTGTGGGGGGTAGGAGCACGTACTCAGAAGTAACCTCAGGAAGTGTAGAGTACGTCTCATGGGACATGTAGCCAGTCATCCAGAGAAGATAGCAAATATAAGGACCAAAAGGAAGAACTCTGGAGCCCACTCTCTCTGCAAGGATATCCTCCATCTGACTCAGAATCAGGTCAACAAGATCAAAGGGAATGTGACTGATCAGTGAAAGAATACCCCACTGGAACAAGCAAGAGATCCTGTCCTGGTATCCACCTCTGGGAATGATGGTCCTACTGAGAAGTGCCCTGATAGCTCTAGCCTCATGTGTCAATCTGTTGGGCATCCTGCTGTAGTTCTCCGGATACGGAGGAGGAAAAGCAACTGACATATCAGCATCTGGAGGCTCAACTCCTCCTACCGGTCTGCGAGGTGGCCTGACTCCCTCATTAGCGAGCCCGTGGAGGGTCCGCTCAAACGTGTCTGCATTCAGGGCTGCCCTGATCTCCTCTCTGGTCCACCTGCAAGGCTGTCCATTATACATGAACCACACCTCTGACCTGTCCTCAGCAATCCAAAGTGTGGAGTAAAACTCTCTGACAATGTTGCTCCTGTACCTCATCGGAGTAGTCAGCAAGGTCTGGAGTCCTCTCATGAAGCTCAAAGACTGTGACATGTCCTTCCCTGCAGCCAAGGAGAGACGAGCTGCTGTAACGTGAGAGTGCTTCGCATACAGCTTGTCCCCCTTGGTGGTCTCCCTCCTGTGATAGGCCTCGCCTATCCTCCTCTGCAGCACTGTCCAGTACCTGGGGCCAGCCTCTGGATCTCTAGCAACTGGTGCCCAAGTCATCCTGTCAACCTGTCTGGCTGCCTTGATGGTCTCCCCCTTGATCTTGAGCATGTCTGACTGAAGAAGAGCCGGGTAGCCTGAAGCTCTCAGAGCTGCCATCTCTGCTCTCTCTGCCCTCTTCTTCAGAACCTCTGGATCCTGGTCAGGAGGAGTGTCTCTGTAGAAACCTCCAGAGCCCTGACTGTCTGAGCTGGAGGTGGAGCTGGAGCTGGAGCTGTCCTCTGCGGGTACAGCCTGCTGCTGCGCAGTCCTCGACGGACCAACCTCAGGGATGGCCGGAGTCTGCTGCGGTACACCTCTCCGTCTAGTGGACCTCCTCAGGGGTGTGTGCTCCCCCTGGACTGTACCAGCTCCCTCTCTGATCTGGAAGCCTGTGCTCCTGCCAGTGGGTATGTCCACTGATGCTGCCCTGAGAGCCTGGTCCCACTCACGATCACCTGTCTTCTGCTTCTTCTTGGGCGGTGGATCTGGAGCCTTGCCCTTTCCTCTGTCCTGATCACCTCTGCCTCTGCCTCTGCCTCTGTCTCTAGCCATAGCTGCCGCTGACAAGATAGGGCGAGTGAGCTTGGCCCACCAACCCGTCCACTGACAAGCTGACTGCCACAAAGATAGGATCAAGGGCTTGGCCCTAAATCCGTCCACTGAGAACTCTGCACTGTCAACTGTCACTGTCCTCTGGGCTGCTCAACTGACAACTGCCACTGCACGATAGGATAGACAGGGTATATGAGTAGAGAATAACCTACTATAATCTACAAGCAAGAATCGTAGGTAAGCGCGTAAAAGTCTATGTGAAACCCTAGCGCTGAGGTGAAGGACACAATGCCGGCAATTAAATGCAAAGGGGAACTACGGCATTGTCGATTATGGGTGGCGATTAACTAGTGCACATATAGAAGATTCAATGTGACACTAATTAGGATCAATAACTAGTGACGTGATTAAGTAGATGACAAAATGCTCGATCATGACACTAGAGCCTACATGCCGTAATAAAGATTGAACTTTACGACAATTACGACATATAGACTGGAAATTCAACTAAACTAGCAGTGCAAGTATAAGCAAGAATGCTAAACATGCTAGAATGAGATGAATTCCTAAGAATTTTATGGGCAAATCATCGATGAAAGGAAGAATGGCTCAACATGCCCTAGGTATGGACTCCTGCTGCTGTGCATCGCGAACAATTGAGTCAATTTTGCCGGAAAGGAAACCAATTTGGCCGAAGCCTCACCGGAGCAGTGGATGACGGCGTCAACAGTGAGGTAGAGCTCGGTCTTCTCCCTCCTTCCTGGGCGCGAGCAGCAGCTCGAAGGCGTCCAGGGAGTCGACGGCGACAACCCAAAACGACGGTGCGGCGGGGCGACTCGGCGACGGCGCGGCACGGCGGCGGCTCAGGGCGGGGCAGTGCGGCGGCGGCGCGGGTGAGACGGAGCAGTGGCGCACGAGCTTGGGCGTGGAGCGGGAGCGGCTGCTGGTGGTGGAGTGGTGTGCGCGCACAGCGAGCTCGTCGGCGGCGAAGGGGCGCGACGGCGTACGGCGGCGGCGAGGGTGGAGACGAGCGCGCGCGGTGAGGTACGGCGGCGGCGACGATGCACAGTAACGGGAGATGTTACGGTGGGTTAGGGTAAATAGGGATGAACGGCCCAGATCTGATCAAAATTCGAAACAACGGCTCAGATTGGAAAAGTATAACGGTCAAAGCATAGGTCATCGTATGATGCGACGATAGGCACCGTAGGATGCGGTGATCTCCAGGAGCTGGGCGCAGAACCACGGTCACCGTATCATACGGTGACTGGCACCGCATGATACGGTGACAGTAAATGCCAGCTCACAGAGGATCAGAGGCAAAAGCTTCACCGCATATTACGGTGACTATCACCGTTTGATACGGTGAACACCAGAAAGGCTGATTTCAAGGAATTTCTTTCTAAGTCCATACATCTCACACAAAAACCAAATAAACACCATGCATGGACTAGAAAGGGAACACTCAAACACTCCTTTGAAAATAGACCAATATAGGTTGCGCATAGGCTTATAGTAATTTTTCAATCGGCAAATAAGATGCAACCAATAAGATCCAAAAGCGATAAAACCAAAAGAGGGGTATGTATGAGCCATTTGCCTATGATCCGTGCAAGTAGATTTAACCTTGAGGATCATTTTAGCAAGACTCAATGGGCATGAAGCGCGAATCTTTTCTTTAGTCACACTTTTATGAGATGTGAGATCATATTACGAATGAAGCACTTCCTCATAGTGTGACAACTCCTTTGTGATTTCCTATATGCAATGCATGAGACAAGCATATCATACAAATGCAAGGGAAAGTAAACATGCCATGTGATATGCAAGCAAGGTTAAGACAACGCATAAAGGAAACCTACTCAAGGTCAAGTTTGAGCCTCTCTCAAGCTTACTCACTATGAGCCAAACCTTGCCTTGAGTCCATCGGTCCACCAACTCAAGCATCCCCTATGCTCATAGCTATCTTGAGAAAGTTAGACCTTGAACTAATTTTTATGTTCTTTTCTTTTTTTTAGTTATTTACATATGCATGAATGCAAACATACTAGTTCACAAAGGAGCACCTAACTACCACGCAAGCAATGCAAGAAAAGAAACTACTATGATACAAGTTACCTCCTTGAAGAGTAGATTTGTCGATGAAGCACTTGAAGCTTGTGGTGGACGTTCATGAATTGTCGTTGCGGCGCACGGTCCACCACCATCACCCTTCTAGGTCTTGTTCTTGGGAGCCCACTCGCACTTGGTTGGCCTCTCAAGGTCAACTATGCATTTGGGCACCTAAATCTTCCTCATCATCCTTCTCTTGTCGGGTGATCCAAGAGGCTTTGCCTTCACTCTTCCTTTCTTGTCCCTAAAGAGCTTGTAGTGTGTATTCCCATGGAACAAGTTAGCGTTAGGCAAAACTTTGGAACTTCTCACCTTGGGACAATTCTTGCTAGTGTGCCCATCACGGCAACACTTCTCACAATAGTAGTCGTCCGCCATGAGAGGGACTACCCAAGGTGGAATGTCATCGTCCTTGCCGATGAGGTTGATGGCGGCGGGGTAGGAGCCGAGTCCCTTGTGCCCGGGGTTGTTCACAAGGTTCCGACCAAGTATCTCCTTATGGATGGTCCTTCCCCTTGTGAGCCTCTCGAAGCCGTCCATCACCGAAGCTCTCTCCTCCTTGAGTTGATGATATTCCTTCAAGATGTTCTCATCAAGAGAGATGCTCTCAAGAGAGGAAGTTAGTCCATCACAAGTAATATATGAAGAATCGGAAATAGATGAACTAGAAGAAGAAGTGTTACACTTTTCGAGGAGGGATTGATGTTCTTTCTCAAGAACCTTGAACTTGCCGTTGAGCCTCATGTGTTCAACCTTGAGCTTGTCATAGCTTTCATCCAAGGTCATGAGCGAAGTGGAAAGGTGCTTGATCTCATCCTCTAGTAACTTGGACTTCTCCTTGAGCTTCATGTGGTCTTCCTCAAGCTTGTCATAGTCCTCATCAAGAGCCTTGTGAGAGATGGATATGTCCCTAAGTTCATCCTCAAGTTGACGAACTCGGAACGCGGCCACTTCATGTTCCTTCTCCAACCGAGCAATGGTCTTGTCCTTCTTCATGATCATCTTGCCGGTTAGGAGAATGCTATCCAAGAGTTCCTCATATGTAGGCTTATCCTCCTCACCAAACTCTTCATCGGACTCGCTCTTCTCATCTTCACTACTATCCTCATCTTTGGCCATCAAGCAAGTAGGTGGTGGAGGTAGAGTCTCGGACATGTTTGTGAGAGCAATGCCGGCCATCTTCTTTCCCTTGGAGGATGAGTCATCACTTTCTTCTTCATCACTATTATCATCCGAAACCCACTCTCCAACATAGAGTCCCTTGCGAGATGATCTTTTCTTGTCTTTGCCTCTAGAGCTTTCCTTCTTGACAAACCTCTTCCTTGCCTTGTACTTGCTTCTAGGGTCTTCTTCTTCATCATCGCTTGACTCTTGAGTCTTCTTCTTGCTCTTCTTGATTGGCTTCGGACATTCCTTGGCAAAGTGACCCTTCTCCCCACAATTGTAGCACTCGGCATCTTTCTTGTTGATGAATCTTCTCTTGAAGAAGTTGCTTCTCTTCATGAGGAGTGCTAGATCATTGGGATGAAGTTGCAACAAGTCTTCAACATCTTCTTCGAGCTCTTCATCACTTGAATCTTGAGTCACCACCTTCTTCATCTTCTTGCTTGACCCCTCGGATGCAAAAGCAAGATTCTTGGAGGGCTTCTCATCAAGCTTCTTGTCGAGGTTGTAGCTGTCGAAGGCGGTGATCTTCCCAAGTAGCTTGTGGGTTGTGAGGGCTTGAATGTCGGTGTTGAAAAGGCATGTGATGAGTGCTCCATATTTCTCCCTTGGGAGAATCCTCAAGATCTTCCGCACAAAGTCACCATCATCAATCTTGTCCTTCACACCGAGAGAGTTGATATACTCTACAAGCACATTCAAGCGAGAGTAAGTGTCATTTATTTGCTCATTTGAAGACATGGCAAAATCATCATACTTGTTCTTTAGCACATAGTATCTTTCCTCTTTCACGTCCGTGGAACCCTCATGAATTTGTTGAATTTGTGTCCATACTTCATGAGCGGTACCCGCGGACTTGACTCGAGCAAAGACCTCTTTAGTGATAGCTTCAAACAAGGCATTTTTAGCTTTAGCATTTGCCTTTGCGAGATTCACATCAAGAGTACCAATGGGAGTCCTTAGAGACACACCGGTACTTACCACTTCCCATGCGAGAGGATCGAGAGCCTCGAGGTAAGCTTGCATGCGAGCTTTCCAATAGGCATAGTCGGTCCCATCGAACGGGGGCGGCCCATGATCTCTCGGCATCCTTACTCAAGGCGGTTAAGCCCTATTTGAGCAACGAGGCTCTGATACCACTTGAAAGGATCAAGGGCACCCAGAGGGGGGGGGGGTGGTGAATCGGTGTGTCAACAATTTCTCCCAAACGTACTTTAGGCGTGAAGCTAGCAAGACTAGATATGGTGATGACAAAAGCAAGCGATGCGCGCACACAATCTAGTCTATGCAACAAGCAACACCCTAGCAAGCAATTCTACCAAGTAGTAAAGAGACAACCTATCAAGCAATTCTACTAGCACAAGAAGTAAATGCGGAAACGTAAATGCTAGTATGTAAAGGAGATAGGGATAGGAATGCTCATGATTTTTCCCGTGGTCTCGGAAGGATGGCGCCTTCCCCTACTCCACGTTGGGTCACTCCCGCCGGAGTCTCGACCCCGTCCCTCCGCTCGATGGCGATCCCTCCTAGAGCACACTTCACCCTCCGAGTGAAGTCGCGGGCACGTCCCGCCGGGCTCGATCCCGGGTACTCTTCCGGAGGTAAGGCTCCGCACGTGATGCGTGCCAAAGGGCGCTCCACTAGTGATGCTTCTTTCGCACGGGAAGCTCCAAGACCGTGTACAAACTTGTGTTAGCTTCCACAATCTCCTTGGACAGCTCAACACCAACGCCTAACCGGTCTAGGCCTTGCCATAGACCAAGAGTAACAGCTCAACTTGACTCTCTCAAGCACTCCCTAGCCTAGAGATCAATGGATGCAACTTGTTACTCTCTCAAGCACTAGGATCACTCCAAATCCTTCTCAAGTGCTTCCTCTTCTTGCTCTTGGCTTCTCCCTGTCTCCCTCAACTATTCCAGTGGCCAAGAGACCCTCAAAGGGGTAGGTAACCAGCTATATATAGGCCTCCAACCTCAAACTAGCCGTTACCAAAAAGCAGTCTGTCGATACAGTCACCGTAGTAACCACCGTATGATACGGTGACTGTAGCACCGTATCATACGGTGACTCCTTTCTCACCTGCCAGAGCAACTCCATTCTCTGGTCTTCATCTTCTTGGGTTCACCGTATCCTACGGTGACACCCACCGTATCATACGGTGACTCCTTCTCTTCAGCTTCCAGCCAACTGCCAAGTCTCTGGAAATCATACGGTGACCACCGTATCGTACGGTGACCACCTCACCGTATCATACGGTGACTCCATCTTCTCTGCCAGGTCATCACCTCATCTGGACTTCTCTCCTCGCAGTCACCGTATCATACGGTGACTGGCACCGTATCATACGGTGGCTTCTGCTGAAGCTGATCTTGATCTCCTCTTCGATCCTCGACTCCAACATCATCCTTCTTGGTTCCTTCACTTCTTCCCTTCTACTCCAAGTGTCCGAGAGACTCACATTTGCATCCAAAGATCTCTACACTATTGAGTACCCAAGAGAACCAACTTGAACCCTCTTGATAGTCCGGTTTTTCCTATGGACTCAAGCTATCATCTAACCAAGCAACACTCGCTTGGTCTAGCATGTCCTTAGCCTTGATCCATACATTCTCCGTGACTCCATCAAGTCCGTTCTTGTGTAGATGAAGGCAACCAATCATCCTTGACGTTTGAATTAGGGTGTGTCGGCGTACACCACCAACGGACGGAGCTTTCTTCATATGTGACCATTGATCAATATCCTACATGGAAATGTTAGTCACATACATAAGGGTCATCCAATCACCAAAACATTCATACCTTTGGGGTTTCCAAACACTCCAATGGCCATGAAGCTTACACGGACAAGTCCGAAAAACCAATTCTGTAGTCCGACCCGAAGCCGGACTAGTCCGCCTCGGACCAGACTAGTCCGTCTTGGATCAGACTAGTCCGGTTCTGGATCATTTTGGTTCATTTCTTTGAGTGTGTCTTTGCTTGATTTGCTTCCGCAAATGCTTATATCTCATCTACAATCATTCGTAGGGTCAACACATTGCTTTTCATGTGTGTGTGTGATCTTGGTGATTGCTCTTGAGGTGAGTTGGGACATAGGCCAAGTTCTTTGCAAGAATTTTTATTGGCTCCCATTCACCCTCCCTCTGGTCGCCTTCTCGGTCCTTCATCTTTCCTTTTTCTCCTTCCTATTTTTCCTCCCCTTAATTCCCTACCGATTCACTAGAAGCAGCACACAGCAAGCAGCTCGCCGTCCTATAGCTCAAGCAGCTCCATTCACTGGAAGGCACGCGGCACGCAGCAAGCAGCAAGCAGCTCGCCCTGCAGCTGCCACGCAACACGCAGCAAGCACTCGCCCGTCCGTGCCTGGGAGAACGGGACGTGAGCGTCGCCTCGCGAGACGACGGGAAGGCCGTCTCCTCACGCGCCAGGGGTCCTTTTGCAAATTAGGCAACACAGAGATGGGCTTACAGACGGGATTGTACATGCCCTAAGCTTACTCCACCAGCCGTAATGGTTGTAAACCGTTATATTTATCACAGCAAATACTCGATACTCGTTTTATATCTTGCTTCATATTGGTACATGGTGACGTCTTACAAATAATCTTCTAAGCAATTCTAGAAGCCGAAATGGATACACGTTCGGCCTATGTTTCCCACCTCACTGTACAACCAAGGTATTCAAATACTGTGCCTCACGCCGTTTGTTATCCATTGATTTTTTTTCCCATTCCCTGATGTTAATTATGGACTTCCTGATGGAGCCATAAACATTCTTCTAGAAGAAACTATTTTTAGTAGTATTTGATACACCTTTCACTTCTTCTCTTTTCTAATACAAAGTCAAAAGATAAACTAATTAATTGAAATAATTTAGTGACTTGTAGATTAAGGAAGCTAAACCTAGAGAGATCACCATGTCCAATAATAATTGTTAATGAAAAGACTTTGGCTGAAGTAGCGGTGTAAAATACATGGATGAACATCATGTAAAGTGATACTAAAAGTAAACGAAATATATAGATGTAATACAAAACAAGCACCAACGTGTCATATTTATTATTTTATTCGCCTTTACATGTCCGCAAATATTATCAAAGCTAGCAGAATTTAAAATGGATAGATGTCACATTGAAGATGAAATAAGCTACTATAACACATGAAACCATTTACACATCACAATCTAAAAGATTAAAAAAAATGCTATTTCAATATATATGGACAAATCCCTTGAACCGGTATGCGTATTTGTCAAGGAAGCAACTCAAACAATGACATACCGCAATTGGCTAGTGTGGCTAAATAATGTCTGAAATAGAAAATAAGCGGTACAAGTTAGGACAAGTTAAAATATATTTGTCATCAATAATGTCGAAAAACAAACCCATCAATGAGTGCACATCGTGTTACCACCAAGGAAACAAAGAAAAGCCTACCCTAGTCTAGCACTAGTGCATGCATATAACCAACTTTTAGTTCCAAAATGAGGTGGGGGCACAGCATCATGTAACAACACCTCCAAGCAAAAACGAGATGTCACCATGAAATTCAATGTATAATTATTTCTCCTTCTAAACTTATTCTAAACATAACCAGGATATACCACTTTTCTCCTTAGAAAGAGTCAATATAATGCGCCAAGGAGGATCAGCCGTTTTTCCTTTTGGATGAGAACAAGATCAGCCGTTGGTGAAGCAGCGAGAAACAGAGGCACCGCCGCGGTATCCCCAATATTTTTCCTCCTTTGGGGGCCCACCACGATCATGACCAATCGCTAGTGTGGCTCCAAATTAAGGTTTACACACACTAAACGCTGCATTAGACGGAAACAAAGTTTCCAGTTGCCTCAGCAGTCAGGATACGGGTTGTCGCTAAACTATGATAGGTACCAACATTTTGTACTACATGTTATACTAATATAATAAACTCTATGCAAAAGTAGTAGAACAAATTTATTTGCTCCCAAAAAAATAAATTTTACATCACCGTCGAGCCTCATGAAAATTAACGGGCTTCCGCTTTTAATATTGATTTAGTTTTCGCAGAAAATAATAATACCTTACTCCTCTATTGGGTATTGGAGTAAGTAAGGGGGTGTTCGGAGGCTCTAAAAATTAGTAGAGAGAGAAAAAATTCTTACCATTTAGGAGTACTAAACAAAGTCTAATTACAAAACTAACTGCAGAACCCCTATTCTAATTCGCGAGACGAATCTAATGAGGGTATATTAAGCCGTGATTAGAAGATAGTTACTGTAGCATCACTGTTCCAAAACATAGATTAATTAGGCTCATTAGATTCGTCTCGCGAATTAGCCCTAGGGTTGTGACATGAGTTTTGTAATTAGACTTTGTTTAGTACTCCTAAACGGTACCGACATTTTCTCTCTCCGCTAAAAAAATTGGCTGCCGAACAGGGTCTAAGAGCAGGTCCATCGCGTTGTCTTACCGACGGACATGTCAGCAAGAAAACGACGTGGAGGTGAGAGAAAACGAAAGATTCCCTCGCTCGGCGCCGGCAGTCGCGACCGTCGCGTGGCTCGTTGAGCGCAGCTTTTGCCGCTTTTTGCAGGCTCGGCGGTGTGGATGGAAGCAAATTAAATATTGTGTTGGTACGGATAACAAGCTCACGCGTTGGAGCATTTGAGCTGAATGCTTGTCTGCTAATCGGCGCCGCTCGGCTCGGATTGGGCTTGCTCTAAGGAGTACTGATTTAGCGGTAGCCGTCAGATGGTTCGGAGAAGTCGGTAACTGACTGGAAAAGCAGAGAAGGCTCGACGAAGCCGCCACGCCTTCCCTGCATCCCGCATCGGTCGTCACGCGCGCCGCGACCGCGCCTTTGCTTCCTCTTCTTCCTCGCCATCTTCCGCCCGCCTATACATACCACCCTCCCCTCGCCTCTCCACCCTCCCTCCCTCTACCCACCGCCATTAACCGCCTACCTCTGCTAACCAGCCAGTCGTCGCTGCTCCCTCCCCTTCCATGCTTGCAACTGCCGGTACGGCACTGAGAGCGCAGACCGAGGCCTGATGCGGCAGCGGCAGCAAGGCGAGGAGCACCAGGAGCTGTTCGTGCAGTGGAGGCCCTGCGACAAGAAGAGGTCCTAGACCTTTCCCGGCCGCATAGGTAGCCGGTGGGTTCACTCACTCAGATCCGTGCCGTGCCAGTCGGTAAAGGCGCCGCCTTTTTGGATTGACCGGCCGGAGCCGGAGGAGAAGATGAGCGTGCCCGTGGGGAAGACGCGGGTGGGGCGCTACGAGCTGGGCCGCACGCTCGGGGAAGGCACCTTCGCCAAGGTCAAGTTCGCCAGGAACGTCGAGACCGGCGAGAATGTCGCCATCAAGATCCTCGACAAGGAGAAGGTGCTCCGCCACAAGATGATCGCGCAGGTAATCCCCCCGCCCGCACCCGTCGCCCGATTCGTCCCCTGTTCTTTTTTTTTTTTGACATCATTCGTCCCCTGTTCATGTCCTCTGTTTCCACCCTGTTCCATTCATGTTTTCTTTTCTTGTGTTTTTGAACGATTCGAGAGGAGGCGAGATGTTTTTTTTCTTCTTCATCGTGCGCGCGTTTATTCTCCATTAGCGACTCCAGTTCTGTGCAGAAGATTGGTGTTAGATTTCATTGTGCGTTCCTGTTCCTTTCCGATCACACGATGTTCCTTATCTGCTTATTCACGTTTTTGTTTTTTCATGTTGAAAGGGAGATTTCGTTCCTTTCTGCTGTTTCTGCATCCTATATATTTTTTCTCTGCATCCGTAGCAGTGATTCCTCGTTTCTTCCTCGTCAAGTTCTGCCAAATTTAGTATCTTTTCTTCCAGCTGGGTCGCTGTAAATTTTCTCTAATTAATCATAACAATACACGCGAGATTAATTGCATCGCTCTAAAACGAGCTTTCTGCCGCCATTTATTACACCTACTAGGGAGCTTTGACGGTAGTAGTAGCAGGCTGGGCAGGTGAGCACGGGCTTCTCGCTCTAAAACGTGTTTGTTGGACCGCGTGCGCGCGTCGTTGGCTGGCTGGGATGGTCAAATTTGCCCTCTTGACTTCGAGGCTAAGCTTCTGATTTTGATGTGCGTGATGTTGCTATTTGCAGATAAAGCGAGAGATCTCGACCATGAAGCTCATCAGGCACCCCAACGTCATCCGGATGCACGAGGTAGAGCGTTTTCCATGAATTATCCTATGTCCTCTGTGAAACAAAAATGGATCGATAAATAAATTTTTTAGGCTTGTGCAATCTGAAACTCGAAAGCAGAGTAAAAATGGTTAAGACTGAATGTTCGTTATTGCAAAAACAGAAAAGAGAAAAAAAATTCATGTGTTCTTTGTAGTAAATATTTTCTCTCTGTTGCTTGATACAGTTTTACCTTTTCTGTCTTGCCTATGTGTCACTGTCCGCTTACTGGTCGTGTCTCCTCTTGTGAAGGTGATGGCCAGCAAGACAAAGATTTACATAGTGATGGAGCTTGTCACTGGCGGTGAACTTTTCGACAAAATTGTGAGTGATCTGTCCTGTCATCCACATCTGAAATTATGCTTTCAGCTACGAGCATGTGATCATTTTGCAACAATTCTTGGCGCAGGCTTCGCGTGGGAGGCTGAAAGAGGACGATGCAAGGAAGTATTTCCAGCAACTGATCAACGCTGTTGATTACTGCCACAGCAGAGGCGTGTACCACCGTGATTTGAAGGTGAGTGCAGTTTACTGTGCTTACAGATATGGTGAACAGAACAGGCAGCTCGAATCTGTGCTTAATGTTTTGTGGGTTTTTTTCAGCCTGAAAATCTTCTGCTTGATGCTACTGGCACTCTCAAGGTGTCGGATTTCGGTTTGAGTGCACTTTCTCAGCAAGTTCGAGTAAGTAAATTGGCTTTGCCTGTATTTCTTTTTTTTTTGGGAAACGACCTTTGCCTGTATTTAGTTTGCTGTCAAAAAATTGACATGAAAAAATAGATTTCGGTAGTATCTAGTTTTGATTCCATGTTTTGATCGCGCTCCCTTTTGATAGTGGTAACACAGATAGTTCAAATCAGCTGATTATTTTTTTCATATCTTTGTCAACTTGCAGGAGGACGGTCTTCTGCACACAACCTGTGGAACTCCCAATTATGTTGCCCCTGAGGTCCTTTGCGACATCCATGCGTTAAATTATATGCTTATCTTCTCTCAAGTGAATATTTTGTTCTCATGTTACAATACTCTTGGATGTACAGGTTATCAATAACAAAGGCTATGATGGAGCCAAGGCTGATCTCTGGTCATGTGGAGTGATTCTCTTTGTCCTCATGGCGGGGTACCTCCCATTTGAAGATTCGAACCTCATGTCACTTTACAAGAAGGTTGGCCACCCTTCACCGTAACAACAAATGATTGGTTTTTCTTTTCCTAGTGGGTGCTTAATATTTAGACCATTCATGCAGATCTTCAAAGCAGACTTCAGTTGTCCATCTTGGTTCTCCACGAGTGCAAAGAAGCTCATTAAGAAAATTCTAGATCCTAATCCTAGCACTGTATGTTTGCTGCTCTGTCCCATCATTTCAGCCTCCATTCTGCACAAGATCTGTTTTAGTATGTGATAGGTAGCTCATGTCATTTTTATGGCGTTGTTTCAGAGAATAACCATTGCCGAGCTTATTAACAATGAGTGGTTCAAGAAGGGGTATCAGCCTCCTAGGTTTGAGACAGCAGATGTTACTCTGGATGATGTGAACTCCATTTTTAACGAAACTGGCGTAAGTTTGTGCAAATTGCAAGTCACATTGCGCCTCAGAAGCAGTGTACGGACATGGTAAAAATTTCCTTCCAATGCAGGACCCAGCTCAGCTTGTTGTCGAGAGACGAGAAGAAAGACCATCAGTGATGAATGCTTTTGAGCTGATTTCCACATCTCAGGGCCTCAATCTCGGCACACTCTTTGAGAAGCAAACGGTACGATTATGTTTGTCGGCTATTGCTGAACTCAAGATAATAAGAAAAGAAATACACAACCGAACCATAGCTTTGCCTAACTGAACGCCCTGATGTTTGCTAGGGTTCTGTTAAGCGAGAAACAAGATTTGCATCAAGGCTTCCTGCAAATGAGATTTTGTCAAAAATTGAGGCAGCAGCAGGACCCATGGGCTTCAATGTACAGAAGCGCAACTACAAGGTATTATAATTATATAAATCCAAAAAACGCTTTCTCCACAGTTCTATTCATTTGAGCAGGATTCTGATGACAATCCTTGAACAAAATCAGCTGAAGCTGCAAGGGGAGAATCCTGGAAGGAAAGGTCAGCTGGCCATTGCAACGGAGGTACTTCAGAATTGTCTTTGTTTTGCGATATAGTCTCTTTTACTGTTCTTGTCTGGTTCTTGGACTGAAACAACACTACTTCATAACTAAGGTTTTCGAAGTCACGCCTTCGCTGTACATGGTTGAGCTGCGCAAGTCTAACGGCGACACCCTCGAATTCCACAAGGTAAAGTGCATGATTTTATAGCCTACACTGCGATGCACGCTACTGGAGTTAATTCGGAAACGAATAATAGATCGTGTTGGTATCAAACTGATATTGTCATATGCTGAACTCATTGTGCAGTTCTACCACAACATCTCAAATGGCCTAAAGGACGTGATGTGGAAGCCGGAGAGCGGCATCGTCGAAGGCGATGAGACGCAGCACCGAAGGTCGCCATGATTCTCGTCCAAGTTTTAGAAGTAGCAGATATAACCAGACGAAGGAGCTGATGAAATGAGAAGTTGGACTGTTTTTCTTGTTTTTGGAGTCTTTTATCTAGCTAGAGATGCTTTGTAAGACAAAGTATGGTGAATATGAATGAAGAATGTGCAGAGTTGCTTCGTTACTTGGAATTCAAAGTAGCTAGACGTGTTTCTTGGTTCCTCATCTGCTCGACAGCATGTGAAGACTTTCCCCACTATAAGCTCAATTGCTGTCCTGAGCCCCCATCAAGTCGTCAACTTAAAATCCAACTGTGGAGGGTTAGTGTAAACCCTAGAAGAAAAATTAACACTTGGAAAGCCTGAAATCACAATCATGTTTGAAAGAAGAAAAGAATTCACATGGATGCAGGCAGCCGGGTCATGTGCTGAAATAATGCAGTTGAAGATTGCTCCTGCAACTAGTTGCTGTCCCCCTCATGGTTTCTGTACATCCGAAGTGTGAACTCCGTAGGACTGTGTTTCTTTTTGTGCTGCACGGCGGGCAGTGTTGAAGAACTGCTTGGATAAGAGAGATCCTCTTTCCTTTCCCCGGAAATGGAAATCCTGAAATTTCCTTTTTATGCTGACGAAAAAAAGTGAGTTTTTTTTTTGATCGAAATGAAAAAAAAGTGAGTGTGAGTACAACTCAACTCGGCCTAGACGACGCTCAAGATTTCTCTCTGGCAGGGCGAATGGGCTGGATAGCATCGTTCAGCCCGCGTGGAGCTCAACAAAGGCCCGCGTGAAACCTGCCGGCCCATCCATGGCTGCAGCCTGCGAGCGATCAGCGATGGGATCCTCCTCCATTTCGCACACGGTGTTCTCGTCGCGGTCGCCATCGCCACCGAATCGCGTCACACCACACCACACCGCGCCTGCTCTTGTCCTGCTCTGCTCCGCGCTGCCCGCCTTGACCCGACCCCGCGGCCGTACCCCTGGAGCGCGAGGGCGCGATGCGCGAGGAGGTGCGGAGCTCGTCGGCGGCGCCCCCCGACCGCCCCGCGCGCTCGGCCTCGCCGCCACCCACCACCGTCGCCAGGTACGCCCGCTCCCCGCCCTCATGCCTCGCCGGGCCGTGACTCGCAGGCGTGCCGCTGCTGGGCGCTTTTGGCCACCGGATCGGGAGTTTGACCGGGCGACCGTGCGGTGATTCGGGCCTGGGAAATTTCGAATTCTTCTTGTCGGCTTCGTAGCACTAGTAATTGTCGCCATGTAGTGTAGCCGTGTAGTGTAGTTCTTGAACCCTAAGAAGTATGCAACTTAGTGACCAAAAGAGATTTTTTTTTTCTGCTGCGGAACATGGGAATTTTTATTGTGAGGATTAGAAATTTGGTTGGTTCAAGGTCGTATTCGCTATGCCGCAGTGGGGAATTGGTGTTCTGTAAATCGGACGAGGGTTAGTGTGTGACAGCTGACAATACCATGAGATTATCTACTTCCAGCTGGATTCCCCAATTTCATGTTGTTTCTTTCTGTTGGAGTAGATTGGGCGTTTAGGAGTGGTCGGAGGACCAAGCATGTGGCTTTGGTGGACTGTTTCTTTTTATTACGTGGATGGTATAACGTTCACTGGTTTTACGCTAAATATGCTATTTTGATGCTTCATTGACACAATTCTACCTTGGTAAAATTGTTATAGATAGCAAAGGAACAGATCTAAAATCACGGCTTTGATTTGATGTTCTGTTATCGACTTTGATTTCCTTGAATGCAACGAGAGTGCAAAGCCCCCATAATATAGCTTGATGACTTCTTTGTGTATTCTTTGATGTCTAGTTGTCTACCATACACCATTGCTCTTGATGTGTTATGTGACATGATTAATATTGCTTGAATTTTGAACTGATTTTTTATTTTGTTCTGCATCACAAAAAATTCCACAAGTAGCCTATAGATTCATTTTTGTTCTTGATCTTGCAATGAGTACGTTTTTTCCTAAGAAAAATCTGGTCGATTTTCAATGATTTGGAGAGCTTGAGGCGATACAAAATATTATCAGAGAGATACTAAACTTGAATTATGCAATGCTATGCCATTTCGTGTTTATGTATACTGTATACTGATGTTATATTTTCTTCCTGCACTGAAGCCCCCGCTTTTTTTCCCCTTTCTCAGCTCTGCTGGTCCTGCATCACCTCCTGGACAAACTAATGTAGCTTGCATAGATTGGTTGGGTGCTGATCAAGTGTCCAAAGTTGGATCATCTCATGTTGCTCCAGATGCTTGTCAGCCTTCTCTTAGTACTAATGCTGTTGGAAACGCTGTGGACTTCTGTCAAACATCATGTAGACCATGGGAACGAGGTGACTTGCTCCGTCGACTTGCCACATTTAAGCCTTCAACATGGGCTTCTAAGCCAAAGGTCATTTGTTCTCTTATTATTGAACTCATTGTGGTTTGTACAGTTAATCATCCATTATCTGTTGATTATTATTGTGGTATTTATCTTGCACTTATTTGCATGCACGCTAGTCTGAAGCTTTCTTTTTTGATGGAATTATGAGAACTGTAAAAACTTGGCCAAATGTTCTTTTCTTTCAATTGCAAGACTTACATTTTGTTTGGAGTAGTTGCTACAATATTGCTAAACCTGTTCTTTTCTATTAGATTATTACTTGGCCTGGCCAAATGTCCTTTTCTGTCAATTGCAAAGACAAAACTGCACATGTGCACAAGCACAATATTGTGAAACCGTCCATTATTATGCATGAACAAATAGATTGGGTATATAAAATATGCCACATGCACATGAGTCAGCTATGCATTAGATTGTTGGAGCATTGGAGTAATTTTCATCTCTTTTATGTCAAGACTTGGAAATGTGATCTCTGTATTTCTTCTGTTCTCTGCTTCAACACATTTTACGTCTTGAAAAGCTTGCTACGTGGATAGTTGTGATATTTATATCCTTCAAACGGAGGCCCTCTGGTTTTTAAGTGATGACATTATGACAAAACTTAAGTTCATGTTTGAACTGAGAAAGTTGTTCTGACGACATCAATTAAAAACTGGAGGGAGCAATTTATTTCACATCATAAAACTTATTTCTCATGCGAAACATGTAGTGTATAATTGTTCAAAGTTCAAACTAGGCATCTCCTTTGAACCGATGAACTTTATTACTGGCACATATTTTGCATTTTTGGCTTGTCAATCTAAAGAGGATAAAGGTTATACATATAAATGATAACCCCAAGTTTGGAAGAACACTAAACCTTAAGTTTACAGGCTGCTAGTTCACTGGCTTGTGCTCGAAGAGGCTGGGTGAACATTGACATGGACAAAATTGAGTGTGAATCATGTGGTGCTCATCTTATTTTTACTGCCTTGACATCCTGGTCAGCTGCTGAAGGTATATGCTGATTCAGTAGTTTGTTCTACATCCTGTTTACAACTTGGATCTCGCTACTTCACTAGTATTCCTACTTTAAGTCTGGCATGTGTGATCCTAATTAATGATTTGGACTTTTTTCCCCTTCTAATGTTATGCTTTTCACGTGAGAAACTGATCTTGTCATATCTTATAGTTAATGTCAAGAACATGCATGGATGCAGTTGCATAAAAATTCTGTCAACTTAATCAGCTTATCCATTTTTGGTGCTTGTTGTGTATTTTACCCACTAGGAAGAGAAATCATGTTAGAATGTTGTTGCTTCATTATATCTTGTTTGCACGGGCTGGGAGTAGTAGCTTCATGAAATTTATGCATAAGATGGGCATTGTATCTAATTCCTTTGATGTGGATATCTTCGAGTCCTGACTGCTGAATTAAATGTGTTTATTTGACAGTTGCGGTAGTCGTGGCTGAAATATTGCCCACTTTCTGTTTTTATATATATACTGTTGTCAGATAGAGTTGCTACTCATGCATGGGATGGTAATAGGAATTGTTTCAGGTCCTCACTGCTGCTTATAAAAATTAAGTAACTTATATGGAACAGCTTCGCTGCAATTTTCTCATTCACATCTGACGTTATGGTTTCTCCGCTTCCTCCTTTTTCCAATTTGACACTGTTGACTGCATTGCTTCAACTTTGACTAACAGTTTTTGAAATACCGAGATGATTGAGGTTGTATTGTTAGATTTGCTTAAAAATATGTATAGAATGTTGTATATTTAGATTTATTCACATCTACATTATTTGAAAATTTATTGGGCAATCATTGAGTTTAAATTTCAACAGCGTCATTTATTGAAAAGAGGAGGGATTAAAGCTTGTCGTGAACCTCAATTATCCCTATTTTTCAATTCAAACGTTTTTCATTGGTGGGACCTAACTTCCCTTGCTGGGATCTTTTGCTATGTTGTAGTTGCAAATGCTGGGGAAGCCTTCGCTGAGCAGCTTGATGCGTCACACCAGAATGATTGCCCCTGGAGAGGGAACAGTTGTGCTGATAGTCTGGTCCAGTTCCACCTTACTCCATCAGCTCTTGTTGGTGGTTTCAAAGATCGCTGTGACGGATTGTTGCAGTTTATATCTCTTCCCATTATTGCCTCATCTGCAATTGATATTATGAAGCAGACTAGGCCCGCTGAAATTGATCGTGTTTTGTCCCAGTCGGTTGCTATTTTATCTGGGGAGCTCGGTTACAAAACAGACAGTACAACTGGAATTGATATCAATCATCAAGATGAGAACTGTGGCTACTCTCAAGTATATCTCTTATCACTGATCCCTTCTTGTGGTTTTTTTCCCTTGTTAGTTATTATCAGAATTTGTAGCCTTATTTAATCTAGGCCACTCCCATCTGATTCATATAGGCACAGAAGCTTATTAGCCTTTGTGGATGGGAGCCAAGATGGCTTCCAAATGTGCAAGACTGGGAAGAAAATTCAACACGCTCAGCAATAAATGCAGGCTCAGCTGAACCGAAAGATATGTTTAATTCCCAGTTTCCCGAGCAACATCAAAATTCGTGCTCTGCTTCGATTAAGAAAGAGAAAGGAAAAGGCAAAATGCGTGTCAGAGATACTGGATGCAGCATGAGATCACCCTTGCTGGATTGCAATTTATGTGGAGCTACAGCGAGAATCTGGGATTTCAGATCTGTGCCACGCCCTTCTCATTTTAGTCTCAGTAACATTGATATACCTGACACTGGAAGGAAGCCTGTGTTGACACGAGGAATTAGTGCTGCAAGTGGGATCAACGGAGGGGTTGCTGAAGGTGCAGAGAAAGATAACGCTGAAGGACGTGATGAGGCAGGTATTGATGAGGGAAGATCTCTTTTAAATGCTCAAGTTGATCTAAATCTGACAATGGCTGGAGGGTTGCCATTAAAACATTCTGCATTACCCCCAATGCCTGAACATTTCAATTTTGGAGGGATGGGTAAAGATCTGATGATTGGGCAGCCTACTGGAAGTGAGGTTGGTGGCCATGCAGCCTCATTTGAGTCTCGTGGTCCCAGTTCGAGGAAGCGTAACCTGGAGGAAGGTGGGAGTACAGCTGATAAGCCAATGAACAGGCTTCAACCTGCTGACAGCATAGAAGGAACAGTAATTGACCGTGATGGTGATGAAGTCGATGATGCTGCACAAGATTCTGGTACTCGGAGCAAAAGGCCTCGTGGTTTCAATCTTTTTGATGTTAATCGCCCGTCTTCTTCTGGAGCTGGTCCCAGCAGAAATTTAAGTTTTGAGCTGGATATAGATGTCAATGGGTTTGATACATCTAAAGCTGAAGGTCCATCTGCCCGTCAAAACCCATCTGCAATGGACTCTATGCGGGCATCTTCTGTTATCGCGATGGATACTTTTCAAACCTTGGAGGAGAACTCAATGGAGAGTGTTGAATACCATCCATGTGATGTTGACGATGTTAATAAGCCTTCTAGTGCAGTCAGGAGTGCTGGAATGAGCGAAGCATTGGATCTCAATTATAGCAACCAAGCACAGCAAAGCAGTTTTGTACAGCCTGCTGCTGAAAGCAATGCAAGGGAGGTAGAAGGGAGTAGTATGAACGCAGGCGAAGAAGTCCTTAATGCAGAAACAGCTCCTGCTTTTGCTAGAGATCAGCTGAGCCTGGGAGTTAGTGGAGGGAGTGTTGGGATGGGTGCTAGTCACGAAGCTGAAATTCATGGGATTGATGTTTCTGAGCATAAAACTTGCAGTGTTGTTGGAGATGCAGATCCAGTTCCGGAGCTCATTGAAACTATGGGCCACACAGGTGAGTCAGCCCCTGGACCTGGGTTGATGGATGAATCTGCACCTGGAGAAGTTGGTCGAGAAGATCCTAATGGTGATAGCCAAGATATGGCATCTCGGTTAGCTGTTCGAGCTGACAGTGGCTCGAAAATTTGTGGTTCAACTAGAGCTGATTCTCCTGAGAGTGGAAAGAAGATGAGCCATGCCATAGTTCAAGAAAATAGTGCACATCCTTCCCTTTCTTGCAATGCAAGAGTTTATTCTGGCATTGATGCATCTAAGGAGGAAGTGACTGGTATAATGTTGACTAATGATGACTACGATCCAGGAAATGGTCTAGGTATATCTGCATCCAAACTTGGTACCATTCCTTTTTATTGTTTGTGATGTTTTTTGTTGGACTATTGCTATCATAGGATATTCTTTTGTGCTAAAGGAAGATCCATCTCTTTAATCACTTATAAAAGTATCATGATCATTGATCAAGACACCAATAATGTTAAACTCGATAGCAACCTGGCGCTGATCAAGACGTTCACACAGTAGGAATTTTGCATCGCATTCCTTGGTGAAATAGCTATCAGGCTGTGTATCCCATGTGTAATATATATCATGGCCTAGACATTTGCTTAATTATTATATGGCATTTGTGACTTGTTTTATATGGATCTGCTGCTTATTTTTGTTCTTACGAATGATTCTCAGGTGCAACAAACGGAGAAAATGACTACGAAACAGATCTGCCAGAATTTGATCCAATAAAACATCACAACAATTATTGCCCATGGATAAATGGAAATGTTGCTGCGGCTTGCTGTATTAATGGTAGTTCCAGCACTAGTAGCACAGCGCTTTCGGGCTGGCAGCTCACAGTAGATGCCATTGAGACACTGCAGTCTCTTGGTCAAGGTCAAAACCAAACAATGGAGTCAGATTCTGCAGCTTCATTGTATAAGGTAAAGATTGAAGTATCATTCTACCTACCAAATACCAATCTGGCTGAGATCTTATCCTTTTCGATGACCGTTAGGCTTCCCATAGCTTGACTTATTCCATTATCTGCCTTGTGTTTCGCAGGATGATCACGCTGCCCCTAGCCGGAAGCTGCTGAAAAGGGCAAATCACAGCAAGTGTTGATTGTGGCTCTCGTACAGCGGTGCGTTTGGTATTGTTCAAACCTCATTGATATTTTCTCTTTGAATATATGGTTTGACCTGATATGTTTGTCAAAGGTAGGTTTTCATGTCAAGAAGAGGTCAGGAACCATGTCAAGCAGGAGAAGATAAATAAACTAAGCAGTTTTGTGTGCTCAAGATTGGGCTTAACTATTAGTGTGGATCGACTTCTCCCAAAAACAAAACTAGTGGTGTACTTAGGTTGTCAGTAATATTGTATTTACCTATGTGCTGTTTGGATGCAGGTTGGGTTAGGGATAGGGATATGAGAAGGGAAATTAGCTGCTGGGTTAGGGATAGGGATATGAAATTGTATACCTATCCCATGTTTGGATGGTATGGGTTTGGGATAGGGATTAACTTTTTGTTGGACCAAAATACCCCTGCCACATAAGTCTCTCTTCAGCTCGTTGCTCTGTTTCTGTTGCGCATCTCATTCTCCTCCTTGCTATGCTTAGCAAATTGAGGCTGCTCCTTAATATCGGTAGGTGCGCTTGAGAAGAAGCAGGTCAGTGCTTGTTGCTTTATCTCTCTACTTCGTCAAATCATAAGAAAAGGAGAAGCAAGGAAATAAAGAAATGCCAATTGCCAAATCTGAGAGGAATCCAGAGCAACTAGCTAGCTGCTAGTAATTCCAACGATTGGTCTAATGCCGGTGGTCGAGCAAGGCATGGATTACGAGCAATCAGGCAAAAAAGCGCTGTGCGCGTACTGCTGGGAAGACTAGCAAAAAGCAGCGTGGAAAAAAGAAAGAAGCAATGAACAGCGCAGTCTCCAAATCTGAGAGGAATCTTGTAGCACAAAATGCAGCGCGAGCAGGCAACCTGCACCGGAACGACAGCCACGACGTGCTGCTCTGCATATGCTCGCCGGCTTCGCGCTTGCCTTGCACCTCCGATTTGACGGATGTTCTCGTCGCAGTCCGGCAGTCCCGGTCAGAGAACTCGGAGCCCGAGATGCGAGGCGGAGGGAGAACTGAAGCGCCGGCATGGCTGAAGGGAGGGAGCACCGCGGCGCCGGCATGGCCGAGCAGAGGGAGAAGCGCCGCGGACGGTCGGCAAGCTCGCAGCGGCAGGCTAGCAGCATGGGCAAGAAATGTCCATCGCTCATTTCCGTGCTCAACCCACCTCCTCCATTGGGTTTGGTTTAGACCAGTGGGATAGGGTGTCATTTCCCTATCCCTAACCCTCCTATTTCCCTAACCCGGAATCCAAACATTGGATTAGATTTATCCCAACTACCATTTCCCTAACCCAGCCATCATTTCCATAAATCCAAACAGCACCCTAATGTAAACTCTGCTATCAGGTCCATTCTAGGGTTGGATACTTGTTGCATAATTTGTCGATGACTTTGTACCTTTGGCATCACAATTAGTAGTGCCTCGGTTGTTTCTATACTTTCTTTCACACATTATGCCTCTGCGGACATGTTTATACTAGAGTTCGTGCTGTGAACTGCCCCTTGTCCCATCTGAACAGGCTGGATGTGTAGTTGGAGATCTTGTTCTTACTTGAGATGTACTACGACTAGTACTATGTGCTTGTAGCTGTAACGAATGTGGCGCGGAAAGTAGTACTAGTGCTTTTCTACAGCACTCCACTGTTGCGCAGCAGGCAGGATGCCATGGTTGAAACTATTGTGGGCGTTCCGTGCGTGTGGTGTATGCCTCGATCGCGTCAATCTCCGGCGCTGCATCGCGGCAGGCATCCCCACGCGCGCGGGCGCGGCAGGCTTGGCCGTAGCTGCGCCTGCGTGCCGCGCAGGGGAAAAGGCGGCGAGGAAAGCCGGCAGGGAGGAGAGGAGGCGGCAGCCTCGATCGTTGTCACCAGACCAAAGCGCCTGATCGATCGTCTCTCTCCGGATCCGTCGTGTCGGGAAACTCTGGAAAAAGCCTGCCTGCCTGCCCAAAGCCTGTGCGGGCTTCCAGCTTGTGCCAGCGCCAGAGAGCCGCGCGCATCCGATTGTCACACACCATGGGCAGCATGGAGGAGGCATGGACTAGCAGTCTAGCAGGCAAAACAAGGCGAGAAACTGTCTCATGGTCCAGCATGCATGGCATACATGGGATGCGACTGCCAAACGGGAGAGTTGGGAGGACTAACGAATGAAGCATTTGCCTCGCATCACATCCGCCGCATTGCATCACATCCGCACCAACGATCGGCTGACTTGCTGAGTTTTACTGCAAGCGTGTGCGTGTGCAGTAGGCGTCCATCCACCGTCCGTCGCATCCGACGCCGCTCCTGCCTCTTGTCTCTCCTTCCCCATCTCGTCTCTCCAAACTCCAAACAAAAAGAACAGAGCAGGCGAGCATCGCCATCGCGAGGAGGCCGGCGCCTGCACAGCTGCACTGCATCGCCATGGCGCTGGAGCGCGTCCCAGGGCATGGCCATGATTTTGCACCAAGGGTGAGGCCCAGCGATGGCGGGTGGGCTTGGCCTGGGCCACGACGAGCGAGTGCAAGGATCCGCCGCCCGTGTCGATCGAGAAAATCGCTGGAGCCTGCCTGGCGCGCGGCCGGCTAGCTGCTTGCGTTGCGTTGCGTTGCGTTTGCCTCACCTCCCTCCCTCCGCCTTCTGTACTGTACTGGTTCATGATTGTGAGCTTTCGATCGGGTGGCAAGGCAGAGAAGGTTTGCGCGCTCGACTGGCGTGCGCAAGCAACACTGAAAAAGCTGGAGGGAGTACAAGCCCCGAATGGATCGGCCTCCCGCGCCGCGCATGATGGCAGCAGGTTGTACGCGCTACGAGCACAGGAATTCGAAACCCTCCTACAGTACGTATCTGATGACGTGGACCGGTTAAAACAAAAACGGGAAGAAGCGCCTGGATACGTACGACCTTTCTCGTATCGAATTGGGCTGGCTGACAGAGATGCTCTTCTCCTGTCGCTGGTCCCGAATCTCCTTGATTTGCACGTACTGAAAATGGCCACGCTACAGTATCTCTGCCTCTCCGGCTGCGTGGGACACACATCCTGCTGCTCAAGAGGCAGGCCGCCGCCACGCTCGATCGCAGCGCACGCTTCTTTCTGGTCACATCTCCGTTCGGCCCGTCCCGTCCACTTCCATTCTGACGCAGGGTGACCCCCAATGATGGGCACCGTTGAAATATTTGAGAAACGGCGTTTGCTCACTTCCCCTATGCAAAATTGGATCCCGTCATTTTTTTTGCTGCCAGTATGACACACGCTGTTGAAGTGGTCGTGATTGCCCTCCATCGGCCGCCGCGTGATCGCCATGAAGCGGTTAAGGCTGTTCCAATCATCGACGGATTAGCTAGCTTTTGATTCAACCCACAGAAACAATCAACCTCAGAAGTCGACATGACACAATAGCAAACCCGATGTAATTTACTGCACGACTACTTCATGCCGGACCAAATTTTACGTCTGCCGTTTTGTCTAGTTGCCTATTTGCCATTACCAGAGCATTGCTAGACACTAGGACACACACACATAGCTAGACACTCGGACACACCTGCGCACATTGCTAGAGGTGATTGGCATGCTAGGCACTCAACACACATTGCTAGACACTTCTAACTTTTCTTCTCCCCCTCCGCCACCTTCTTCTCGTCCTTCTTCTTCCACCGCCTCTAGAATGAAAATGGGTCCCATGCAGCACCGCCCACGCGAGCCGGTAGATAGAAGAAGTACATCACCATTCCATCCATTAGGTTAGTAAGTGTCTCCTTTGTCTTCGGATCAGCCGAGAGCTCATGCGCTTTATCTTGTCCATAGCACTGGCCAAGTTCTCCTTGGAAGCGGAGTCGTAGCACCATGGTTTCTGCCCGCCGTGGAGATTGGTTCCGTAGTTGCCAACGCCCACGACACTCACGGAATATCAGCTTCTTGCCCACAGCACTCACGGCGTCGCTTGTGTGTGTTTTAAAACTTTCATTTAGATCTCTTATGATTCTTTACATGACTAGTACTCAATCGGATTACATGTTCCATTTGCAACATTATAGCTCTATAACTTTCTTATTATCCTAAATTATGCCCTATTTTGTACAATCAGAAGCATCTCTTCCTCCTTTGTAAAAGAATAGAAATTTTACGGATCATGGTACTTGGCGTACTGAGAGTCGCTAATATAGCACCGTAATAGTAAATAAACCAACTACAACTGATTCTAAGAACACAATTTCAAAAGAAAATTGTATTATTATTTTTAGCGCACCTCCTAGAACACCTTTATTTTTTAAAATTCGAAGCATCTCTTCATCTGTTATAGTTTATATGTATCTTATACATGGGATGCCAAGAGATAGTAATAAGCCAGCTACAAGGGATTACAAGGAAGCAAACACAACAGTTCCCCTAAATTTGCAACATCACCAAAAAAGTGTAGGTTAACACGTATATCAATAACTAAAGCTATCAAAATGTAAGATCTAAACTTACAAACTGGATCATTTTTCGTATCGTTGCCATATGTCAATACACCAATCTCTTCTCAAGTTAGATATTTGTTTTATTGATATTTCGCATAATAATGGACTTGCTACTATGGCTTCTTTTTCTCAATCAGAAATAATCATGGAGTCAAAATTAATTCTTCACTCGCTCTATATTAGTTACAAAGTTACATTAACTATCTTTAAAAAGTATTAAAGTGCATTCAAAACAAACTCTGTCACATTGTGTTATACATCGCCTTGTGCTAAGTCATTTGGATCAACTCGGAAATTGGCTTGCTGTTGGAATGCCTTATGGCCCATCTAGTGTGTGAGTTTTGAACTGGGCTCAGAATATTTTGTGTGCACCGGAGCCTCAGCAGTTTAGCAAGTATAATAATCATGTATATTGTTGTATTTACCAAATTGATCAGTTAAGGAACATGGAATTGTACAAATTCTAATTATTTTGGGTTTCATTCAGATTTACTCCATTTGCTCATTTTAACATTACAATTTAAGTGTAAGCTTGTATATACGAATAATCTTAGTGTATCAAAATTAGTAAGGTAAAACCTATCAAATGGTACGAGGATTTGATGAGCTTCTATATGACTTGAGAAGTGATGGAACGCATCATCAAATATTTGATGTATCTGTTTCGCTTCCGCAATCCGTGATTGCCAGTTCCATTTATTGCAACATGTAGGGTAATCGATTGCGCCTTAGCTTCTTAAGTCCACTACTAGAACTCTTAATTGACCAGTTGATGAGGAGGACATACACTTAAAAAGAGTTGCTACTAGAATGCATCGGAGCCAATCCGATGAGACTTAGGTACATCAGTACAAGCAGCACAGAATAAAATAAAGCCTCCTCTTTGTTCATCGACCAGGGAAAACAAAACATCTCATTGGGATCCCTTGGTCACTCCGCTAAAACTGCATAGCCCTCTTCGTTTCCAACTTTTATTGAGAGACACGCGCAATGGAGGGGCTGTGGTGGCGGGGAGTTCCCCCATGCTGTGCAGGGACAGGGAGAGAGGGTCTCGAACGGTGCTCTCATATGAACGGAACCCGTGCTTTTTCCGAGCCGTGATCGGAGCTCGAGAGGACTCAATGCGCTCGAAAGGTGAATCAAACGCTTGTTCTCTTTCAAAAGGATCCAAACCCAGGGAGGGATCCTCTGCTCGATCAAAAGGCCATCCCATCCGCTGTGGCAGGTCTGGACTGGTGCCATCCCATCCCTCTTTCTTGCGGTGCGCAGCGCAAGCGGCGAGAAACGGAACGGAGAGCGAGCAGGGAGAGGTGGGGCGCGGCGGGAGGAATTTATAACGCGAGGGTCGGGATGATGATGATTCTCGGACGGTGGGTGAGGGTGACGCACGGAGGCGTGAAGCAAGGCACAGCAGCGAGTCGCGGCGCGCACTGGTGGGTGGTAATCGTGGCTCGCGTGACGGTGGGGCCGGTGGCGACAAGTGGATCCGACCGGTTTGGGTCCCTGTTTTTGGTCCCTGTTGGTGGTGCGAGACCTCTGAGCTGCCTGCTGACCGACCACGCACCATGATCGGGCATTTTGAGCAGACCATTTTCACAGGCCTGCACCACCAGCAAGCCACTGCCTTTGGTACGTGCCATATCGGTCCATTCATCAGTGCAGTCCATATATGTTCCAGCGCGGGCGAGGCCCTGCCCATAATAAAGAGGCTCGTCGCGAGATAGAGCGAGGGGGATGGCGACCCGCCGCGAAAATGATTCAAAAACTAAAATCGATACTAGTTTATCTTCCTTCCCCTCATGCATGTTACATGGTACTATTGCAGTGTCGCTCATACTTAAAGGATGCAGTTTTCAAGCAAACTGAGCTGTTTTCTAGCATGTATATACCTCAAAGATTCAGTACACAGAGTACGTACTCCCTCCGTCTAGAAATATAGTGTACATCTAATTTTGTCCTAAGTCAATTTTTTTGAACTTTGACCAACAATATCTAAAAATGTATATTATTTCAAAGTAAGATAGTTATATATTATGAAAGTTCATTTCACGATGGATCTAATAAAAGTATTTTTATGTTGTCAACCCTTACGGTTTTCGAGATATTATTGGTCAAAGTTTAAAAAGTTTGACTTAAGACAAAACTAGATATACACTATATTTCTGGACGGAGGGAGTACATAGCTACTTTCCATGCATGAATGTCACATTCAGCTGATCCACGCACATAATTATATAGGTTAAAGAATTAAGTTCGGTGGTTGGGCAGCCCTGAGTGCTCCCGTTTATTTCAGCATCGGACACCATAACAAAAGTGGCCTGTAGCGATGCAAGGAAAAAGAGAGTAGCGGCGGACTTGAAAGAAATCCGCCCCTACAGGCCCGTGGGAGGTTCCGCCGCTATTGGACATCTGTAGCAGCGTCCCGAGAAGACAACCGCCGCTACAGCTTCCCGGTAGCGGTGGTTCATATTTTTTGGGCCACCCCTACAAGCCCTTTTTTGTTATTGTGCTAGTACCTTGCTTTTCTCTAGTAGTAGTCTCGTTAAGTAAGTAATGAATTCGGCGGGCACATCCCCCTGTTCTCAATCAAAAAGAAAAAAAAATACATATTATTTTTTACTACCTTAAAGTTTTGATCTGCATATATAAATCTGCATGTTATTAGTTTAGCTCGGGGATCATTTTTTTTTCAAATCGAAATGATTATCAAGATTAATTAGTTCAATAAAAATAAGGAGTTATGCTGCAGGATAACATTGCATATAATGATGTGCCATCCTGCTGAGCACGTACGACGAGGAACACCGTACATGCATGCATGAGGCGCGCCGCGAAGATATCGTCTCGATCGGATACGCAGCCACTCCCAGCAGCGGCGGCCACCTGAAGCCCGGCACGGCGGATCTTGTTCGCCAGATGCATGGTGATCGATGGGAAGACCCTCGTGCTCTGAATCTCTGCTCAAAGTCATGTCCGATAAAGTTTTATCACCCCGTGTCAAAAGCCATATGATGTGCGCAATGACGAGGCTTTCTTTTCTTGCTGAGATTTCTGCTTCTTCGTTCATGGATGCTCCAGTTTTGGTTTTGTCGATTTATTCATTAATCGTGGCACCTCTCGACCGATACCATGTTAACAGTCAAAGAAAAAAAAAGAGATGTTAACATGAGCCGTGCGATCTTTTTCGTTTGACATGGCTATGGGTCACATTAATGATCAACCGATTTGTTTGTTGCTCCATGCAGAGGGTTACGTGAGATTTAACACACGGTGCGCTTTGGATGCTTCGTCAAAAGGACGAAAAAACTCTTCAACTTTTTTTTTCCTGAGGTTAAAAAAGAAATCTTCAACTTTTTTTTTATTTGAGGTTGAAAAAATATCTTCAACTGATCGGAGTAAAGGGGACGAGCCCAAGGCAGACAGAAGAAAAGTTTCAGTGAAATTGCCTTGCCTTGTCTGCTTACTGGTACTGACAAGTGACAACTGGTCACCTGAACGATACAGGCCATGCACTTTCACAAAGTATATTGCTGCAACTGAATAATCCCATCATACCAATCTAATCTGTTGACATCTCATTGAAACAAGCTAGTGTGCTCTTGCAGATAAAATCACTTCAAAATATCTTGAGTTTGCCATGATATTCTGTTGGTCAGAATGATCATTGCTCAGTGAAGTGGGATATAAATCAGGAACTTTGGTTCAATTCGGTTCTGAATGTGTACTACTACTATCTGAATAATCCGTTCAATCTCTTCATCCTGTTAACATTTCACTGAAATTGCCTTGCCTTGTCTAATTATTGGTCACCTGGAAGTTACTCTCACAAACTGTGTTGATGCAATCGAACAATTCCATCCTATCTGACTAATCTGTTGGCAGTTAATTGTAACACGCTAGTCTATCCTTGCAGATAAAATCACTTGAAATGTCCTGAGTTTGTCGTTTCCGGTTGTGAAATCAAAACGTATGCCTCCACTCCAAGGACAAGTATCACTGACAGTTCAGAGTTGGAATGACTGGGAGCACAAAGTTGAGCAGCAAGTATGTGAAGTGGGAGTCATAAAAAGATGCCTGCCGAAAAGGGTTAGAGCAGGCCCAATAATGGTCGTATCGACCAACACGTCAGTCAGTTTGCTGCTCCGAAAGAGAGAGAAAGGTGAGCTTGTTGCTCCTGCAGGCGACCAGCTGAACACGGAAGCCAAGGTTCTCATCCCACGTGCTGGGTCCCGCACCTCTCTCAGCTCAGGTCGTCCCAGCTCTCAAGCGGGTGGGACCGTGGGGTTGATGCAAAATAAAACATTGTTTCTATGAGACAAGTTATTGTAGAGACTTGTAGCTAACCTTGGCTCATGTTGCCTTGTCTTGGCTCTAAGACAAGCCTTATTGGCCTTGCTCTTATGTTACCATTTCGCCTTCTGCTGCTGCTGCTACTGCCTGGGGCTGATGTTGAGGTGAATGAAGAACAAGCTCCATGAAACACAAATACATGTGAACTGTGAGATAAAAAAATTTATCGAAATGGAGGGCAATCTATTGCTGATGAATAAATGCTGTAAAGGGTGTTGGAAACTGAATACGTAAGGCCTTATGTTTGCAGAAATGGTCCCTATTTTATTTATATGACTTATCAATGTATCTTCTTCGGAATAATTGAATGGTTACATATGAAGGGATGTCAGGACTCTGATTCCACGGTCTTCGTGGTCAAAAACTTGATGACTCCACCATGTAAACAGCAGAGCAGAGAAACTGATAACTGATCCCAATAGATCATGTCCACGTACGCCTATTTTACTGCCTGCCACTACATAGTTGCAGGGAAAACTCTGCGCCGCGGAACGGAGCAGAAAACAGAGCATTCTTCAAACTTCAGAATTCAGTCGGTTTCCTCCCTGCGATGAGGAAGCGATGGAGTTTCTTTCTTCAGGTCCGTGTTAGTATACTCGAACCCAACAGATATAGGGCGCCCATGACACTTCTTGGGTGAGCCTGATGTAAGCAAGCCGCCACTACTAAACAAATATTAGTGGCAGGCTGTGATGACATCGGAATTTCTCATCGCTAGTAGCATTTTTTGGGATGACAGCAGCAGTGTCCGTTGCTGCTATTGCTACTAGTGATGGATCATTGATGCCCGTCGCTGCTATTTTATACCTTCTGTCACTAAAGACACAAATTGTACTAGCGCCGGTGTATGGTGCCATATTGCGACGAGGCGAAACAAACGTGTATGGTGCCATATTGCGACGAGGCGAAACAAACGAACTGTTTGCGGCAGGTACACGTGCATCATACATGGGCAGGGAGGGCAGCTAGACGTGCATCTGAAGTAATTTATTTGAAGCAGATTTCCAATTGCAGGCGAGCGATTAGTAGTAGTAGTTTCGATCGGGTACTACTGAAGCCCATGCATACTGTAACTAGCAAGCAGGCTGTTTCGATCGGTAACAAGAAGAAAAAGAGAGAGTGTGCCGTCGCTCGATCTAGCTAGTACTACTTTACTTGAGCCTACCTATTGGCAGTGTTTAAAAAAGCGGAAAACAAAAGCGGGCGGTCAGTCACTGCCTAGCGCCTAGGCCGCTTAAGCGGCGCCTAGGCGTTTTAAGCGTCAGTCATTAAGCGGTGATTATAGATGCAGACAAGGGAAAAAAAGGAAAGAAAAGGAGGTTAAAGAAGATAAGTTGTTGTTGTTGAGCTTCAAAAATAATGTCCCATCAAGCCCAGCAGGGGGCCATGACCCAATATCGACGGCTTCCGGTAGAGGAGACCACGGCAGACAGGGGGAGCCAAAGCAGAGGGCGCAGACGGCAGAGGCGGAGCAGATCCGCGGCCAACAACGACGGCCGGCGATGGGAAAAAGCGCAGAAAAGCACTGCTTTTTAGCGCTTTTGAATGCTTAAGCGTTTTTACGCGTTTTTCCACTGATTTCGTGAAAGCTGAGCGGTGAGGCACCGCCTAGCGCCTAGGCGCCGCTTAAGCGCCGCTTTTTACCGCTTTTTTTAAACACTGCCTATTGGGGATGTTGCGGAAGGACGTACGGCCATGCACGAATCGATGGAGGTCTATTTTTTTTTTAGATAATGGGAAATAAACATAAGTCCCAGCCTTGACCCTGTTAGGTGCTACGGCCATAAGTCCCAGCCATCGTCTTACATCACATCGCAACAACTGTGGCTGCCATCACACTCACAAATGTTAAGCAATTAAAAGGAAACACCAACATAGTTTTTATGGGAAATTATTGAGCAGCAATCCTATTGTTAAATCTCCATCTATGGTTGGCGAAGAGTTACATCACCGTCGTCTCCAAAGAACGGCATGCCTCCTTCATGAGTATTATGTCCTCCTCACACTTTTGTAGTTGCGCCCACATTCGAAGCCAGTACGTGCCTCTGAAGATTATCTGCATATATGTTTAATTGGAGATTTATCAAACACAATATCATTTCTACTTAACCAAAGACCCCAACATAAAACGGACACTCTATATAGCAGTTGTTCTTTTGATTTAGAGTCAAACCGAAGTAGCCAGTCATTAAAAAACTGATCAACACTTGTAGGTGGCATTAAACTAAAAGTAAACTGTACATATCTCCAAATAAATCTTGCAAAATGACAATTAAAAAAAAGGTGTTGGATAGTCTCATCTTGCAAAATATCGAGGTCTACTTGTGGCATGGATCTAGATTTGTGGAGACAGCCCGTGGCCGTCACGTTCGACGATCAAAATGGACGAGCACAGCCGTTGGATCTGAACCCGGCCGGGCGGCCGGCACATGGATGGAAACCGCCCGTCTGAGCCCGCTTGGTTGCCGGTCGCTTTTGGCTGGTGGTGGTACGCGCTTGTGCATGCTTGCAACGAGCACAGGAATTCGAAACTCTCGTATGGACTGTCACGTGGATGGGGCAAAATAAACAGGAAGAAGAACACATGGCCCGTAGGAAGCAATATACGACGGTGGCCCAGATGATGATGACCTGGTCGGCGTGGGGAAAGCCAACGTTATCATGGAACAGGAAACTGATTGACCACCACCTTTCGTGTATCCCCACAGAATTGATTGCCCTTGGTCCTTGGAGTTGGACAGAGATTCTCTTCTCCTGTCACTGTACTACTCCATTTCCTCTATGTTCAACAGCACACGCAGATGGAAATTCAAAGCAAATGACCTGTTTACCTGCTGCCAGGAGGTATTATCAGTAGGGATGAAAGCAAAAACGGCATTTATCGGATAACCGAGGCTCGTTTTTGACTTCTTCCGACCGTAGTAGTTGGAAATGAAATACCGAAAAATTGAAAACAAAAGTGGAAGTATTTGGTGGAAACAAAAATGAAAACGATTTTAGACTTTACCGATCGTTTTCGACAATTTCCGTTTTAGACCGAAAATTACCGTAAATATTTTACCGTTTTATGTTAGTCTAGCCAACTAAATATATATTATATTTCAAATATGCAATAAACGATGATGTCGCTACTTATATTTTTTACAGTTTAACTTGAACATCTCCTTTCAAATGTCTCATGTCTTTTATGATACATCTATAGCTAGTTCAAGTACTAAAAATTTATTAATAGTTAATATTTTTATACATGATGTGGTACAGCTAATAAACGACTGTGAGTTGTGTTACCGATAATTAATATTCCCGATCGATACCGCATATTTCTATCGTGATAATTCTATTTCGATATTCCCGTAATACCGACGCCGTATTTGTTTCCGCTAGTATCGCTACGGGTTTCGCTACCAAGAAAAAATATGAAATTGAAAACGATATAGCCTTCTTCCGACCGTTTCCCGACCGCTTTCATCCCTAATTATCAGTAAAGACATCATAACATATTAATCAACACACATAAAGATCACAAGAAAACTAATCCTCCTTGTGTATGGCCGATTCGCCGCCGCTTGCGCAACGAGAAAAGTAATCACCAACTGTGTGGATGCGCAGCCCTCAAATTTGCGAGCACGATATTTTGTTTCCAACACACATGTTCACGAGAACACACCCAATCGAAAATGGGCACCGGATCACTGCGCTTTGGAGCTGCTAAAATAATATTTTGTTCCCCGGGACGAGCCAGCACCACGGCCACACCTACAAAACGGAATTTCCAAAAGGATAAGGCTTCTGCGCGACGGGTCCTGCTGCGGCCAGGCCCACACACGAGGTGGCCGAGCCCGGCGGCTGGGCGGGCGGCACAGCACGGCGGCAAGGGCGGAGGGATTAGGGTTTCGAGGTTGTTGAGAGGACGGGAGCCATTTATTTGCCGCCGGCCACAGAAAGAGAGGTCCCGCGGAGAGGGCGGGGGGGGGGGGGGGGGGGGGGGGGGGGGGGGGGGGGGGTTGGTGCGACCCAGCGGTGTGTCAAGACGGCGGTGGCGTCACCGGAGCCGCGGGCGGTAAGAGGGCAATGGGCGGGGTAGGCGGCAGGGGCGTCATTTCGAAGAATTTAGCGTGACGGCGGCTGCAGATGCGAACGGCGCGGTGCCGCCAGCCGCCGGAGGTGGTGGCAGGCGGGGCGCCGAAGGCGTTAGGGACGACGCCGGAGTCGCGTGGGCGGAGGTGCGACCGAGCGGCGGGTGGCAACTGACGAGAGGAGGATAAAGACCGTAGGGGTACATGGCGGGTGCGAGCGTGAGGTGTGCGATCCCTTATCGCGCATCCATACGCCGCCCAGTAACTGCGTCCTTTCCAAAATGAATAACCCACCCGCACCTCTCTCCACTTCAATGCTCCCCCTCCGCCTAACTACTCCATGCAACGGCCACGATAACCACCACGTTTAAGTGGTCGTAGGAAAATCCGCTCCCCTCTCTTGCTCCTGCACTGGTTGCTACACCACGGCACGCTGCAAATCAGATCCCAATCCGGTTCTCCGGCTGCTCTCCACACGTCCATTCCGTTGCACGGCAAGGCACGCTCAGGCTTGGGATCCATCGTGCCACTGTAATTCTTGAAAAGAAAAAACTGGCGGTAACTTGGCAAGCGCCATACCTGACCTCGTTCAGCCGCTGCATGCGAAAATGGCCGTCCATGAACTAGCGCCCGACACTACGGGAAACCCCCTCTTTGCCGTGTGCAAAAACCTTTGCCGAGAGTATTCCATCGGGCACACGGCAAACTGCATCTTTGCCGAGTGCCGCACTCGGCAAAAAATAGGCACCCGGCATACAATTCTTTGCCGAGTGCCACGCGTCCGGCACACGGCAAAGATCACACTTTGCCGTGTGCCAGGTGTCCAACACACGGCAAATCTGCCGGACAGCACTCGGCAACAAACAACACTCGGCAAACTTTGACGGCCCGTTAGAATTTTGTTGACGGCGTTGAACGAGGTGGGCCCAGACACTCGGCAAACAAGAACACACGGCAACATTTCTGATTCTTGCCGAGTGTTCCATGCTGGCGCTCGGCAAAGAAGCTCCTTTGCCGAGTGCCCCAGGCCAGCACACGGCAAAGAACGTCCTTTGCCGAGTGTTGGCCCCATTGCACTCGGCAAATATAATTTCAATGAATTTTTTGGGCCTCTAAATTAATTCAAATAAAAAAGTTTTGAACTGCAAAGTTGTATATTTTGACAACATCTACACTTCATATTTTGGTATTTTTTCATTCGACAAAGCGCTAGTAAATTTGTTCAAAAATCCTAGAGCTCCCGGATAGTTTTCTGAAACTCGAAGAAGGATATTTGGAATATGTGGACAACGCGTATATATTTATTTTTGAAAAAAAAGATCAAAATAAAAGTTGTAGATCTGCATAAGTTACACATCTTTGCTGTTGAACACTTTTTTATTTGAATTCAAATTGTCAATGGAAAAATTGTTTGAATTCTCAAATTTGAAAATTTGAATTTTGGAAACAAATTCGATGGAGAAATACTAAAAATAAAAGTCGTAGATCTCGAGAAGTTATGAAACTATCATGTTGACAACTTTTTTATTTGAAATCAAATTGTCGACTTTTGAAATTTGACGTAAAGTACGTTTTAATTTCTCAATTTTTAAATTTTGAATTTTTTAAACAATCTCACAATCTCGGATGGCAAAATTGTGAAAATAAAAGTTGTAGATCTCGAAAATTTATGAAACTTTCATGTTGACAACTTTTTTATTTGAAATAATATTGTCAACTAAATAATTATCTAAAACCGAAAACTATGTGTTGTCAAAAATAAAAGAAAATCAAATGTTTGCCGTGTGCCACGTGGCGGCACACGGCAAAGATTTTTGTTTGCCGTGTGTCGGATCGCCGGCACTTGGCAAACACGGAGGATTTGACTTAGCGCCGCGCACGGCTCTTTTCTTCTCCTCTCCTCATTCCTCTTCTCCATTCGATCCCCACCTACCGCGCCGCCGCCGCCGCCCTCCCACCGCGCCGCCGCCCTCCCACCGCGCCTCGCCCGCCCACCGCGCACGCCTCCGCCGACCGCGCCTCCCCACGCCCGCTGCCGTCGCCCCGCCCTCCGCGCCGCGCGCCGTCGCCCCCGGATCCGCCCCAACCCCGGCCGGCCTCTGCCCCGCCCCGGGCCGCCGTCGCCCCCGGGCTCCGCATCGCCCCGGGCCGCCGTCGCCCCCGGGCTCCGCCTCGCCCCGGGCCGCCGTCCCCGGCCGGCCTCCGCCCCGCCCCGGGCCGCCGTCCCCGGCCGGCCTCCGCCCGCTCTTCCCTTCCGCGCCGCCGCTCGCCGGAGCCTTCCGTCGACGACTACTTCCAGGCGACCGGCCAACGCGGCCTCCACACGCCCGTCGAGGAGCTCGCTGCCGACGGCCGCGTCTACCACCGGCCCTGCTTCCGGCGCCATCACTGCAAGAGCACCCTCGAGGTCTTCTTCTTCCCCTCTCCTCGGTGTTCTTTTCTTTCATCCCTTGCTGCTTTCCCAGTTAATTCTTGGCAAAGCAGAAGTTCGGGTGCCATTGCTGTACTTTCGCGATTAGTACTATTACCGGGAGCTTGGACTTCGACCTGTTAAGTTTATTGTCCTTGGTTCCAATTGTTCGATCAATTTATGCTTTAGGTGCTCTGTTGCTGTGCTTCTTGGTCTGATTAAGTTTGTCAACCGGACATGTCTGAGAAGTTCGGTTGCATGCTTCTGTCGACTGCTACTGTGCAGGATTAGCGCGCGTAAATATCGGCTAGCTCATGTGTGACAGACTGATAGCAAACTGGATACAAATCACAAAAAAATGCAAGATTGAGACGTTGTTGAAGTATTATCTCTGAAAAAACATGATCGTGGCTTTTGACACATTTTGTTTCTTTGTGCTGTGAGTGTACACTATGCTGCACTATTTTTGGATATGGTAATGGATTTTGTTGGTTCATCGTGGCAGGCTGTCAATAAGCTTTTCTCTTGGAACCACATGGGAAAGTGTTAATTTTGTTCATTTATTTATTTAATTATTGCAAACGAAGTGCAAGTCCTAATTGATTGGCTGAGTGGACATTTGCCTGTCACCTGTTGATTAATGCATTATGGATTGTGATGACTGATAAATATACCTTTATGTTGTAACGTGGTACGACACAATGATTTCGTGGCATAAAACATGTTCCTAGCTATCACAGTTCTTGTTAGAAGTTGACATCATCAGCAATAATGCAATGCAAGGCAAATGACTTTCTGATATGTATGCTGTTTGGGTACCCAATTAGGCATGCTACGTTATACCTTCAGATCACATTGATTCAGCCTGTAGTTTTGTGCCTTTATTCAGAGCAATAATGGTCACACTGAATCTTTTATGCTACAGCATACTTGCTTGATGTTCCTTAAAAATCATGTTCGCTAAAGGAAAATCTCTCTCGAGCTCAGCTTAATTAACGCTGGTAATAACAAATACTAACACATGTCTGTTGGAGTTGCTCTAATGAGATGCCTCATCTGGCCTTCTAGTAAAATTGTTTGACCAGAGATTCCATTTATATTTCATACCTTTGCTGAAATTGTGCATTTTCATACGTACTGTACATGGACAATGGACCGATCAAGCTTTTAATTTTTTGGACTGCTGAAAATCTGTGAAGTTTATATACAGAGCAAACATAACTTCTTGTTTCACAAGAAAAACAGGTCCTTAAAGTTTATTTTGCTTGTGTGTGATGAATGGATTAAGGACCATATGTTGGATGTGAATTGACTCTTTCATGTTTCGTTCTTTTTGCAGGAGAGGCTTTTGCACCGTCTTCCACTCGACACTTTGCAGACAGCAAGGTGAGACATAAAAGCCCCCCCTTTTTCATTCATGTCTGTAGGTCACGCGTAACCTAGTTAGGCGTCTCCCGTTCGAAAGAGATACAGTTGGAGATATGCAGATTTTTGCATATCTATGACTGTATCTGTTTCGAATTGTCCACGTTTTTTGGACAGCCCGAGGATGCGTAGATGGGGTTAGTTTCCATGGTTTACTTCGGTTCGAGACAGAATTTCGGCAGCACCTCCCTGTTGTTCTCCGGATACACAATCTCCCTGCGGGGACGTGTATTTGGAGAACAGCGAGGAGGTGCTGTCGAAATTCTGTCTCGAACAGGAGTAGACCTTGGAAACTAACCCCATCTACGCATCCTCGGGTGGGATTAGGACCTATCTTCACCTACTAGACAGTTGGAACATCGTGTAGATCGATGCAAATGAATTAATTTTTTATTACTCGTGATATATATCTGTTAGAGGATGGAAGACCGTGAGTGGATGTACACGGGCCGCTTAAGTCGGACTGAATTTACCGACGAATGGATTGAGAAGTCAGAAGCTTTCATGGAACTAGCATTTGCCAAGGCTAAAGGAGCGAGTGCCATTTGGTGTCCCTGCAGTCGTTGTAACAACACGCGGCGAAAAACAAAGGATGTCATGGCTAAACATCTATGTCTGAATGGATTTACGCCAGGCTATACTCGGTGGTTGTACCATGGTGAAGCCGAACGTGTGAGAGACGACGTCGTGAGACAACGCGTCGATGATTATGATGCTGATGGTGGGGTAGAAGACATGTTACATGACTACCACGAAGCACATTTCAATGTGGATGAAGAACGTAGAGAGGAGGAGCCAGAGGAGACCGCAAAGGCGTATTACGACATGTTGTCTTCTTCACAGCAACCTCTTCACATGCATTCCAAGGTTTCTCAGCTGGATGCCATTGCACGCCTAATGGCCGTGAAGTCCCAGTTCAGCTTGAGTCGAAACGCCTTCGATGTTATGTTGACAGTTGTTGGCACTTTGCTTCCGGAAGGTCACATTCTGCCAAAGAACATGTATGAGGCACAGAAACTCCTTCGTGCACTTAAGATGCCATATGAGCAGATACATGCGTGTCTGAAGGGATGCATCTTATTTAGGAAAGAACACGCGGAAGCAAAATACTGTCCAAAGTGTGGATCCTGTAGGTTCATGGAGGTAGACGCTGCCGATGGCCAAAAGAGGCAGCTCGCGGTCCCCGCGAAAATCCTACGGTACCTTCCGTTCATACCGAGGATCCAACGCCTTTACATGACCGAGGAATCCGCGAAACAGATGACATGGCACAAAGATGGAGTCCGATACAATCCCGATAAGCTTGTACATCCATCTGATGGTGAAGCCTGGAAACGTTTTGATGAGATTCACGACGTAAAAGCTCTGGAGGCTCGTAATGTACGTGTGGCGTTGGCAACAGATGGGTTCAATCCTTATGGAATGGGAGCTGCCCCGTACAGTTGTTGGCCCGTTTTCGTTATACCCTTGAATCTCCCCCCCGGCGTCCTCTTTCAACGACAGAACATATTCTTGTCGCTGATAATTCCTGAAAACCCGGGGAATAATATGTGTGTGTACATGGAGCCTCTGATCGATGATTTGGTCCGTGCTTGGGAGGAAGGGGTATGGACATACGATAAATCAAGAAAGGAAAACTTCAGAATGTATGTTAATTACCACTACTCTCTGCATGACCTGCCGGCGTATGGGACATTCTGCGGCCATGGTGTTCACTCTAAGTTCCCATGTCCAGTATGCAAGACAATTGTGAGGTCAATTTGGCTGAAGAAGGGTGGCAAGTTTTCTTCGTTCGACCAACACCGACAATTCCTCCCTCCTGACCATCCATTCAGAAGAGACAAAAAGAATTTCACGAAAGGTGTCGCAGTGCACCACCAGGCACGGCCGTTCATGACTGGTGCCGAGGTGCGTGCTCAGTTAGATGCTCTCGTTGTTGATGAACAAGAAGGTGGTTTTGTGGGATATGGTGAGCTACATGCCTTCACTCAGATCTGTGGCTTGTGGAGGCTGTTCTGTATGGAAGACCTTCTTCTTCCACATAATATTGACCTAATGCACACTGAACATGGCATTGGCGTTCCACTTTTCGGAACAATCATGGACATTCCTGATAAGACAAGGGACAACGTGAAGGCAAGAGTCGATCAAGCAGTGTTATGCGATAGACCTAAGCTAGACATGGCGCCTCCTAAATCCGGCAAGTCATGGAGGAAGCCTCCGGCCGATTTCGTCCTTACGAGGCCTCAAAGGAGGGAAGTACTAGAATGGTTCAAAACGTTAATGTTCCCTGATGGGTTTGCAGCGAATCTGAGTAGAGGGGTGAACTTAACAACTATGCGAATCAACGGGGCAAAGAGTCATGACTACCACATGTGGCTTGAGCGGCTTCTTCCGGTGATGGTTCGAGGCTATCTCCCTGATCATGTGTGGCTAGTGCTGGCAGAGTTGAGCTATTTCTTCCGTCAGCTTTGTGCCAAGGAGGTATCTAAAACCGTGATCGCAGACATGGAAAAAATGGCGCCTGTGTTGCTCTGTAAGTTGGAGAAGATATTTCCACCCGGCATGTTCACTCCGATGTTTCATATGATATTGCACCTCCCGTATGAGGCATGAATGGGGGGGCCTGCGCAGAACCGTTGGTGCTATTCAATTGAGAGGTGTCAAAAGGTTCTTCGAACGAAATGCAAGAATAAATGCAAAATTGAATCTTCCATTGTAGAGGCTTATGTTCTGGAGGAGGTGTCAAACTTCACATCAAAATACTATTCAGACAACCTTCCGAGCGTGCATTATCCAGCTCCTCGTTACAATGCTGGCGAAAACGAATCGAAGCTCAGCCTTTTCCTAGGGCAACACGGAACTGCAAGTGAAGGGACCAACAAGACCTTGAAACATGAAGAGTGGCGCACTATCATGCTATATGTGTTGACCAACCTTTCCGAAGTGTTGCCGTACTAGCAGTAAGTTACTGTCTAATTTTTTTCCTAGTATTGAATATTCCGTGTCCAACCAACTTGTTCCTTGTTGGTACAGGGAGTTTATTCATGAATTCTGGCATGGATCAAGAGAACCAACCGCACAGGAAGTTGATACCCTTATTTCAAAGGGTGCGGGAAATGAAATGCCTGATTTCATTTCTTGGTTCAAACAAAAGGTATTTAGCATTTTTTCGTATCGCTTACAAGTTGCTCGTACGTGCGAATAATATAACTAACGATCCTGCTTGAACTTGCAGAGCCAAACTGATGCGTCTATGAGTGCCGATCTAAGACAGGTTGCAGATGGCTGTGCCTATAGGGTTAGGTCATTTCGAAGCTATGACGTTAATGGGTACCGCTTTCACACAACAAGCTACGAGCAGAGCCGGCCCAATCGAAGAACCACTAATACCGGAGTTTTTACGCCGGGGGACGATGGGGTCGAATATTACGGAAGAGTTGAAGAAATATACGAACTCAAGTTTCATGGGTCCAAGCCTCTTACTCCTGTCATATTCAAATGCCATTGGTTTGATCCTCAAGCAGTGAGACGGACCCCTAATATTGGCCTAGTCGAAATTCGACAGTCATCGGTGTACCCAGGAGACGATGTATACATTGTGGCGCAACAGGCCACACAAGTTTATTATAGCTCATACCCGTGCCAAACCGACGACCGTATCAAGGGTTGGGATGTTGTGTACAAGGTAGAGCCACACGGCAAACTACCTGTCACAAACAATGAAGATTACAATATAGTGCCAAACCCAGACGATGGAGAGTTCTTTCAAGAACATGGGCAAGAAGAGGGTTTTCAGATAGACTTAACCGAAGAGATCGGAATGGAAGTAGAGAATGAAACGGTTAGTGACGACGATGCCGGAGATGAGGTTCATAATTTGAACGATTTTGAAATTACTTGAGCGGTTACATTTAAACATTGAGGACGAAGGCGACATTCCTCCTCCGGCGAATGTGCAAAATGATATCGACATGGCTGATAGTGATGATGAGGCATATGATGAAGCTAATCCCGATTATGATGATTATTTCTGATACATGTATGGTCTTTTTAAATGACTTTCATATTTCCAATAATATATATATGTTACTTTCTAATTATATATGTTTTATTTGTTTTGCATCTATTTGGAAGTACTGATGGATTTCATCTTTTCAATTGCAGGTGATTGATCGAAGATGGTGGGCAGAGGTGGTGTGTTGAGGTCGGTGTCGTCGCTTTACAAGAGAGCGACTGGGAAGGGGAAGAGGTCCGATGAAGCTGAGGGGTCCGGGAAGGGAAGAGGGAGGGGGCGAGGGAAGGGGCGAGGCAGAGGTGGAGGAGCTGGAGGCAGGGGTCAAGGAGGCAGGAGGGACCCGTCGCCTACACCTTCCGCGCAGGAGGAGGAGGAGGAGCACCAGGAGGAGTCCGAGGAGGAGGAGGAGCACCAGGGAGAGGAGGAGGAGGAGTTACCTTCTGCTCACGGCTCTGAGGAGGAGGAGGACGAGGGCGAGGAGGGGGAGGCAGAGGGGTCCGAGGACTTGCAGAGTGTGTGGTTGCGCGGTCCCTCACAGCTCCCGACTCGGCCGATTCCTCCTAACAGACGGCCGATGATTCGACCCGTACCGCCTAGGTACGTAATTTTCTAATTTTTATCGCTAACTTCTCATTTCATATGTTCAAAATCACAATAACATCTATTATTTTGTCTCATTCATTTGTGTAGGGGTTGGGACGTGATCGAGGCAGGTGATCACAAGCGCATTCCCAATGGCATCCTGGGTCTTTTGTGCAGGCTACACTTCCCTGGTATGGTGCTCTACGCCGGCAAGCAGGTGCCGGCCATGACGTGGGACCACTACAGAAACGCCGCCGATCTCCCAGATCGTGACACCAGGGTTTTTCAGCACAAGGCGGAGAGGGTGATGCAAGAGCTGTGGATAAGTCTTCGTTGCACTGCATTGGTCAATACATCGCATTCATTGGATATTATTCAAATAATGACAGTGTACATTGCGTCTTGATGCAGGATTTCTACAGATGCGAGCCTGGGCAGGAGGCGTTGGCGGTTCGTGTGACGAACAATGCATGTCGTAAACTCGTCAGAGACATGCATTACGAGTCGCGCGTCCAGGCCGTCATAACCTACTACGCTACAGTCCAAAAAATGAAAGTGGAAAAAAAAGAGGCACGAACCATTGAGCTTACCCGAGAGCAATACTTGATGGTAAACACGAATACCGAACTCTTATGAGATTAAGTACGCTTAATTTGATCGTCTCATATTTCTATACTTGATGACGTGCAGGTGCCTCCGTGGTGGTGCGCCTCCCATTTCACGGCCTGGTCCTATATTGTCAACAAATGGTGCGAGCCCCAGTGGCATGAGACACACAACGCATGCCGGGAGCGGCGCTTGATGATGCCTGGGGCACCACACCATCAAGGCAACCTTACCTTTTCCCAGTACGCGGCTAGATGGGTACGTGAACTCAACTTCTTTATTTAAACACTTAATATTCTCCATAACTTCTAATCATCTTTCTATTTTCCTTGCAGTCGGCGGCACATGGTGGCCAGCCTTGCGGGCAGTTGAAGGCCTTTACTCTGTCCCACAAGGGCAAGGCGACGGCCAACATCGACTATAACCCGGAGGACCCGCCCGAGGCGTACAGCAACGCTACCATCCACAGCCGCCTCAGTGAGTACACCTCGGCGGCAAGGGAGGTCCATGGGCCAGAGTGGGATCCGAGCACCGAGCCTCTTGATGGAGAGGTCGTGATGAGGGTGGGTGGAGGTAAGAAGCATGGCCGGTACTGGATTGGCGACAGCACAATCGACACGGCCTCTACTCCCACCCTCTCCGAGATCCGAGCAAGGAGCACGGGCTCAGCTCCTCCCATACGCCCACGGCCTAGCGCTACACAGATCCAGATTGAGCAAATGCAGGTAATCTTGGTTTAATTCGTTGTTCATTGATTTGTACATGGTATTGCCTTGCATTGTAATATTGGGATGGATAAAATATTATAGGCCCAGATGGATGCGAAGTTGGAGCAAGAGCGGCAGAGGATGCAGGCCGAGATGGATGCGAAGCTGGAGGCAGAGCGGCAGAGGAATGACCAGCGGATGGCGCAGATGTTCCTTTACATGCAGACTCATGGTACGGTGCCACAGCCAGGGCAACTCCCTCCTCTAGCACTACCTCCTCCTTACGGCGGTCCTCCTCCCTTCGGCGGTCCTCCTCCCTTCGGCGTTCCTCCTCCCTTCGGCGTTCCTCCTACTTTCGGTGGTACTTCTCCTGGCACTCCTTCTGCAGGCACTCCGGTGAGTCACTTCAAATCTTTTGTACTTTAATTTCTTACCTTCAAGTATGATATAGTAAAGTAATTGAAGGGTTAGCTATGCTAGCTTGTAATCAATATTTTGTCACTTCTATTACATTTTAGTTTATATGCTTCTAACCTACACATTTTAGCTTATATGCTTCTAACCTACAATTTAAATACTTGTATTGCTTTGCTCGTGCAGAATCAATCGGCGGGATCCAACAATCCCTCTCCGCAGAATGCTTGGTCGCCGTGGCCGCCTCGTCAATAAACCTGTAATTGTATTTCAACTTCTATAACTATGTGCCGTGATCGTGTGAGACTTTGTGATGACGGTTGGTGGACTATGTGTTTGTGGTGATCGTGGACCTCTATGTGATGTGTTTGTGATGACGGTTGATCGTGAACTTCTATGTGATGTGTTTGTGATGATGGTGGAGCTTTTTATGTAATATGTTGAGTTTGTGATGGTGGTGGAGCTCATTTATGTGATATGTTGAGTTTGTGATGATGTGGGCTCAAATATGTGATATGTGATGATGATTTGGCTCATATATGTGATGTATAATGTTTTTTTGTGATTGTGGTCCAGGTTATAGTCGATTTGAAATGTTTATTGCAATCTGGAACATTTTTTTGCCGAGTGTCTCAACAGTTTGCCGAGTGCCAGGGTCAGACACTCGGCAAAGAAGCCATTCTTTGCCGTGTGCCTGACGTGGCGCACGGCAAAGTGGCCAGCCTTTGCCGAGTGCCTGGGCCCACGGCACTCGGCAAAGTTGCCAACCTTTGCCGTGTGCTGGGGCCCACGGCACTCGGCAAAGTGGGGGTTGAGGACTGACGGACGTCAACAGCTTTTTTTTGCCGAGCGCCAGGTGGGGCACACGGCAAAGGGTTTGCCGTGTGCCCGACAAAAGGCACTCGGCAAAGTACTGTTTGCCGGTACCAGTTTGCCATGTGCCTGTTGCCGAGTGTTGCACACGGCAAACTTTTTGCCGTGTGCTTTTGGCTCTTTGCCGTGTGCCCACGGCAAATGTGCTGTTTCCCGTAGTGCGAGGCCTACAGCATGGCCAGGCAAGGCAGATGAAAACTGCTCTCGATCTGCTCTTGCTTCCTCCCGTAACAAAACTGCCGTGGCAAAGCACTTGGCAAGGCAGATATAGTTTTCCCAAAATACTCAATACTATATCATGTGCGCAGAGCTCTTCCAAAAATGACTATACTTCTTTGCTCATCACATTGCTAGTTTACCTTAGACGACAGCTAAAAATGAACAGCAAATACAAATTCAGTGTACGTAGAACTACTATCAGACGCGCAGAGGCAGATGAAATAACTACTTCTATGCTCATTAATACTTTGCTCAATGAGTACTATTCACTGCCAAATACTAGCACCACAACACACAACGTAGATTGAAGAAACCAAACATTAAAATAAAAAACAAGTAGCATTTTATGCTCTCAGCAAAACCATAAACACTAAAACATCAGGCAGTTCCGAATGCATCATGATCAGGGTAGCAACAGTACTTGATCCCAAGAAAATAAAAATATCAACAGCCCACAAACCTAGGGACAAACGACTGCGTGCGGCCAATGGTAAGCATCGAGAAGGTCATTGACCTGAGATGATCCACATGAAAACTTCAGTAACTTGCTAGTCCAATTTCAAAACTGCATGCGGCCAATAGTGGGCGAGGAGATTTGTGCTCACACGAGGCCGTCGATCTGATACCGCAGACAACACCCTCGGCGTCATTGGTGGTGGACGGCGTCCATCTGCTAGCATTGCCATCGGCTCGCTCGGCTTTGGCGTTGTGCTTGCAAGCCTCCTTGTGCCCATTTCCCTCGAACTCAAAGCAGATCTCTTCCATCGGCTTAGTCTGGCCATCCCCGCCCTTGGAGATGTCGCCGCCGGCGTAGAGCAGTGCGAGCAGCCCTTGTAGTTGGTTATTGTTGCATTGCTTAGTATCTCTCGACATGCCATGTATATATCACGATACATATAAACTATAAGGAAGAGATATATGCTTCCAATTTTAAAAAATAAAGGTGTTCTACCAGTTGTTCTAAAGATAATAATTTAAGTTCCTTTTGAAATTGTCTTCTTAGAAACATATCAAAAATTATTAAGTGCAATCAGATACCTACTCATGACTTGTAATTTACTAGCCCGCAGATATGCTGATTCTATTAATTAATTGATAGTGAGTTCTCTAAATCAACCATCCTAAAATTAATATAGGCTGGACCTTGTTTTGATCTCCAAACCAATATGTTTTCACGTACATGAAAAAAAAAATCTTGAAAGGAAGAATTTCATGGCTAGGGATTGAGGGTTCATTATGCGCTTGCATTGGTATTCACACGTTATAAAACAACTAAAGCCCTCAAAATGTAAGATCTGAAACTTATAACATGGGATAATTTCCATATTGTTGCCATATGTCAACACACCAACCTTTGTTCTCCTGTGGATTTTCTACATCAGCTTCCTGCTTCATATCTGAATAACTATTGAACTAAAATAAAATTTTTATTTGCCCTCTATTTCTAAAAAAAACATGAAGGTTCGATCCTAATTACTCCTTCCGTTCCACAATATGTCTCGTTCTAGCCTAGTCTAAAATTTCCAAAATATGTGTCGTTCTCGGTTCCCAAAGTGCACAGGCGTGGTGACTTTCCGATTTTACCCCTCATAACTCCATCCCCTCCCGTATCTCTGCTCCGCTCTCTCCCCTCGCAAAGCAGCTTCTCCCCTGCTACTCCACCGTCCCTTGTCCCCATCTCTGTGAAGGCAGCGAGCCACCGCAAATCAACCCCACCCCTCTCCTCCCCATCAGATCCATTCGAGCTGTGATCGATTCAAAGGATGAAGGCAGCAGAGACACTACATCTTCTTCCCCTATCGTAATCTGGAGAGAGAGAGAGAGAGAGAGAGAGAGAGAGAGAGAGAGAGAGAGAGAGAGAGAGAGAGAGAGAGAGAGAGAGAGAGAGAGAGAGAGAGAGAGGGATAAGGCTCCAATGGTGACGCGAATTTGGAGCTTGGCCGCGCAAGATCTGACGACGGGCTCGGCGACGGCGGCGGCGGCCTCGTCCAGAACAACGGCGGTGGCAACGACCTCGTCCAGGCCCACGAACGACGGCGGCGGCGGCGGCGGCGGGGCCCAGTCTCGAGGACCACGGTGGCGGCGGCGGCGGCGGCGGCGGGGCCCAGTCTCGAGGACCACGGTGGCGGTGGCGGCGGCGGGGTCCAGTCCCGAGGACGACGGCGGCGGCCTCGTCTAGTCCAGTCGCCGTCCTCATCCAGGCCCGCCGCTGTGTTTTTCTTCTCTTTTTTCTTTGGGCTGCCACTGACCTGACCGAATATTGATGAGGGGTAGCAGGGACTTCTTTTACTTGGTCGGCCGGCTCCTTGGTTTCTCCCTCTGTTCCCAGAATGACACATATTGTGGAACGGAGGGAGTACCTCAGTACTCACACTCACTATCTACAGAAATTATTAAGTGCAATCATAATCCTACTCACGCTGTATAATTTGCTGGCTCGTGGATATGCTAATTCTGTTAATTGATTGCTATGAGCTCTCTGAATCAGCCATCCTACAACTATTATAGGCAGGGCCTTGTTTTGATTCCTGAACCGACATGTTTTCATGCACATGAAAAAAATACTTTATTAAAAGGAAGAAATTTAAATATTGTTGATATTGAAGTAAAATTTAAAACTTAGGACAATTCTGTAAAAGTAATCTAGAACACAACCCAATTTTACGACCAAACATCACGATCAGATGCATCCAAGCAAGCTCTATGGGCTGGCCAGGGTTTGAGGGTTCATTATGCACTTGCATTGGTATATCACACGTTTAACAATCGAGTTGGATCGTAGTGTAGTTGTATGAACGATACCTTACATTCAATAAGCATTAATTCTCCATTTAGCTCCTTCGTAAGAAGTTAATGTGTGTGTTCTCTGCTTTTCTCATGTTTGAACGTCCCAGTAATGCCTTTTCAGCTGGCTCTGTGGGATCGATGTTGTACACACACACACACACACACACAGACAGAGAGAGAGGAGAAGGTGGAAGATGTTGTTCCTGCTGTTGCTGTTCCCACTGTTCTGCCCAATGATCTTCTTGATGCTTATTATTGGCCACACGCAATGGTTTGTCTCTAAGTTAACGTGTATAATAACTAAAGCTATCAAAATGTAAGATCTAAATTGCAAACTGGAACAGTTTTCATACTGTTCACATATGTCAATACACCAACCTCTTCTATATTTGTTTTATTGATATGTCAGATAATAATGAAAGTTTCTACTATGCCTTCCTTCTCCCAATAAGAAATAATCATTGAGTGAAAATTAAATTTTCACTCACCCTGTATTAGTCACAAAGTTAAATCCCAATTAAATCACTACATACATTAACTATCTACAAAAAGTATAAAGTGCGTTCAAAACCAACTATGTCGCTTTGTGTGATATATCTTGTGTTGCTACAATATTTTATTTTTATTATACTTTTGGAAAACTTTACACCACCTTGTGTTAAGTCGCTTGGATGGAACTCAGAAACTGGCTTTCTGTTGGCATGCCTTATGGCCATCTAGTGTGTGAGTTTTGAATTGGGCTCAGAATATTTTGTGCGCACCGGAGCCTCAGCAGTTTAGCAAGTATAATAATCATGTATATTGTTGTAGTTACCAGTTCAGCTAGGTATTAGGAACATGGAATGGTACAAATTGTCATTATTTTGGGTTTCATTCAGATTTAGTTCCTTTGCTCATTTTAACACTACAATTTAAGTATAAGCTTGTGTATATGAATAATCATAGCGTATTAAAAAATAGTAAGGTAACCTATCAAATGGTACTACTAATAACTTACTAATATCATGCACATGCGGCACACATATACCAAAAAAAAAAACTCGACCTGCGGGGGGTATGACGGCCCCCGGGCATTTTTTAAGGAGAACGATCATCTCACACAGATCGAGAAAACCCCCGAACCCTCCTCCGCACCATACACAGGGACTCAGCAGGCCGGTGAGAATCGGCGCGAGTACTTAACCTGTGCTTTGAACCAACGGAGGAGCGAGGGGATTTTTTTGAGCACTGCAGAGACCAGAGCCATATCGCAGGAATAGCCTCCACAGTACCGAGGTGCCTGCGGTCTCGAACCCGGGCCACCGGCCAAGCATCAACAGGAGCCAACGCTCCTGGAGCTGGCGGTCCTGGCCACTCGGGACGGACACGCTAGGCGCACACATATACCAAGATTATACACACGCGACATATTCTGAAGATTAGATGATAGCCACTCTCCATTACGCGCGTACCATGACGAATAATGAGCTGAGGGGCGCCCTCTTCCTGGGGCAGGCTGCGTTTTCCCGCGCCACCGCCTCCGATCTGGTTCGTTACTTCCTAGCTTCTCCCTCCCTCTCTCGATCGCATATGTGTAGTTTTTACTTAGGGCAGGCTCGATCTATCCCTCCGGGTTGGATGCATGGAGAAGCTATGGAATTTCTTTCTTCATGTCCTTGTAGTATACTCGTACATACCCAACATATATACTTTATTCCGGCCATTCAACTGATGAATTTACATATATTAGTTTATCTTCCCATCCCTGATGCTACGTGGTATTGCTCGCATTCAGCTGCTCCACGTACATGGTTATATGATATAGCTTAATTATATCATACTAGTATCTCTTTGACACAATTTGTGATCTTTGCAAATTTGCACGATAGTTCAATAAAAGATCGGAATAATTATGCTGCAAGATTACATTGCGCATATATATACTGATGTTCCATCTACTGCTTATTCATCTTAATGAAAGGTAAAAGAAGCAGTTGGAGATGCATCCAACTGCTCCATGGAGAGGCGGCGGCCGCAGATGCAGCTGAGAACAGAGTGAAGAACGCGCACTCAGGGGCCACATCCGCGACTCCGCCGACGCGTGCACCATCCTCCGCACCACCGTGCTCCAGCTCGCCGCCGCACTCGGCGCAGACCTCTGCCGTCTTGATGCCCAACCACGGTGCGACCAACGGAGTGGTTCAGCTGGTCCACCAGCTGCGGGACACCAACGCCCAGCAGGTGTTCGACAGCAGTACCAACGCCCAGCTGAATTTCTGATGAGTGGTTTCCTGAATTTTGGACAGTTGAACTTTCCTGCTTTTGTTGAGTGGTTACTGAACCATTAAATCCTCTCGCATTATATACATTTAGTAATTTATATCGAACTAAGTTTGGTGTGGTAGATATCAAACTCGGTGAGATGATTCTGAACTGAATAGCACTGTCGGGTATCCACTTCTTGCTCATTTTTTTTTTGGATACTTCTTCTTGCTCAAGTTGATCAGAAGTCAGAAATGCAATGCTGCTGTCATATTTTCTTGTTGATCAATTTCCTTTTTTCATTGATGACCGCTTCAAATGCAAGGTTACCTCACCCAACCAATGCAGGCAACCAAGCGCAAGCTTGCACTGGACAAAAGTTATCTATCCAACCAAACTTGTGCATTCTGGTCTTTGCATTAGACTAGCCTGGTTTGAGCTTGGCTGGATAGGATCTTATGCAAGGCTTAGTTAAGCCAACAAACCAAACACGCCTGATAAATATAATGGATAAAATTGCGTGTGCAAATTTTGCGAGACTAAAAAAGACGGGTAACATCTTTCAGTTTAAGTCTGTGATTAATTACAATGAAACCTAATCCTCTCTTTGACATTGTAGGATATGGCTTTGGAACCAATAAAAGCTTGAAAGTTCTGTTGAAGCACAATTTCTAGCCGTCAGGAAAAGTATCAGAGAACGAGCACGGTATAAACCCTAAGATTCTTTCTTAGCATTCGATATATGAATTTTCTAACCTGATTATATGTCATGTGGGGATGCCACTACTCCCGGCGCGCACGGCAGAACGGTGGAGCGTGATCACCGTGGAGGCTGTGCGCCGTGCAAAGCTTGCCTGTTTGTTAGGATTCGATTGTTTAGATCAATCAGAGTTGTTAGCGTGAGTTGGTTAGATTGAGGATTTGGTTGTTAGCAGAGTCGTCGTAATAGACATGGATTGTTAGGTGCCGCACTCTATATAAGGAGGCGAGCGTTTGAATGAAAGGCAAGCAATAGTTTGAACTACTTCCTATATCTAATTCTATCTCTACCTTCCTAAAAATCTTAAGCTCGGGGGAGCATAAACCTGAGTTACCGTCTGCGCACAACATCTGGTATCAGATTCCAGGCACCTCGCTTGCGATATGCGACATGGCGGAGAACGACGACGACGACAACAACAGCGTTAAGGCCATCATGCAAGCCGTTCTTTGGCAAGCTCGATTGCCTCACCACCATGGAGGACAAGCTCGCGGAGATCGACCGGCAGAAACGCACGCAGAACCGTGCCATCCAGCGGCTCGAGAACCAGCAGCGCCAACTGATGCCGCCGGAGCACGAGCGGCGACCCGAGGGACACGATGACCACGATGATGACCGGCGCTTCCGTGACGGATACCGCGATCGACGCCAATATGACGACTGGAGCCGCCCGCGCGATGGCGACCGGCCGGCCCCGCAACACCAGAAGTGGGACTTCCGCAAGTTCGACGGCAAAGGCGACCCACTGCCCTTCATCAACAAGTGCGAATCCTATTTTCGCGCTCAGCGGATCCCGGAGGAGGACAAGGTGTGGATGGCGTCCCACAACCTGAACGATGCGGCGCACCTTTGGTTCATGTGCCTTGAACGCCAGGAGGGCTCTCCATCACGGCGACGTTTCGCCGAGCTACTGAATCTCCCTACGGGCCGCCGCCGCTCCGCTCAAACCCGCTCGGCGAGCTCGCCGCATGCCGCCGCACGGGCTTCGTGGAAGATTACCAAGAGCGCTTCTTGGAGCTGCTGGCACGTGCCGGTCCCCTCACCGAATGGTAGCAAGTCTAGCTCTTCACGGCAGGCCTCCTGGAACCCCTTAGCTTGGACGTGTAGCTGCAGAACCCGCAGACATTGGAGGTCGCCATGAGTCTGGCACGCTCGTACCAGCGCCGAGAGCAGGCGGTGCAGGCGCAATCCACACGCGCGCCGCCCCGCAAGGGTCTGCTACCTACGCCACCAAACATGCCCGCGCCCGGGTCCACATCAGCATCCCCGGCTGCGCCGCAGGACCAGTCCGTGACGGTGGCGGGATGTACAATCCGCCGGCTCTCGCCGGAGGAGATGGAGCAGCGACGACGGAAGGGCCAGTGTTACAACTGCGACGAAAAGTTCGTGTGCGGCCACAACAAGCAGTGCAAGCGGCTGTTCGTGCTCGAGATCTCGGAGGAGAGTGATGAAGAGTTGCAGGAAGGCGAGTCGGAAACGCCGCAAATCTCGCTCCACGCAATTGCGGGCGTCACGGTGGGTGACACGATGCAGGTGCCCTTCCACACTGGAGGCGTCACGCTGAATGCTCTGCTAGATTCAGGCTCCACTCACAACTTCATCGTCGAGGCGGCGGCGAAGGCGGCGGAGCTCCAGTTTCAGCCACGAGGGTGGGCCGGTGGCTGACTGTGATGGTGGCCAATGGCGAGCGCGTCCCGTGCCCCGGCGTCCTGCGCAACGCCAAGTTTTAGGTGGACAAGGCGCGCTTCGAGGCGGACTTCTACATTCTGCCTTTGGGCGGATACGACGTGGTGCTGGGGGCACCAAGTGGCTTGCGACGTTGGGGCCAATCCTTTGGGACTTTGGCAAACTGACGATGGCGTTCTGGCATCATGGCGATCGCGTGGTGTGGCACGGCATGGCTGGCCCAATGTTCTTGCGCCTGCAAGCGTGCGACGGGAAGGAGTTGCTCAAGGCGCTGCTGGAGGAGTTCGCCGAGGTGTTCGCTGAACCAGTTGGCCTGCCGCCGCCACAGGTTCCGTGACCACCGGATCCACTTGCTGCCCGGAACGGCGCCGGTGGCGGTGTGGCCATATCGGTACCCGGCCACGCAGAAGGATGAATTGGAGCTTCAATGCCGCGCCATGGAAGCTCAAGGGCTGATCCGGCGCAGCTCGTCGGCGTACTCATCACCGGTACTGCTCGTAAAGAAGACGGACGGATCGTGGAGGTTTTGCGTTGATTATCGCGCGCTTAACCAACACACCGTGAAGGACAAATTTCCCATACCGGTGGCGGAAGAGCTCTTGGATGAACTGCATGGCGCCGCTTTCTTCTCCAACCTGGATTTGCGTTCGGGCTACCACCAAGTGCGCATGTGCCCGGAGGACGTCCACAAGACTGCGTTCCGCACGCATGAAGACCTATATGAGTTCCTCGTCATGCCGTTTGGGCTAACCAATGCGCCGGCGACGTTCCAGGCGATTATGAATGATGTCCTGCGCCCCTTTCTTCGCCAGTTCGTGCTGGTCTTCTTCGACGACATCCTCATCTACAGTGCGACGTGGTCCGAACATCTCCAACACCTGCGCGCGGTGCTGCAAGTCCTCTGCGCCCATCAACTCTACATCAAGCGCGCGAAGTGTGCTTTTGGCGAAACATCTGTGTCCTACCTTGGGCATGTGGTGTCCGCGGGCGGCGTCGCATGGATAGCGCCAAGATTCAAGCGGTGGTCGACTGGCCGCGACCGCGTTCGGTCCGTGCGCTCCGCGGATTTCGTGCGCCCCTGACCAAGCTGATGAAGAAAGAAGGGTTCGCCTGGACGGACGAGGCGGACATGGCGTTCCAGGCACTGAAGGAGGCGCTCACGTCGGCTCCCGCCCTGGCGCTCCCCGACTTCGCACTGCCTTTCGTTGTTGAGTGTGACGCGTCGGGCTCGAGCATCGGGGCGGTGCTGCACCAAGGAGGAGGACCCATCGCGTTCTTCAGCCGCGCCATGCCTCCACGACACCAAGGGCTGGCGGCGTATGAGCGGGAGCTCATCGGCCTCGTGCAAGCTGTTCGCCACTGGCGGCCGTATCTCTGGGGGCGCCGCTTCGTGGTCAAGACTGATCATTTCAGCCTCAAGTACCTGCTGGACCAGAGGCTAGCCACAATTCCACAACATCATTGGGTGAGCAAGTTACTCGGGTTTGATTTTGCAGTGGAGTACAAACCGGGCAAGCAGAACGTGGTGTCCGACGCGCTCTCGCGGCGCGACGAGGACGTGGGGGTGCACGCCGTCTCGGCGCCAGCATTCGCGCTGCTGCAGGACGTACGGGTGGCGAACACCACCGAGCCGGCGCTGGTGGCGCTGCGAGATGGTCTCGTGATGTTCGGCGATCGCATCTACATACGGCCGGCATCTCCTCTGCTGACGGCGGTGCTCCAGGCGGCACATGACGGAGGACACGAAGGCGGCACACGTGGAGCTCGACTTCATCGAGGGACTGCCCAGAGTGTGCGGCAAGACCGTCATCTTGACGGTGGTTGATCTGGTGTCCAAGTACGCGCATTTTATTGCGCTCGCTCACCCCTACACTGCAGAGACGGTGGCGGCGGCGTTCTTTGCTGACATTGTGCGCCTCCACGGCATGCCGGCGTCACTCGTGTCGGACCGAGACCCTGTCTTCACTTCCTCGTTTTGGCGTGCTCTGTTCGAGGCGGCAGGGTGCAAACTCCACATGTCTTCAGCATTCCACCCACAGTCTGACGGCCAAAGTGAGGCGGTTAACAAGGTAATCGCAATGTATCTGCGGTGCATGGCGAGCGACTGGCCGAAGAGCTGGGTACGTTGGCTGCCTTGGGCAGAGTACACCTACAACACGTCGTACCACTCAGCGCTCAAGGACACTCCGTTCCGCGTCGTCTACGGCCGGGATCCGCCGAGCTTGAGGTCGTATGAAGCTGGCGAGTTGCGCGTCGCGGCAGTGGCGCGGACTATGGCGTACAGAGACGAGTTTCTGGCTGATGTTCGTCTCTGTCTCGAGCAGGCTCAGCAGGCGGCGAAGAACTACTACGACAAGGGCCACCGCGAGCTCGAGTTCGCCGTGGGGGAGTGGGCGTGGTTGCGTCTGCATCACCGTACGCCGGCGGGCATTCCGGACGCTTCCAAGGGCAAGCTGCGGCCCCGCTTCTTTGGGCCCTATCAAGTCATCGCCAAGATCAACAACGTCGCTTACAAGCTGAAGCTACCGCACGGAACGCGTCTGCATGATGTGTTTCATGTGGGCTTGTTGAAGAAGTTCGTGGGAGAACCGCCCGTGCAGCCGCCCAGTTTACCTCCAGTGCATCATGGGGCGGTCCTGTTAGTGCCACAGGCGGTGACCAAGGCGCGTCTGGCTCGAGGCGTGCGTCAAGTACTGGTGCATTGGGCAGACCAGCCAGCGTCCGCGGCGTCGTGGGAGGATCTTGAAGATTTCCAGCGCCGCTATCCTCACTTTCAGCTCGAGGACGAGCTGTTGGTCGAGGGAGGGAGATATGTCATTTGGGGACGTCACTACTTCCGGCGCGCACGGCAGAACGTTGGAGCGTGATCACCGTGGAGGCTGTGCGCCGTGCAAAGCTTGCCTGATGGTTAGGATTCGATTGTTTAGATTAATCAGAGTTGTTAGCGTGAGTTGGTTAGATTGAGGATTTGGTTGTTAGCAGAGTCGTCGTGATAGATATGGATTGTTAGGTGCCGCACTCTATATAAGGAGGCGAGCGTTTGAATGAAGGCAAGCCGTAGTTTGAACTACTTCCTATCTCTAATTCTATCTCTACCTTCCTATAAATCTTAAGCTCGGGAGAGCATAAACCTGAGTTACCGTCTGCGCACAACATTATATACTAAGATGTCCAATTCCCTGCCCTTTTTCTGAAGGCTTCATAGCGAGGAGTCCGAAAGGTGCATCAGGAAGGACTACAGGGATACAGCGATCTTTGTTGTTACTGGTGTTGGATTCATCACATTCTTTTGGTCATGTGCAACAGAAGCTTTTGCTGGTGCATTGGATGCAATGGAGGGCAAGGCAATGGATCGTTGATGCAAGAATCACTGTAGGGTGTGCATTTGCTGTAAATATCTAGAGCACACTGGGTGTAGCAATGGAAGAAATTGATGTTGAGTACTCTGTCAAGTCCAACCACAACCGGCCGACAATTTCCAGCCTCTCACTTCAACACCTTCATCATCTCTGCTGCTGGCGACTTTGGAAGCATCTACCTCTGTCGTAATCGTCTCCTTACATGTTGTTATCGTGAAATTGCCAAACTATTTGTCCTGCTGACTTCCATGTCGCCACGAGCTTGGGTCTCAGTGTTCTTTTAGTTATTTGACAGGTTCACATATATAACAGTATGATTATTTTCTTCATATGGCACAAACCAATTGAGGGTGATTGTACATGCGTGCCGACATCATGTAGTAGATAATTTTCAGGCTTGACACTATTGTGTTACATGTTGATAGTTTTTTTCATTAGTATATTCTTTTCTTGTCTTATTCGTAGTATATGTACATGTCATGTCAGACAATTAAGGTTAGAAACATGGTGGAAATTCTGTACACAACAAAACATTTATTCGAATGCACACTGCTCTGGTTTATGCTGTAATGGACAGGTTAGAGAGACAATAGCGTGGAGGCGATTAACAGCACCACACATAGCCTTTTGGTGCAACTATCGCAACGTAGGTGGGGTGATCCTGCCATGCATGGGTCTTATTTGTCTACTTGCTGTTGTTCTTTTCCTTGGCCTTATGCATGTGTCATGTGTGCAAAACTCGATCAGGAAGTGTGGATTAATTCAATTAATGTGGTTGAAGGGACAAGCTAACAACCCAAAATATGAAAGATATACGTACAGGGCCATGTCCTCGTCACGATGGAGATCCAAACGACGATGTTTCAAGTACCACGTTGCAAATATCAATACAATCGAGCAGTCGGGGGGGGGGGGGGGGGGGGGGGGGGGGGGTTTTCTTTCATAAGAACTAGCAAGGTGGCCCGCTCAAATAGCGCGGGTAGACATGTTAAATTTTTTTTTGTTATATTGATTTCCATAGGTTCGCATAAATAAAAAGATATGTAGTTAACTGTTCATAAGGGCATGCTCAATTTATCGTACAAAGATACATGACATGTTTCTTCTATTTTGATTCAAGTCTGCCTATCCTCATCATGCAGAACCACATCTTTGTTAGTGTCACTCGTTGATGTTAGTATGTTGTCATTTTTCCAATATATATTCACCAAACATCTCATGTGTCTCTTCAGTTAGTATTACACAAATACATGAACTCCCCCTACCTTTGGCCTTCCCCTTTCTTCCCTATCGTTCTCAAACCGAACTAGCATTGAGCTTCCCTAACCTATATCCCCCAATCCCCTCCCACATTGCCTTTGGTGCCCTCGTTGGAGGCCGGCAACCAAAGAGGAGCCATCCCAGGTTTAGTTTAGGTTAGTATTTAGTTTGATTGAGTTTAGTTGTGGTCCAAATAGGGGTTCCTCCCCTATTGTTGTTCCTCATGTTCATCGTCTTTGAGCTCCTAGTCTTTTTCAAGCTTGCCATCATGGTCGTCAATAAGGATCAGCTGAAGAATTTCTAAAATTGACCTTATCGTTTTTCTATTACAATCTCCATCTCATCCATCGCATGCGCCACCTCGCTATCACCTTCAACCTCCATAGTTGAGGCCTTTCGCCTAGACGTCTTACCGTTACAGTCCAGCATAGTTGATACCTGTTGCGATTGAGGTATCGGACGACATCATTTTAGAGTTCTCAATACGTGGCTTTCATGTGTGCGTGTCTATATCGACGCATTACATGCACTCCTGTTGCACATGCTACAATGTACCATTTTTCATCTCTTTAAGACCAATTGTATTGGTTGTTAATGTAATAAAATGTAAATATTTATATAAAAAACAACTAAAGTAACTATGCCCTTGCCGGTTCGTGCAGACCAAGCTCGCCTTGATTGTTTTCACTCCATGGCTACACCATTTCGCCATCTCTCTTGTTAACTGTGAAATAATTTCGTTTGAATGAATAAAGAAATATTAGCATACATCAATCGAAGCAACTCAAGAGCTAGTTAATTTACTCAGTTTTCAGCTATTTTGTTACTCGTTTCAGAACCAACTTTTGTTACTTCTTTGATTCTTTTTTTCCCTGTATCCCTTTTGGCTCTCCGATACATTAGGAAGATCAAGAAGTGCAGCTCGATTCTGCCGGGTATTGTAATGCACTTCCTCTGTTACAATGTATATTAGTGCAGTGTCTCTGCAGCTTGTTTGGAATTTAGACTGGTAAAAGAAAAAAAAATGAACGGCCACGTCTCTAAGCTGCCTACCAGCAATAACAATCATCAGTCTTCTGTTGATTTAACCAAATCTACACAAGACACCACCAAGGGCATCTCAATAGATGTTTAGCTAATAAGCTCTCGCCCAAGCACACTCCACGACTGCTTCTCCAAGCTCTAGTTCACTTCCATGCTGGCCCGGCCGGCCTGATCAATGCAGACCTGCGTGAAAGCAAATTGCGCGGCTAATAGCCATGTGGTGCTCTGTTTCATCCTTGTTTTACTACTCCTATGCTCCTCTCCTGCTGACACAAATTGAAAGCCTTCAACTCTGCAACGCGTCACCAAGACACTATCTTGAATCATCGAAAGCTTTGTAGATTCCCTCCTGTAGCATGCATGCTATCCAGCTAGCTGATGAACCATCATTCATCCATCTTGCTACAGCAAACCAGTAGATGTCGAGGATGCAAATCGAGTCCATAAGACCATTGACCAGCAGCAGCTGGAAGCAAACTAACGCGAGAAGTGATTTCAGTGATGCTTCTCGTGCACAGTATACTGAAATACCACATCGTGCATACCTTAAACAAAGAAAGCAAGAAGACGGTTGTGGCAGGACGACAACGGTTTCGTTCTGCAGGTTACGAAGGCGACGCTCTGCATATCATGATGCTTGCATTGTCTCCGGTTGTGGAGGTGCTTCACCTGATCACAATGACAGTGACGTCGAAACTGGTAAAACTCCTCCGGAACCACCCTCACCCAAATCATTGCCTGTCACGGAGATCAACAGCGAGCTAGCTCAGTTGTTCGCAGCGACGTGGCAGGGATGTCGACGGCGGCCTTGGGCTCTAATTATCCATGCTCAAGTTGATGGCCTCGCCACAGCTTGCAAATCTCAAATCCTGATATCCAGCTCCTATATTCGGCATGCAAGTAGGCGTCTTTTTCTTGTCTTCTATTTTTTCTACTACCTGCCGCTTGCTTGGCCATCAGCTGCTGATCTTGCCTTGCGCCTGCACGCTGCGCTGGCACCCTTTGACGAAGGTTGCACAATGGCGCCCGGTGGGCTGCCGATCGAGCATGTTTGCGTCGCCGACGGTGGCTAGGGGCAGCAGATGAAGCATGTCGGCCTTGTTGATGCCGACGATGGCTAGGGGCAGCAGATCAATCATGTTGGTCTCGTTGATTCCTGGGGGCTCTGTTGATCGAGCACGTTGGCTTCATCGACAACGGGCAGATTCAGATCGACTGCCGCTGGTATATCCACGGAGCCTTGTCTTGTCACGTGTATAAGATCCCCTGCTTCTTTTCCTTTCCCCGCTGTATTATTGGATTGTAGATCTTTTCTTTTTTATTCCGAATTAATTCTTATTTGACAATTAATCTACGCCGCCAAGGGAGCAGACGGGGACGGCGAGGCCTCCGCTCGCCGCTCTGGAGCCGCCAAGGTCTCCCGCGCCTTCTCCATCACCGCCAAGGGGAACGCCAAGAGAGCCAATGGCAAGGCCGCCGTTCGAGCTCGCCGCTCGGGACACCCCAAGTTCGTCGTGCTCTGGCGACCGTCGGCGCACTTCGCTGGCGTCTTGACGGCGTCGGCTCAGAGTTTCCCTGGTACTGCGCTCTGCCTGGGCGGGTTGCGATGCTTCAGCTCAGGAGCTGCCCGTGACGCGGACAAGAAAGAGAAGGTTGCGGCTATCAACTGCTGCCACTGCGCGGATCACTTCCACAGTGTTGTGCTCTACTCTCAGCGGATACTGGGTGCGGTTCAACATGCGGCGAGAGAGCATAGGTAATACTATTGTCTGAATTTGTACTGTTTCAGTAACTTGATGTGATGATTGTACGGTTCCTGAAACTGATTTGATGATCCTTGTACTGAAACTTGAATTGTTGTGATCAAGCCAAAAAATGGAGATCGTGCGCAAGGAGAACAGTGCCAACCTGATCAAGCATGCAGTGGGAGTCGTGTCCGTCCTTGTCTTTTTCATCGGTGCCGGTGGGTGGTACTGTGTGGAAATGTTCAAGGCGTTCGTTCGCGAGAAGGAGTACGTGATGAACAGCCCGGCCTGCATTGCTGGTGCCGCTGGCAGCTCTACAATGGGTCTCTTTGCTTCAAGCTGGGGGGCTGTCGTCGACTTTAGAGGCTCGTGCAAGGAAGGGATTCGTGCTGCTGGAGACAAGATCGTATTCTGGAAGCGGAAGAAGGAGGAGCCTGTCTTGGAGCTTGACAAGGTGCCTGGCATGGAGATTGATAAGGTTGATGTTGATGCATTATTCGCTGCTTTGGATCAGAAACGGGCTGAGATCTAATTAGTGTGAGAAAATAATTTGTTCCTAAATACATGTTATCTTATTACATAATAGTTGGTTACTCTCATCGTCCTATATTATAAGGAGAAAACGTAGAGAGAGCACAGATAACAAGGACGAGTAAATGAACGAGAATGACACGTGTGCAATGTGAGGAACATTTTAAACTCTGTTGCGTATAAATGTGAAACAGAGAGATCAAAGTATCATGTTTAGTTTTCATCCAATGAAGCGTGTCTTCTATTAACCAACATCTCAAAAGCCTCCAATTGTATCATTATTATATAGCAATAGTGTACATAAAAATCTTTTGCATAAATAGATTATATCTAGAAACATCTACAAAGTATAGTATTTTTCATATTATAATATATTATTATAAGCTATCAACATTCATAAATATTAATTGACGGTGGATAATGTTGACAATTTGAATTATGTGTACCATAAAATTTTGAAAATATAGAGAAAGATGTAAGCATTTTGCTAAACGTTTGTGAAAACAAATAACATAATCAGAGTGCGTATTCTATAGCCGGCTATAGAATAGCTTATTTTGTGGCCACTTTAGTTTTACAACGATTTTGTCACATATTTACGACAAATGAAAAGGCGAATTTTACAACATCAGTGTTGAGGACACGGATTTGATGAAAAATCATGATAAATTACAATTAATCACAAATCATGTTTCAAAATATCGTAAATCACTATACTCAAATGTCGTAAATTACAACAATGCAGAGAACTATTCTATAGCTGGTTGTAGAATAAGAGTTCTAATATCATGTATATGTATACAGATATAGAAGGCCGCCGGCCGACTCTGCGCATGTGCCACCCGTGACCTGAGGAAAAATGAGAAAGGAGCGTTGGTGCTGGGATCTACTGCCGTTTCCTGAGCTGTGCGAATGGACTGGGATTTGGGATCGCATTTGCCCATAGCCACTTTCCATTAATTCACGTAAATTGATAAGATGGCCTTTCAAATTAATTTAAAAACAAATTAGAAAAGACAGAAATCCATTGGCATGGGCCGGTCTAGCATTCTCTTACACCTCATCAAATCCATTGGTATTTCGCGCGCGCACAGTGCTGGTCCAGCAACGCCATCATCTCGTCACCCCTCGGAAGAATGCACCGAACAAAGGCATTGAGCGTGGAGTCTAACTAGCAGGCTGCTTTGGGTAAAACTCTGGTAATTACCCAGCAGTTCCCGCTCTCCTCGACGGTCCGAGGCCTACGTGATGGACTGGTGCACAGCAAAGGCGAGCCCACACATCAGCCAGACTGGTATATCACAGGCCGCGCACGCTCGGCGTTCTCGACGAGATATCTGCCCGGGTTGTTTCTTTGTGCTTATCTTGTAGTAGCGGATGGTAGGTTCCAGAGGCTGGGCGGTGGGCCAACATATTCCGTAGTCCGTACTAATTAATCGTGGACCGCCTGGTTTAATTCGTGGTTTCGCATAAGTGCATGCGAACATATCGTCTCCTCAAACCCTGCCCGGCGCCGTCCACCTCGATCAAGCACAGGTCGCGCGGCTGGTGTTGTCATGGCGCTACGCTCTCTCGCCGGAAAAATGAGGGGCATCTTCCCGTGGCGATCTGCGGCCTCCCGCGGCGCCGCCACCGATTATGTTCGTTCTGGCTCCGGATCCACCGTACGGGTCGATCGGGAAAATCTGGAGCCTGCCTGCGCTGCGCATCACTGGTTCAGGCCGCTTTCGGCTGGCAGGGCGGCGGAGAGGATTGCGCCTGGACGGAACGGACCGCCGGACTGGCATTTGTTTTTAGTGGAATCCTCGCCGGGACGGAACGGACCGCCGGCCGCGCGCCTTCCCCGACGCGGGCGGAGATTGATTGCGGGACGACGGTGAGGGAGGCCGGAAGCGCATGGACGAGGCAGGCCGGCATCTTGAAGAACACGGCGGCGAGGTACGTAGGTGCTCGTCGATCTCGACTCGTACTCGCTCGAACCTGGGCCGGTTCCAAGTGCCGCATGCAATTAATGGTGTATCCTTGCCCTGCATCGCGTGACGTCCATGATCAGTCACGTCATCGCATTGTGTTGTGCATGGAAGAGGAAGGCGGCGGCAGGGAGGAGGCAGCCTGTCCTCGTCTTCAGCCAAAGCGCGCGCCCTCTCTCTCCCTCTCTCTCTCAAGCGTGTCGCCGGCCAACTCGTAGGCCCCACCTGAACTGAACTGATTGCCACATGCATCATGCATGGTGCCGTGCGCGCATGCACCGGTACGTGTTGGGTGCCATCGAGCAACGAGGCGAAACAAGAAGGCGAAACAACAAGACGACACATCGGCCATGAGATGAGTACGTGTTGGGTGCCATCGAGCAACTCTGCTCATGGACTTTTGGCACGTACTCATCCCCAAGAAGAGAAGACGATGGCGATCAATCTACACGGCCAGGCCAGTTCAGTATCGGATTGTATTTGATGAGGTTTCTATCTTGTCGTCTTATATTATTGTACACATATAGTAGTTACTACTCATGTATCGCTGTTTCAGTGAAAAAAACGAGGTCTACTAGAGGCATCTCGATGCGCGGAGCTTGCGGAGCACAGGCACAGGAGAGAGAGAGAGAGAGAGAGAGAGAGAGAGAGAGAGAGAGAGAGGGGCAGGCCGGCCAAAATAGCGCTCGTTGCTGGAGTGGCAACCGGATCCGCCGTATCGAGAGGAACTCTGGCTGGGGCAAGCCAAAACCAGAGGGACAGCAGCAGCTTGCGATCGCTAGCTCTCCTCCTTCCGGTCGGTCGCTTTGCTCTCGTCGTGGTCGCGGGGATCTCCATCTGGATGCAGCCAAAGTTTTCACGCGAATGGCAACTGACTGATTCACCACCACCTAGCTAGCACCACGGAATGGGGACATGCACAGATAGAGATTCTTGTTCCTCTGGCGGTGGCCCCGCACGAAAGCCAGGCGTCGGAACGAGACAGAGAGAGCCTTGCAAGTGGGCCTCGGCTACAGCATCACAAGATATCGAGCTTGCGTACGTTGGTTGGACACCACCAGCACAAGACACACAAACGGCCTCGCCTCGCCACCTCCTTCCTGGAGTAGTCAGCAGGGAACGGGAAACGCATGTGGCCCGGCGTGGGAGCGATCGACCCTGCCACGCTACCACAAACAAATCGGTACCTGCAGCCTTCGTGCGAACAAGGGCGACCGAGACCTGCAGCCTTTGTGTACGCACAAAACAAGGAAAAGTAAATCCAGTTCCCGTGCAGCTTTCCCTGCGGCATTTTTTTTCATGTGGCCTCAAACAACGGTGGTAATTAAGCTACTAGTAATTTGCACCAACCAAATGGAGGTGATGAAGAGGTGTGCACTTGTCGTTCGTTTGGCCAAACTAATTAGGAGCATCAAATAAATAATTCGGGGACATCCGAAAATATGCAGGTGATTATCACCCAGTGTTTGGCTAGAAAATGATGTTGCGGGTACTAGTACACACCGGTGTTTGGTGCCATCGAGCTACGAGGCGAAACAAACGAACTGTTTGGGTTTGGAGAGACAAACATGAGAGAGGCAGGCCAAGATCACTCTGCCGCAGCCGAAGGTTTTCACGCGAGGCAGGCAGGCAGACAAACTGTTTTTTTAACCACCAACTTGTCAAGCCAGTTTGAAATGAACAGGATTGGTTGCATAATTTAGTGGCGGTACCAAACTAGGGTTCGGATCATCAGCAAGAGCCTCTCCCTTTGCAAAAACGACCCCCCACAGCAAACCGGCTATCGCAGCAATGCAAAATTGCACGAAGACCGCGAAGATGATTATCACTGTTTGTGAGACGGCGCGGGGTCGTGGTTCACATTGAGTTGCCGAGGCGTGCGGACTCCTTGTTGTCGGCGAGCACCTCGTCGCTGACGGCGTGGTGGTCGTGGTTCACCTTGAGGTTATCGACGCGACGCGCACGGACACCTCCTTGCCGGCGAGCAAAGTTCTATGTTATTTGATTTTTGATGAAAAAAAATGTCATTCTAGATCTTTATCTTTCCTATTAACCTAAATAACTTTCCTTTGCAAAATTAAAATAATATCTTCACACGTTATGAAAGAATTTTTAGTTTTACATATCTTGATACATGATTTTCTGCGAGATAATCCTTCTATTTCAATTCGTTTGCATTTTTAGCACGCAAAACTTTTGCAAAATATTTACAAGTCTCACTTCTCAATGCATATCTATCTCTATGTCTATCTTGTCTTGTACCACTCATCGTTTCTTGTGTCCATGATCTTTTTTCACCTCTGCTTAATTCCCATGCCTAGAGCCAGAAATACGAGCAAAACGAAATGGAGGGAGTACTAATCAAGCAAAACTAATGAAGCAATGAAAAATATAGGTGATTTCGAAGGCAATTGCTAAAGAAAATATCATCCTTAGCACACTTGTGAATACGTCGCAATGGTTTTCCTAAAGTTGCAACATTACCAAAAAGTACAGATTAACATGTAAAATAACTAAAACCTACAAAATGTAATATCTAAAATTATAGCATGGGAAAGTTTCCATATCGTTGCCATATGTCAACACACCAATCTCTTCTCATGTTAGATATTTGTTGTCTTGATATATCACATAATAAAAGATTTTCTACTACGACTTTGTCCTCCCAATCCTACCAATAATCATTGCATCAAAATTTAATTTATTAGTCAAAAACTTTCTTATCTTCAAATTGTATAAAGTGCATTCAAAAACCTACTTACTAGCATGTACATATGGGTCGATATGCTAATTGATTGTTAGTGACCTATTGGAATCAACCATCCTACAACAAATATATGTATGCTAATCTTTTCAAGGTAACTGATTGTAACCCGAAATCAGATCATGAGTATCCGGTGGGAGTTTAATTCCTAGATTGCCGTGATCCTATCCTGCACCTACGCCTATGAAAAGAACCACTTGAGGACTATTCCTCACACAACTAACACGCATCGATCCGTCGCACCTCTACGTACAGGCGACATTCTCTCCAAAAAGCGCCTATGATAGTATTACACACTTGTATCTGAACTTGAGGTACCGTGCTGCACAGCTCCTAAACAGCGCCTACCGCATCGATCTGCTCCCTTTGATGAGGCAAATTGTCAAAGAACAGGCCGTACGTACATGAAAAAGGGGAAAAAGGAAAATCAGCTGATTTGGGAAAAATCACCTGGTCATTGCGTGTGATGGAAACGCATGAGTAATCACGCCACGGGTGCAACCGCCGGCGCCCTTCCCAGCTCGCCCACGCGCCCAGCACACCTGCTGTGCTCGCCGGAGGACACAAGCACTGCGTTCCGTTGGATGAGCACGGCGTTGGGAAGGATAATAAGCACGCTGCCGTTGGGCTCTTACGCTCTGCATGCTCGTAACTAATGATCACCGGCCAGTGGGGCTAAGCAAAAGCGAGCCCACATAAAAGAGACGACCTGGTGCGAGATCATATCACAGGAAAATTATTGGGACTTATTTACCATCATAATTAAAATTACATGCAAATTATTTAAAAAAAAATCGGTTCTCCATGAATATGCCGGGTTGTTTCTCTGTGCTTACTAGTACCAATACACGTGCGCCACGTACGTGTTCAAAAATTAAATCACTTAACAGGATCATAAGAATTAAGCGCAACTTGACTATATATTTATTTATTAGTTCAGAAGAAAATTAATCTAGAGTTGCTAATGTCATTCAGGTGTCAACATCCATCAATAAAATCTGAATAAAAATCCATCATTAAAGCTTATTCAAAATCAAGTTGCTAGTGTCGATTCAATCTCTTAGTGGTGCATGTGCTCACTATAGTAGCTTGCCATGTGAAACTCATAAGTTCTCTGATATTTATGATGGATCTAATAACACACCCTGACCTCATGGACGCCACATGGCCCACATATGTGTTTAAAATGTTTCAAAACAATATTTACAATGGAGCTGATAACACACCCTGCTCTCCTAACTAAAATCATAAGAACGCATCCATGTTAGCTTGTCCCCCAATTGCAGCATATCTGGAGTATTAATAATTTCATAGTGTTTGTGCAAAGTTGCAAAATACTTTGTTGCCATTTTGCAAAACCTTATGTAGGTTATCGCTTCCCTTCCTTTAAATCATAATATGGTAAACTTTCAGAAATTTCAGAAATATTCAAACCTCAGTTGTTGTCATCTGGAATAAATTTGCAGTGCGCCCACATGGATTTCCATCAACTTCCGAAAAACAAACATAAGTAGTGTCTAAGTTGTCCGAAAAAAGCAGTGCGCAGTGTATTCATTTGGCTTCCAACATGAATCCACATTAGAAAACAATGCATCAACCAGACAGCCAAGAAACGGAGCAAAAAAATAATTGACACGGGGAGATTAGCCTTCTACAAACACAGAAGAATAGGTTTAGCCATTGAGCATATGTGGCATATATTTGGTACTTACGCCAGACTGATTTATAATAATTTCAACTAACACATTCACCACAGCTCCAGCCTTCTACCACATCACCACATTGTGTTAAAAAAAAAATCAAACAATAGAGTAATCAGCTATGTCACACCATTGGTAATGATCACATGGCTCAACATATCGCATGGCCACTGCGATCAACTCCAAAGAAAACATTCTGCTCCCAATCGTGCAAATATCGTAGATGCACGGCTGCGGCTTGGTGTGCCCATCCGTGTCTCCTGCACAACAATGCACGATGCCCCTTCAAAAGCTCTGGTCCCTCTGATCGTTCTCTCTCTCTCTCTCTCTCTCTCTCTCTCTCTCTCTCTCTCTCTCTCTCTCTCTCTCTCTCTCTCTCTCTCTCTCTCTCTCTCTCTCTCTCTCTCTCTCTCTCTCTCTCTCTCTCTCTCTTCCTGTGAAACGCCCTCTTATCATTTTTCGTCACGCTAGTTACAGCGCAAACAGTCCGCGCCCATGTAGAAAAAGGAGCCTTAATTTGTCTCTTCGTTGGAACTCCACATAACTCCAAATTAGTAATCATTTTATAACTGAAGGCACTGCATAAATGCGAAGATTTATAGTTGCATCATTTTGTCAGCATGTTCGATGTAATTTCAAGGAAGTGCACACGCCTATATCGCAAGCATGAGGTTCAACCGCTCCAAAATTTTCCGGCAAGCATTTCAAACTTGAGAATTCCTAAACTGAATAATGTTAAACCATATATTTGTAGGAAAGGACAAGTAAAAATCAGTGCAACATATAATCGAGAACATGCAAAAGAAAAAATTAGTTAGCAACAGCTTGGTGGTACAGGATAGGGATGGTCACACACTGGGCATTTCATGGAACATGTTGGAGTATCACTCACCTTAATTTTGATGGACGCCTTCCTCAGGCCATGATTTGTAGCATCATTTTCCTTGATGGAAGCTTCATCGGTGAAACTCAGTTTGGAGGTGATGGATCATATACACAAGAGGACCCCGTCAATCCCGCCGGTCGAAAGTGCTGCTATTCCTGGGAGATGGGAGGCACCTCTGTTTGGCAATGGAGGATGTGCGCAAGAACAGCAACTGATCACATTGAACTCAACCTGGAACAGCAGAACACAAGGGATCAAATTAAAAAACTAACTTTAGCAAGTGATTTTATTTGCAGCTTGTAACGCCCTGAAAATTCACCCTGAAAATTTAAATACAAATCGAAACTGTCATCGGAAGTTTTCAAAACTTTTTAAAACCTTTCCCCTCTCGCTTTTCCGTTCTGGGCCGTTTCCAGCCCAACTTTCCGTTTCCCTCCTTTCTTTTCCGGCCCAACCTCCACCTGCACGACCTATCCCATCGCTCTGTGCTGTCCAGCAGCTAGACGACACACAGACTGGCCGCTTTTCTCGCTCACGCCACTCCGCTCCAGTGCCGCACTGCACCTCGCCCGCTCGCTGAGCACTGCCCGAGCCGTCTCGTCACCACTGCTCGCGCAAGCGACGCACCGCCCAAATCCCTCTCCACTCTCTGCAGCTCGCGTCTCCTCAGACCAAAGCCGCACGGCGCGCCCGTCCGTGCCCACTTGCCTGTGCCGCTGCCGCCCCCGTCGCATCGCTCTGCCCCAGCCACGCCACAACGCGACGCACCGCCCATCGCTGCTCACGCACAGGCGCAACAGCAACGCACAGCGGCGAGCAGAGCGCCGTCGTGTCCGCTCCACCGTCAAGGCATCCACAGCAAGCCCCGCCTTCCCCCTCGCCTCCGGCTATAAATAGCCCATCCGGCGAGCTCCCTCGCCACCCAGCACCACCACCGAGCCACCATACCCGGCCCCAACTCCGTCGAGCCGGAGCTTTCTGTCTTCCCCAATCCCGGTGGTCGCGCCGTCGATTTCCCGCTGTAGCTCGCCCCTCCCCCGGCCAAGCGGCAGGTGAGCATCTCCAGCGCGAGCTCCACCTCCCCAGCCCCTCCCCAAGCCATCTCCCTCGTCCAGTCTAGCTCCACCCGGCAGCCATGGCCGCCGCCATGCGCGCCCGTCGCAGCCGCCGTCCCCGGAGGCCGCGATCCAAATCGATGGCTCAAATGGAACCCACGTGGCCTACTCCTCCGATTCCCCCAACTCCTAGCCATCCTCTTGCCCTCCCCCATGCTGGATTCGAGCTCCCAGAAGCTCGCCCATGGCTAACAGAACCAAGGAGAACGAACTGCTCTGTTTCTTTTCTCTGTCCCGCAACTCAGTTGGGCCAGCCAGTCAAGTTATCTAGCCATTAGCTAACCAGGCTATAAGCCCATGAACCTTCCCCGCAGGCCCAAATAGCAGCAGGCCTTTTCCTTGAGCACCGAGCAGCACCAGCAGCCCGTTATTCCCTTTTCCGATTTTATTTTCGGATTAATCCAATGACCACCACTATAAAATTAATATCTTTCTCGTCCGAGCTCCGATTGACCCGATTCTTCCTCCTAAATTCATCTAAAATCGAGCTCTATCCATTCCTACCAGTTTCATCTTTTATAGAGCTCATCCTCTATTTCTTTTATATTTATTTGTGTTTGCTTGCTTGTTTGCCGGTCGCGTAGCTAACGGAGAGTACGAGTACGCGGAGGAGGAGGAGCAGGAACAGGAGCCGGAGACTTCGAGCAGGAGCTCCCCGAGGACGTCAACGAAGGCAAGTCACAATCATTTTTCCCTTTGATCATACTGCTCCTATGTTTTATAAACACAACCCGTAGCAGCCGTTTTATTGCATGAAATGACTGTCCTGATGATTGCAAAACCTTTGTGTAGTATGACCAAGACCACTGAGCCTTATATTACCTGTCCTATATTATTCCCTGTTAAACCTAGGATATCCATGTATGATAATATTTACGCATGGATTATTGCCTTGTTATAGAAATGCTTAGGACTGTGTATCACTAAGTGCTCTACTTATACTTAGCTTTTTGCAAATGTGAAAACCGTGATTGGTGTTGTGTGGTAGTAGTAAGGTTGGGTGATAACTTAAGATAGATGAATGAATGAACTTGGGTTAGAGCTGAGGTGATCCTGATGATGTTTATGGAAGATTAAGTGTCGCCTCTGTGGTGTGCTTATGACAAGTGATATGGGAGATGAATGCCGCCTCTGTGGTGGGTTCATGTTTGTGGAGATGATTGCCTTGGCTCGTATAAGGACCGAGTTGCTTGTGACATCCTACCTAGCCGTTTATTCAGTGCGACCGCACTACCGTGTATGCGGCACGGCTTAGTCTAAACCCCGCCAGCTAGTCTGTTAATCGCCTGGAGGCTGGAGATGCAATGGGAGCCAATGGAGCAGGTGGACGTGATGCAGACGTGTGCGACCCGGTCGAAGACCTAGATCAGAGGCTAGACCCCTGGACAACTCCCATGGCGATTAGTCGGGACGATGCTGAGATGGGTAATGGCTTTGTGAGTCTCCACACCACCCGCGAGTGGCTTGTGATGCACTCAGATTGTGGGTACAGCGTACAACCTCTGCAGAGTGTTTAAATCTATTCGAATAGCCGAGTCCACGGTCACGGACATGGCTTTGGTTCGGTCCAAGAACTAGCATGGGGTGGGTGCTTATCTCCTTGATGCGTGAGTTGTTTTGAGAATAGGTCCGGCCTTTCGCCGAAGGTTGTCGTGGACGGGGTGTCCGGCAACGTAAAACTTGACCAACCCCCTTAATATCTTAATTTGATGCTTTTGCTAAAATGCTTTATAAACTGAACCCCTGCATGTGTAAAACTTGCTTTATTGCAATGTTAAACCTGATGGCCTTTACCTTGCTACTGCCAAGTGCATACATTTATCCATTGATAGTAGGGTAAGGGTTGCGACTTGCTGAGTACTTTTGTACTCATTCTTGCTTGCTGATTACAGAGGAAGATCCAGACTTCGTGGACGCCGACGGTGAGGAAGACGATTAAGCTTGGTTTCGTCCGCACCCGAGCTGCCTGTGGCATTAGTCTACCGCTTAGTTGCTTCCGCTATGGTTGAAGACCTAGATGTTATCATCGGGGTCTGGCTTGTACTTGTAGTTTGTTATCTTTTGATATTCTTGTTGCTTATCGATCGACCCTAGCCAGGTCGCGACTTGTAATATCACCTGTTGTAAGACTTGATTGTACCAGCGACTGATCCAGGGACTGGTATAATAAAGTGTTTAAGCTCCTGGGATAACCGGGGTGCTTCAGGTGGTATCAGAGCCGTGCTTGGCTGTAGGACGTGACCCTAGGCTTGGACGCTAAAATTATTTGCAAAAGCTATTTTGGAAAACTCCTTAGCTCTTTCCCCCTCTTTTGCAAAACTCTTATTTAATCCCTCCTCTACAGATGGAAGAAGATGGATGGGTGACCGACTACTGCTTGGAGACCCCTGGCTTTCCAAAGGTGCTACGTGATGCCATGGTCAGACTTGGCATTATGGAGCCTGCCGAGTATGTTGGAAGAGAATATGAAGAGTTTGGCACTGAGCGCTGTGAAGTCACCATTCACATTGGAGCCAGTGATGACCACCTAGAGATGAAGCCCTGGAACGTGACTACTACTGGGTCACGATTCGCAGACACCTACCAAGCTGTGGCACGAAAGGCCCTTCGGTACTTGTGCCAGATGTACGAGAGGCCTATCGGTCGCTCGCCGATGAGGTTTTTCCCTCCCATGGAGAGAAACCGCCCGGCTTGGCTTGCAAGGATGAGGACAATTGAGGGCCTGAGAATGGCTGAAAGAGATCCCACAGTGGTTGCCATGACCCGTTATCTGCTCGCCTTGGATGAGCTGTATGACGGAACCGCAGCCAGACTGCGAAGGTGCATCACTCGAGCTGAAGAAGCTGAGACACAAGTTAGGACCTTACGTGTTCAGCTCGCTGAAGCCAAAGCTCGTGAAGCAGAAGCAGAAAGCCGTGCTGTTGCTGCCGCAGAAGCCTTGAAGTCAGCAGAAGACCGCTACAACAAGCTCGTCGGCACTGCCTATCTCACTGGGCGTGCCCACTGCAGGACTCTGCATATCCCCGGAGTAGGAGAACGTCCCGTTTTGGATGGGACTCCTATCTGCTCTGCGGGAAGCAACATCAAGAGGAAGTACGCAGAAGATCTCCCTGCACCACCGCCCTCTGCAGCAGATGCTAAAGAGGAAGAAGTTGAAGAAGAAGAGCCCCTCCCTTTGACCCAGCCTTTTCCAAGGGAGAATGAAGATCGCCTCCCCACTGCTTCAGATGAAGATTCCCCAGTTAGAGGCCTGGAAGAAGCCTCCAACCTCATGGATGCCCAGGACCCCTGAGTGTCTACCGAGATGAAGATCCAATCATCGTGGGATGAAGCTACCGGTCCGAGTTCGAGAAAGTGTTTGTGGAAGTCTGTACCCTCCGAAGTCTTAGTTTGCCCTTGTAGTCGCAGTGTAACCGCTAGTAGCTCTTCGCTAGTGTTGTACCCCCCCCCCTGTTGTTTTAGTGAATCTGTGAGTGCTGCTTGTTTGTGTGAATTGCTTGTTGTGTGTGCCAGCAAGGCCTTTGTGCCCTGCTCCCCTTAAAAAAAATATATAATAACAAAGAGAATTAAATGGTAACATAAAGAAGATCTTAGGTTCTTCTCTCATCTTATGCTCTTCCCCTTTATCCTCAAACAGATGCCGCCAAAGCGCTCTGCAAGGATCCAGCAGCGCCAACGGCGCCAGCGCAACAACCGTAGGGAAGAAGAAGTGAACCAAGATGCAGAAGTTCAAGCTGAGAACTCCAACCATGGACAGCTGCCTAACCCTCCGCTCACCACCCTGGTAGAAGTTATGGAGCAACAAACCCGTCTGTTGGAAGCACTTGTGCAGAACAACAATAACAACAACAACCAACGCCGTCAGCAACAAGTGCATGGTTTCCAGAGTAAGATGGCTGAGTTTGTCAGAATCAAGCTACCAACCTTTGGAGGATCTGAGGACCCACTCGAAGCTGATGACTGGTTAAGGAACATCCAAAGGAAGCTTGATGCTATCAACTGTGAAGGAAGAGACAGAGTTCTCCTGGCATCCCATCAACTCACTGGAACAGCCTTAGCCTGGTGGGAGAACTACTGTGAGGCCACTGATGATCCCACAACCATCACTTGGGAAGAATTTGTGGAAGAATTCCGCCGCTACCATGTTCCAGAAGGTACCATGCAACTCAAGGCAGATGAGTTTCGCAGGCTGAAGCAAGGAAGCATGTCTGTGAATCAGTACATCCGCAAGTTCATTGAACTTTCTCGCTATGCTCCTGAGGAAGTTTCAACTGACAAGAAGAAGCAGAACAAGTTCAAGAAAGGGTTATCAGGAGAGTTAGGAACACAGATGACTCCTCACATCTATCCTGACTTCAACACCCTGATGAACCAGACCATCCTGACTGAAGAAAGAATAATGGAAATGTCCAAGGAGAAGAAGCGCAAGTTCGCAGTTCATGAAGTCCGTCAGCAGGAAAGATTCCAGAGGCCTAGGAACTCCAACTTCCAAGGTCAGAAGAGTCAAGCCCCGATGCAGTTCAGGACTCCATCCAATGTCTCTCGTCAGCTCAGCTTCCCTCAGAAGAGTCAAAACAACACCAAGACTCAGCAGTACAGCAGTGGTCAAGTGACCAACCAACCCAAGGCCTGCTTCAACTGTGGTGACCTTAGCCACTTCATTGCCAACTGTCCCCACAAGAACAAGCCAGCTGCTTCCATTCAGTCCAACACTGTGAATGGACCAAGGATGTCCGGAGCCACTCGTGGAACCAACCAAGTCTCCAACCAGCCAGCCAAGACACAGCAGTCCTTCGGACGTGCCCGCGTCAACCACATCCATGCTCAGGAAGCTCAGGACGCACCTGGAGTTGTGCTTGGTGAGTTTCTTGTTGAATCAGTTCTTGCAACAGTTTTGTTTGATTCTGGAGCATCGCACTCTTTCATATCATCAAGTTTTGTGGAAAAGCATAAAGTACCTACAGTACTGCTTAAAACCCCCTTAATAACCCGATCACCCGGAGCTGACATCAAGTGTCACTTGGGTTGTTCGCGGATAAGAATCACCCTAAGCGGGGTAGCCTTCCTAGCTAGTCCAGTGGTACTAAAATCCAAGGGGATAGATCTAATCCTCGGAATGGATTGGTTAACCAAGCATGATGGTGTCATAGCATGTTCAGACAGAACAGTTACAGTGACCAACCATGAAGGGACCCGAGTAGTCTGCCAAGCCCTTGGAAGTAAGCCCGACCCGATGGTGTTTACCATGGAAACCAAGACGGTAGAAGAAGTACCAGTGGTAAATGAGTATCCAGATGTGTTCCCTGAAGAGTTACCTGGAATGCCACCAGATAGGGATATTGAGTTCATCATTGACCTTATCCCTGGAACAGCCCCAATAGCCAAGCGACCCTACCGCATGGCAGCCGCAGAGTTAGCAGAACTCAAGAAACAGTTAAGAGAACTCCAAGAAAAAGGCTATATCAGACCCAGCTCTTCCCCTTGGGGAGCACCAGTCCTCTTTGTCAAGAAGAAGGATGGAAGTATGAGGATGTGTGTAGACTACAGATCCTTGAATGAAGTGACCATCAAAAACAAGTATCCTCTGCCTAGGATTGATGACCTGTTTGATCAGTTAAAAGGCGCTAAGTACTTCTCCAAGATTGACTTGAGGTCTGGGTATTATCAGCTGAAGATCAGAGAAGCAGATATCCCAAAGACTGCTCCAGATATGGTCAGTATGAGTTCACAGTTATGTCTTTTGGATTAACCAATGCACCTGCATACTTCATGAATCTCATGAACAAGGTATTTATGGAGGAATTAGATAAGTTTGTCGTTGTCTTCATTGACGACATACTGATCTATTCAAAGAGTGCCGAAGAGCACGAGCAACATCTGAGAGTAATTTTAGAAAAACTCAGAGCCCACAAGTTGTACGCCAAGTTCAGTAAATGTGAATTTTGGCTTGAGAAAGTTGCCTTCCTTCGCCACATTCTGACAGCAGAAGGAGTTGCTGTGGACCCAGAGAAAGTTGAAGCAGTTACTCATTGGCCTCAACCAGCAAATGTGTCAGAGATCAGAAGCTTTCTTGGATTAGCGGGTTATTACCGCCGATTCATTGAAGGATTTTCCAAGATTGCCAGACCCATGACAGAACTGCTCAAGAAAGAAAAGAAGTTTGAATGGACCAAGTCTTGTGAAAGAAGCTTTCAAGAGTTGAAGAGAAGACTGACAACAGCACCAGTGTTAGTCCTGCCTGACATTCACAGAGATTTTGTTGTCTACTGTGATGCATCAAGACAAGGCTTAGGATGTGTCCTAATGCAAGATGGTAAAGTTGTTGCCTATGCATCAAGGCAATTGAAGACTCATGAGCAGAATTATCCCACTCATGATCTGGAGTTAGCAGCAGTAGTGCATGCCCTGAAGATTTGGCGACACTACTTAATTGGAAATAAGTGTGAGATCTACACGGATCACAAGAGTTTGAAGTACATCTTTACTCAGCCAGATCTGAATCTGAGACAACGAAGGTGGTTAGAGTTAATCAAGGACTATGATTTGGAGATCCATTACCATCCCGGAAAAGCAAATGTGGTGGCAGATGCCTTAAGCAGAAAAGCCTACTGCAACTACCTCATGACCCACAATGATCACCTCTTGACCGAGATGAAGAAGCTTAATCTGGAGATAGTACCTCGAGCTTGTGTGAATAGCCTGAGTATGCAACCAACACTAGATGAACAGATCAGACAAGCCCAGCTCAATGATCAAGAGTTAATGAAGATCCGCAGCCACACTGGAGAAAACAAAGCCCCAAACTTCAGAGTAGATGATAAAGAAACCCTGTGGTATAAAGACAGAATCTGTGTACCACAAGAAGGAAAGTTTTGAGAGATAATCATGGATGAAGCTCACAACTCAGCTTATTCCATTCACCCAGGATCTACCAAGATGTATCTTGATTTAAAGGAAAGGTACTGGTGGAATGGAATGAAGGCAGATATAGCGAAGTTTGTTGCAGAATGTGATGTCTGTCAGAGAGTCAAGGCAGAACACCAGAAGCCTGCAGGATTGCTCCAGCCCTTACCAATCCCTGTGTGGAAATGGGATGAAGTAGGCATGGATTTCATAGTTGGTTTTCCTAAAACAAAGAAGGGATATAACTCTGTATGGGTAATAGTGGACCGACTCACCAAGGTCGCTCACTTTATTCCTGTACGAACCAACTATGGAGGTGACAAGTTAGCCCAGTTGTATATTGACAACATAGTGAAGCTACATGGAGTACCAAGCAGAATTGTCTCTGATAGAGGTACCCAATTTACCTCTAGGTTTTGGAAAAGCTTACACGCTGCTCTGGGAACTAAGTTGGATTTCAGCACTGCTTATCACCCCCAGACAGATGGTCAGACAGAAAGGATCAACCAAATTCTTGAAGACATGTTGAGAGCCTGTGCATTGACCTATGGCAAAGACTGGGAGAAGAGTCTAGCTTATGCAGAATTCTCATACAACAATAGTTATCAAGCCAGCCTCAAGATGTCACCTTTTGAAGTGTTGTACGGCAGAAAATGCAGAACACCTCTGATGTGGTCAGAAGTTGGAGAGCGTTCCCTTACAGGACCCTCCATTGTTAAAGAGGCAGAAGAAAAAGTTGCAGAAATCAGAGAAAAGCTGAAGGAAGCACAGTCTCGTCAGAAGAGTTATTCAGACAAGAGAAGAAGGGATTTAAGTTTCCAAGTTGGAGACTATGTGTACCTTAAAGTTTCCCCAATTAGAGGTACACGTCGTTTCCAAGTCCGTGGCAAGTTAGCACCACGCTACATCGGACCTTACCGAGTGTTGAAGAAGATCGGTACGGTAGCATACAGGATTGAGCTACCACCAGAGTTGGCAGATGTGCACAATGTTTTTCATGTGTCCCAGCTCAAGAAGTGTCTGAGAATACCGGAAGAACATGTCTCTGTGGAGACCTTGGATTTACAAGATGACCTCCGATATCGGGAAGTGCCGATTAAGATTTTGGATGTAACCACCCGACAGACCAGAGGATCAACAGTCCGTCTGTATCGTGTTCAGTGGAGTCGGCACACAGAGGCAGAAGCCACTTGGGAGCGAGAAGATGCTTTGAGGAAGGAGTATCCCCACCTCTTTGAGGATCAGCGGGAATCTCGAGGACGAGATTCTTTTAAGGGGGGTAGGTTTGTAACGCCCTGAAAATTCACCCTGAAAATTTAAATACAAATCGAAACTGTCATCGGAAGTTTTCAAAACTTTTTAAAACCTTTCCCCTCTCGCTTTTCCGTTCTGGGCCGTTTCCAGCCCAACTTTCCGTTTCCCTCCTTTCTTTTCCGGCCCAACCTCCACCTGCACGACCTATCCCATCGCTCTGTGCTGTCCAGCAGCTAGACGACACACAGACTGGCCGCTTTTCTCGCTCACGCCACTCCGCTCCAGTGCCGCACTGCACCTCGCCCGCTCGCTGAGCACTGCCCGAGCCGTCTCGTCACCACTGCTCGCGCAAGCGACGCACCGCCCAAATCCCTCTCCACTCTCTTCAGCTCGCGTCTCCTCAGACCAAAGCCGCACGGCGCGCCCGTCCGTGCCCACTTGCCTGTGCCGCTGCCGCCCCCCGTCGCATCGCTCTGCCCCAGCCACGCCACAACGCGACGCACCGCCCATCGCTGCTCACGCACAGGCGCAACAGCAACGCACAGCGGCGAGCAGAGCGCCGTCGTGTCCGCTCCACCGTCAAGGCATCCACAGCAAGCCCCGCCTTCCCCCTCGCCTCCGGCTATAAATAGCCCATCCGGCGAGCTCCCTCGCCACCCAGCACCACCACCGAGCCACCATACCCGGCCCCAACTCCGTCGAGCCGGAGCTTTCTGTCTTCCCCAATCCCGGTGGTCGCGCCGTCGATTTCCCCGCTGTAGCTCGCCCCTCCCCCGGCCAAGCGGCAGGTGAGCATCTCCAGCGCGAGCTCCACCTCCCCAGCCCCTCCCCAAGCCATCTCCCTCGTCCAGTCTAGCTCCACCCGGCAGCCATGGCCGCCGCCATGCGCGCCCGTCGCAGCCGCCGTCCCCGGAGGCCGCGATCCAAATCGATGGCTCAAATGGAACCCACGTGGCCTACTCCTCCGATTCCCCCAACTCCTAGCCATCCTCTTGCCCTCCCCCATGCTGGATTCGAGCTCCCAGAAGCTCGCCCATGGCTAACAGAACCAAGGAGAACGAACTGCTCTGTTTCTTTTCTCTGTCCCGTAACTCAGTTGGGCCAGCCAGTCAAGTTATCTAGCCATTAGCTAACCAGGCTATAAGCCCATGAACCTTCCCCGCAGGCCCAAATAGCAGCAGGCCTTTTCCTTGAGCACCGAGCAGCACCAGCAGCCCGTTATTCCCTTTTCCGATTTTATTTTCGGATTAATCCAATGACCACCACTATAAAATTAATATCTTTCTCGTCCGAGCTCCGATTGACCCGATTCTTCCTCCTAAATTCATCTAAAATCGAGCTCTATCCATTCCTACCAGTTTCATCTTTTATAGAGCTCATCCTCTATTTCTTTTATATTTATTTGTGTTTGCTTGCTTGTTTGCCGGTCGCGTAGCTAACGGAGAGTACGAGTACGCGGAGGAGGAGACAGGAGCCGGAGATTTCGAGCAGGAGCTCCCCGAGGATGTCAACGAAGGCAAGTCACAATCCATTTTTCCCTTTGATCATACTGCTCCTATGTTTTATAAACACAACCCGTAGCAGCCGTTTTATTGCATGAAATGACTGTCCTGATGATTGCAAAACCTTTGTGTAGTATGACCAAGACCACTGAGCCTTATATTACCTGTCCTATATTATTCCCTGTTAAACCTAGGATATCCATGTATGATAATATTTACGCATGGATTATTGCCTTGTTATAGAAATGCTTAGGACTGTGTATCACTAAGTGCTCTACTTATACTTAGCTTTTTGCAAATGTGAAAACCGTGATTGGTGTTGTGTGGTAGTAGTAAGGTTGGGTGATAACTTAAGATAGATGAATGAATGAACTTGGGTTAGAGCTGAGGTGATCCTGATGATGTTTATGGAAGATTAAGTGTCGCCTCTGTGGTGTGCTTATGACAAGTGATATGGGAGATGAATGCCGCCTCTGTGGTGGGTTCATGTTTGTGGAGATGATTGCCTTAGCTCGTATAAGGACCGAGTTGCTTGTGACATCCTACCTAGCCGTTTATTCAGTGCGACCACACTACCGTGTATGCGGCACGGCTTAGTCTAAACCCCGCCAGCTAGTCTGTTAATCGCCTGGAGGCTGGAGATGCAATGGGAGCCCATGGAGCAGGTGGACGTGATGCAGACGTGTGCGACCCGGTCGAAGACCTAGATCAGAGGCTAGACCTCTGGACAACTCCCATGGCGATTAGTCGGGACGATGCTGAGATGGGTAATGGCTTTGTGAGTCTCCACACCACCCGCGAGTGGCTTGTGATGCACTCAGATTGTGGGTACAGCGTACAACCTCTGCAGAGTGTTTAAATCTATTCGAATAGCCGAGTCCACGGTCACGGACATGGCTTTGGTTCGGTCCAAGAACTAGCATGGGGTGGGTGCTTATCTCCTTGATGCGTGAGTTGTTTTTGAGAATAGGTCCGGCCTTCCGCCGAAGGTTGTCGTGGACGGGGTGTCCGGCAACGTAAAACTTGACCAACCCCCTTAATATCTTAATTTGATGCTTTTGCTAAAATGCTTTATAAACTGAACCCCTGCATGTGTAAAACTTGCTTTATTGCAATGTTAAACCTGATGGCCTTTACCTTGCTACTGCCAAGTGCATACATTTATCCATTGATAGTAGGGTAAGGGTTGCGACTTGCTGAGTACTTTTGTACTCATTCTTGCTTGCTGATTACAGAGGAAGATCCAGACTTCGTGGACGCCGACGGTGAGGAAGACGATTAAGCTTGGTTTCGTCCGCACCCGAGCTGCCTGTGGCATTAGTCTACCGCTTAGTTGCTTCCGCTATGGTTGAAGACCTAGATGTTATCATCGGGGTCTGGCTTGTACTTGTTGTTTGTTATCTTTTGATATTCTTGTTGCTTATCGATCGACCCTAGCCAGGTCGCGACTTGTAATATCACCTGTTGTAAGACTTGATTGTACCAGCGACTGATCCAGGGACTGGTATAATAAAGTGTTTAAGCTCCTGGGATAACCGGGGTGCTTCACAGCTGTAACAATTTTACAAAATAAACACAGAATGGAAAAATGCTTGTTATGCTCGTGAATCGATTTGTAACGACAACATATTTAGAGGACTGGATATAGACATCTCAACGACTTTAAACCTATTTTAATGCAACAAGCACAAGCACTGAGAACAATATGTCACCTACTTGTCAGTCCTTCACGAGATAAAACCAGAAACATGAACTTGTTCTTTCAACTGCAAAACACATGAACACAGGAAACATGACGGGGAGATGTAAGCTGGTTCTTCGAACAGTATATTAAAAGAAGAGCAGAGTAGAAAGAATCTTTACATCTCATATATCAATCCAAAAGTATGAAGAGCAACACTTCCATTGACATGCATTTATTTTTACCATAAGGTGAGCAGAACCCACACCACTGAAAGGCTCAAATGATGGGATGCAACCTAATGCAAAGAAGACATGTTATGAGTACCTTATCGGGATGAGGTTCCCGATCAGTCTGGTCACGGTCAATCAGAGAAAGTTGTACAAATATTTCCAACGACATGTCAAGATTTCAGTAAATCACAAAGTAGTACATTGCAGAAATGAGATCACTGAAAAACTACCTAATTGTCAGAGAAACTGAATGTGCTTCTTGAGGATCTGTTGTCTCATAAGTAGAAGACCATGAACAAAAATGATCCAAGCTTTATCTCCACTCCAAAATGAGTCAATCCATCCAGTTTGCAGGACCAACCGATTCTTGTGCCTAAGCAACAAACAAGCAATATTTAGTTTTGTCAGCTTGCTTGAAACAGCTAATAACAAGTAAGCGGTATTTAGTCTGATTGCATAAACACACCATTTATATAGCATGCTAATATGCTATAGATTTCAGAGGAGCAAGCACTGGTTCAGTGGAAGTACAAGATTTTTAAGTTGAGAATATTATAGAGTTGCAGCTTTACTTCATGTCAGTACTCGTATAGAAAATGAGTTAAATAATACATTAGATGTTACCTAAAGAAAAAAAATCCCAAAGTATGTGTAAAAAAAGGAATTCATGTTGCAACAGATTTCAGATAGAAGGCCTTGACCTGAAAAGAAAGAACATTCAAAAGAGTTGAGAGATTAAATGCTTCTGGTAGAGAATAGAGAATGAAACCTGCATGCAATTCAAGCTGCCATACTTTTTAACTCACTGATTGGTTGACTTTAAGGTTCATTAGAGGATGTACTACCAGCTAGTATTTGTCTAACTAACTTTTGTTTTCATAGAACAAAATGGCTTTCAATCCCATGGTTGCCTCTGACTGCTGGCCATTGCAACCTTGATCTGGTATAGCAGCACATGCTACACTTTTCCCCCTAGCTGTTGCACACTTGAAATGCCACGACGCGCAAGACATGACAATGCCCCTTGAGCAGAGCATGTTCTTCCACAGATTTTTTCTAGTGTTTGAGGTCACCTAAGTGCTTCATGAAAATATACCTTGCATCTGAATCTGCAACATCAATATTGCATAGACAATTATCCTCATTAATCATGATCAAATAAGTGACTAACAATTAATTCTACTCACTGATTGGTGGTCAAAGATAACCAAATGGGTACAGCTAATGCAGGAATACCCAAGCATGACCATTAAACTTCCAGTCTATGCATCTTCCAAACATCTCAATGCCGTCAAAATCAACTGAACATAAAAAAGGAGGTGGGTGAAGACCAAACAAAAACATATGAAAAAGTAAAAACAAAATTCAACAACAGAGTGCCCATGCGGAGGTGTTGTCTTGCATCAAGATCACTTAAGAGAACACCCTATTACTTAAAATAAATTATTCAAGGACATGACTAAAGCATACGACTGCAGTGTCAAGTTCCACAATGGCCTGCTTGCTCAACATTTTAAAAATAGTAGCAGTCGTGTTTCCAGATCATGAATTTTGGCAGTTAATTAAATAAAAACAATGTTGTAATATTGAACAAACCTGAAGCTTTAATCACAGAAATATGTTTTTAGTTAGACCTACAAAAGGTCAGAGCTGTACCATGCAACAAGAGGATGCACTTTCTGTTAGGGAAGACAACCTCAGCTCATCAATCATAAGAACAACAAAAAAGGTGCTTCCATTTCTGTGAAGGAAACAAAAGAACAGATTCATCACAATGTTTCATATGGGGGAAGGCATGTTTCCAGGCCATGAACTTCTGGAATTAAAAATAAAGACATGAAAATAAATTCTGTGTGAGGACTCTAAGGCCAAATGCATAGTGATAAAGTTAACCAGAACCTACAAGTCTTTTCCTCAACAAAGTACACGCATCAGATTGGTTGAATGTAGGATCACTTTTAAGGCGTCTACTAAGCCAAGGAAGTGAGGAAAAAAAGTTGCAACTTGTAATGTCATTTCCTACATCGTCATCTCATATAATTTAACAATTTATAAATGGCACAAACTGATAGCACCTATATCAGGTTCTGAACCGTTAGCAGGACCTTATCCCATATTCCTTGTAGCATACAATGTTTCAGTCTGTGCATTCAAAATGACAATCTTGCTCGCATTACAAAATATCTGATTGAAAAAAGAAGATCTGGGTGTATAAGAAAAGGGTAAATATATTTTAGCATGGAAATTTAACAGACAAAATTCAAATATACTTTCTATTGTCTGGTCTGTTATTTTTTAATGCAGCAGTGCAGCACACATTAATGAATCTGAAACTTGATTTTGTGTCAGTATATAGACATGCTACCATGCACAGAAAAAATCAAATCCTTTTTTGTAAATCAGACTATTGTTCCTATATATGCATGTAAGGACTCAAGTCAAGCATGATCTTCGTATTGGTGACATTGTTAGGCGTAAAATCAAAGCTTATCAATATTTAGGCTGATAAAATTTGGTTTCACCTAGGAAAATTAAGCCGGCTTTCTCTTTATTCGTCATCTGTTGCCTCCTCCTTCAGTTCTTGTAGTCCCTTCGTCTGCTCCCCTTGGCTGTCGTGCATCAACATTGAAACAACATCATCAGCTGCAGCTCAGTAGTTGGGCACCTCCACGAAGCCTGAGTAGAAGATATGGAGATGGCATATCTCCACATTGAAAAAGAAACAGGACCACAATCACCTGTGTGTTTTTGAACATCAACAGGCAACAGTGATCAGTAGGTCAACACTACTTGGCATCCTCTTCGTCGAGCAGCAGGAAAAGGCTGAGGAAGAGAATTGCGTTGGATTTTGTGGAGGAACTTGGTGCTCATGGGAATTGGTGAGCAGGAAGCGACAGAAAAATAAGTTTGGCTTTGGATTGGATGAGATTGAAAAGGAAGAGAGTGCGTGTCATACCAAAATGCAGCTGCTGCCTGCCAGGATCCAAGGTATACATCACGACATCATCGTCGACGCCCGGCGGCCAGCTGCTGCGGCGTTGGCACAACGACGACGGGCGCCACATGGAGGGCCGGCGTCGGCTGCGCGAGACGGACCCGGGTCATGGCGAGCAGCAAGACGGCCTGCCTCTGCGCCTCGTCCAGGCAGTGCCGGAGCGCTCTGGCCTCTGTCTGCAGCCTCTCGTTATCGTGGCGCCCTCTACTTCCGCTAGGAGCCTAGGACCAGTGGCTGCTCAGATTTCGGCGCCTGCCCGCGTCTGCGAGGTGGCGGCGGCGGAGGCGGGGATGGAGAGATGGGAGAGGAGCAGGTGAGGATAGACGGAAACGGGAGCGTGATCCGTGGGCGGGATTGATCGGCGGGTATCTTCGTTCCTCGGTGAAAAACTACGGCCCAATGTCACGCTCCCTCAACATAATTCTCTCACAGCGTTACAAATTGTAACGCCCACGTGGCACGTGAGACGTCTACGGCAGGATCGGACGGTTCTCAGATGGGGTAAGATTGAAATCAATGACAGATATACAGGTTGGGTAAAATTTGATAGGGTGAAAAATATTTTCCTTCAAACTGGGTTTTTAGATTAGAAGAAGAAGAAAAGAAGAAGAAGAAGAAAAAAAAAGAAGAAAAGAAGAAGAGTTACTAGTATGATGTAGCGGATGGAAGGTTCCAGAGGCTGGGCGGTGGGCCAACATCAAACGTCGTCCCGGGCTCCCGGCGAATAGCCGCATAGAGTACGTACTAATCGTGGGCCGCCTCGTTTTCGTGTCTCCTGCGAGCGTCTTCTTCAAACCCTGCCGGCGCCGTCGTCCACCTCCAGAGTCCGGATCAGACCGGCCGGTGTGCCATGGCGCTGCGCTCTCTGGCCGGCAAGCTGAGGGGCCTCCTCTCTCGACGGGCAGCGGCCTCCCGCGACGCCGCCCCCGATCTGGTCCGTTCTCCGCCTCCCTCCCTCCCTCCCTCCCTCACACATGCATCTGTTCGATTTCTGACTGTCATTCAATGAATCATAATCTCTTTTCAATGATTGCTACTGCACTCCTTTCGTGTTTGTCCGGGGCTAGCATTTGTCAACAGATTTTCCTTAGGGCATGCATGTCTGGTAGGGTTTTCCTTACGCAGTTTAGGGCTTTAGGCTCTATCCCTCCGGGGTTGGGAGGAAAAGCTAGGAAATAATTTCTTTCTTCAAATCCCTTTCGTATATATCCATTGTAATTTCTTCCAGTCATTCGAACCACGATTTACTTCTACAAATACAAGACCTAAACCATCGCTGAACCGGATAATTCTTATCCATTCTGCATAGCATAAATCAGTGAAACATGACGCTTGGTTATTTGTGGACATGGCTCCTCCAACTTGCGCATTAGTGTGATATTTTTGCTATTCTGATAGAACTCTAGTTTAGTTTAGAAGAGGCGGCTATCAATTAATTAAGTCTTCCATCGACGAGGTCTCAGATACTTAAAGCACACTGAGCTGCTTCTACCATGCATATACCTCAAAGATTGATTCATCACATAGAGTGCTCATCTAGTTTCCATGGATCTCACGTTCAGCTGCTCCACGTACATGGTGACATTATCCTAGTATATTTTGACACCTCGCACGTTAGTTTAGCCGGGGGGGGGGGGGGGGGGGGGGGGGGGGTGCCATTTAGTTCTGCCAAGTGGGGAAAAAAATCTGTCAAGATTAATTAGTTCAATAAAGATAGGAATTGTGCCATCTACTGTTACTCATCAAATGAAAATGCAACGGTTCTATTTGCGCATGGACATGGACCATCATGATTCTATTACAGCTGACGTTCATGCAATAGTGTTGTATGACAGTAGCCATCTTTCCATTTTAGACTTCGTTCGTTAGCTAGGAACGAATCCCTGGTCCATCAATTGGATTGCAACACAAATACCACAACGACGTACCGCGTTTTCAGTGCACACTCATCTTTTCCTTACTGTGAATCTTTCCCAGGTTAAATGTCTAGCTAGATGTGTCAACTAATGAAGTTTGTTGACGACAGCTAATGCATGTCATCCTGAATCCTGATAACTATAAGAATATATGTCCTTTGACTATAATGGATAAGATTGCGCGTGCAAGTTTAGTGAGACTAAGACACAGGATAACATCGTTGTCACTGGTTTAAGTCTATGATCAGAATGGGACCTAATCCTCGCTTTAACTTATTTGTAGGATGCGGTTTTTCCTCCCTTTAATCTTGGATTTCTGTTGAAGCACATGCAGAAGCCTTGAAGAAAAGAATCATGGAACAAGCACGGTATAAGCACTAATTAAGATTCTTTCTTAGGATTTGATATTCTGAATTCTAACCTGACATATGCTACCATGCGTCAAATGCCCTGTCCTTTTTTTCTGAAGGCTTGATAGCTTGGAGTCCCAGAGGTGCATCAGGAAGGACTACAGGGATGCAGCGATCTTTGCTGCTGGTGGTATTGGTATTGGTACTTATTTTTGGTCACGTGCAATAAAAGCTCTTGCTGATGCATGAATGAGGACGAGGGCAAGGCAATGGATTGCAGGGTGTGCCATTGCTGCAAATTTCTAAACAACAGTGAGCGTAGCAATGGAAGAAACTGATGTCTAGCAAGTCTAACCATTACCGACTCAGCTCCATCCTCTGTTTCTGGCGACTTTGGAAGTATAGACACGATGTATTTTTCCATGCTCGACACATCTTTTCTGAATCTCCCTTGCGAGTTTCTGTCATGTAGATGCATGCCGAACTATGGTCCTCCTGTCTTCTACAACACCCTTAGGAATATGAATTCATTCAGTTTGTGTGCGCTGTTCTTTATTGAGAAACAAAATGATAACCATAGTTTTCTATAATCTTTCCGTCCAAAAATAGTTCTCTATAATCAATTTGTACAATGAATTGGAAGAAGTTACAGATGTGACGACGGCCATTGGAGTGATGTTATTATAGCTTTCTCTTGAGTCTATATGAAAACTGAAAGTATATATAGTAGTTTTGACCAAGAAAGTGGGCGATGCCTCTTAGATTTTTTTTCGACATGGGCATATGCCCCTTTCCATTATCAGATAACGGAAAACAAGTAAACTAAGTGTTCAGAGTTTACAACCAGAAGGAGACCGAGCACCACAGCAGAGTTCGAGACTAGGTGAAACTGAAACAGAGACTAGTACAGATGACACAGCACCAGAACGCTACCAACTAGACCAGGAAAGCATAAGCTTTTTTTTTTAATGGTGACTGAAGCTCGTCAGACCTCCTCATTGACTTACCTCCTCATTGACTTATTTGATCCAAGGGAAATACAGGCGCCAAAAACTTTCCCTGCTTCCAGGCGTGACCAGATGTATGTGGTTTGATGGGAAAGTTTTGTGAAATACATGCACTGTGTAAAGAAAATAAGATTGATAAAAATCAGCATTATAACTTATTACTTTATAATATGATTCATTTTTTTGTAATTAAAAAAATCAGCATTGTGATAAAGATATTAAACAATTTGCCATTGCTACAGGTGATTGCATTGCTAGACACTCGGACACACACACATCGCTAGAGGTGATTGCATTGCTAGGCACAACACACATTGCTAGACACTTCTAACCTTTCTTCTCGCCCTCACCCACCTTCTTGTGCTTCCTCGTGGCCTCGGCCTTCTCTTGCATCTTCTTGGTCTTCCTCCAAATAGCTATGGCTGAACTGAAAATGTTGCTGTACTTCTTCACCTTCTTTGCCTCCTCTTCCCTCTTCTTCTCGCCCTTCCCTTCATTCTTGCCCACGGCACCTACGGCATTGCTGGTTGTGGTCGCCGCCTCCCCAACCTTTGTTATCATTGGTGTTGCCGCCTTCACTTTCTCTCGCTTGGCGGACTTCACCGTGGTTTTCACTGTTGTGCCCGCTGCCGTGACTGCGTTGATGTATTCAATCGGGTTTACGTGTTCCAATTGTGCAACATTCTATCTCTATAACTTTCTCATTATCCTAAATTATTCTCTTATTTTGTATAATCAGAAGCGTCTCTTCATCCTTTGTAAGAGAATAAAAGTCCTACGGATCATGGTGCTTGACTTACTAAGAGTAACTGATATTGCAGCGTAATAATAAATACACAAATTACAACTTATTCTAAGAAGACAATTTCAAAAGGAAATTGAATTATTAATTGTCTTTAGCACACCTGCTAGAACACCTTTATTTTTTAAAACTGGAAGCATCTCTTCATCGGTTTTAGTTTATATGTATCTTGATACATGGAGATACTAACAAGCAATGCAATAGTCAACCAACTACAAGGGATTACAAGGAAGCAATTACAAAAGAAAACTAACATTCTGAGCGCACCACTAGAGCAACACAATAGTTCCCCTAAATGTGCGACATCGCCAAAAAAGTGTAGGTTAACATGTATAATAACTAAAGCTATCGAAACTTACAACTGGGACCGTTTTCATATCGTTGCCATATGTCAATACACCAATCTCTTCTCAAGTTAGATATTTGTTTTATCGCTATGTCACATAATAATGGACTTTCTAATATGGCTTCCTTCTCCCAATCATAAATAATCATTGAGTAAAATTAAATTTTCACTCGTTTTGTATTAGTCAAAGTTAAATCTCAGTTAAATCACTACTTCATCTATCTACAAAAAAAGTATAAAGTGCATTCGAAACCAACTCTGACACTTGTGTGGCATATCTCGTGTTTTAACAATATTTATTTTTATTATACTTTTGGAAAACTTGACACTTTTATATGTCGCATTGTGTTAAGTCATTTGGATCGAACACGGAAACTGGCTTGCTGTTGGCATGCCTGTGAGTTTTGAACTGGGCTCAGAATATTTTGTGCGCACCAGAGCCTCAGCAGTTTAGCAAGTATAATAATCATGTATATTGTTGTAGTTACCAATTCAGCTAGGTAAAAGGCACATGGAATTGTAAAATTTCTCATTATTTTGGGTTTCATTCAGATTTACTTCCTTTGCTCATTTTAACACTACAATTAAAGTGTAAGCTTGTATATACGAATAATCTTAGCGCATCACAAATTAAAGGTAACCTATCAATGGTACTACGTACTAATAGCTTACTAGTATCATGCACATGCGCGCACATATTCAAAGATTTATACACACCTCATGTTCTAAAGATTATATTATAGCCACTGTACATTACCAAGACAAAGAATATGAGCACATATAATCCCTTTTTTTTCATTTTTTCCCCCTCTATATGATACACACATCAACCTAAAAATTCACTTGAGAGCAAGTAACTTATTTCAAATTCGACTAACACCTCTAATATTCAGACCCAGTAGGATGACATATTTCACTGTAGTCATGTGACCTAAGTCATGAGCACCTCTGCCTATTATTTATCATGCAAAACAAGGATTGGATGTCATGAGCTTCTCTATGACTTGAGAAGTGATGGAAGGCATCATCGAGGATTTGATGTCTCTGTTTCGCATAGGCAACTGGTGGTTGCCAGTTCAATTTATTGCAACATGTACGGTAATCGATTGCGCCACAACTTCTGAACTCCACTACGACACTTAATTGACCAAGTCGGTTAGGAGGACATACATTTAAAAAGAGTTACTCGATCCCTCCGTTATTCAAAATTTTAGTTCAAATCTGCAAACTTATAAGTTATACTGCCTCTATTTTAAATTACTTGGTTTTTTTACTTTTAAAAAATCACGTTTGACCGCTCGTCTTATTCTAAAAATTCGTGCAAATATAATTTATCTTGTTATGGCTTGTTTTATCGTTAGAGATACTTTAGGTATGATTTATTTGTTTTTATATTTGCACGAAATTTTTGAATAAGACGAGCGGTCAAATATGATGTTCAAAAGTCAAAAAACGTCAAGTAATTTGAAATAGAGGCAGTACCTCAATTTCTTTGATGATAAAACAAACCATAACAAAACATATGATAATTTTTAAATTTTTTTGAATAAGACGAATGGTCAAACGTAACTCAAAAAGTCATCGACGACATTAATTCAAAAACGGAGGTAGTACTAATAGAATGCATCGGTGCTAATGCTGGTTAGCAGTAGATTTAATTTTTTTTGCTAATCTACTTTCAAATCGCATGAGACATAGGTACATCAGTACAAGCAGTAGAGAATAAATAAATCCTCCTCTTTGTTCATCGACTGGGGAAAACAAAACAGCCTGTGGGGATCCCTTGACTCCACTAAAACTGCATGCCTGGTTTATCCTGTTCATGCATGTACGTACGTCGGCGGGGAGAGAAGGTGCCGTACGGGTGGCGGGCGAGTTCCCCGCCCCATGCATGGAGGGTCTCGAATGATGCTCTGACATGAACGGAGCCCGTGGTGCCTTTTCCGAGCCTGGATCCGAGCTCGAGAGGACTAATGCGCCTCAAAAATTGAATACACTTGTTCGCTTTCGAAAGGATCCAAACCCAGGGTCCTCTGCTCAAAAGGCCATCCCATCCCCTTTGGCTTGTGCATCTCAACAGGTCTGGTGCCAAAGCAAAGACCAACCCTGTCCTCCCTTTTCCAAGCGGAACACGATCCAAAAACTGGGAAGCCAGTACTTATTGTACTAGCCGCCTGTGCCTTGCATCGATCACATTCGTAGCATGCTCTCCCGTCACATCACATGGCGTTACCCCTAGCCCTAGCTCTCCATATGCATCTGATCCAACCGCTTGCTACTCCTGGTATGCTACTGGCTAGCTGTGAGCGTTGTTGTGGTCATGTGCTCCTTGACGGCGTAAATAACCAACGATCTCGTCGATTATCTTTTGCTGGCCGCCTCAGCCGTCGTGAAGTTGCCCTGCTGATCGATGAAACGCTGAAGCCTGTTTCCGATCTCATCAACAGGGCACGGATGCGTTTACTTTTATGAACCCTTCAAATGAAAGGCAGCCGCTCCTGCAGTGTTCTACAGCCTGTCCATCGTCTCCGACACCAGGTCGTCGTCGAACTCGGCATTCACAGGTTCATCATCTACATCTACTTTGGTCATTGATTCAAGTGTGCCCCTCAAGCAGTCAAGCTCTAAGCTACATCTGCTGTCCTCATCCGTGCCCTGTTGATGAGATCTCATCAACAAGGAAGACGCGGCCATTTTTTTTCATTTTTTGTTTCTTTTGGAGATCGACGCGGCCAGCTTGAGAGTCGCCGATCGATGCAAACGACCCCAACGACTAGGGCTGCACGCATGGGCACCGCGGCATCTTCTCAACTGCCGGCAAGCATAACCTTGTTGAGCTCCTGCGTACGCAGTTTTTGTTGGGTGATAGTAGTAGAAGTCCATTGGAAAGCAATGCGCACTTCATCCCATGCATGTAGCGCTCTACTCGTTGTCCATAAAGGCGGTTTCAACATCCCAGCACGGATCAATGCGCTGGCATCATGGTTTTCAATCTCGCAAGAAACAGCGCGAAAACCGCGGTATCCGCCGAAACCGCGGTCGGCCGGTCTGTGCGGTTCCACGAATTTTGACAAAATTTGAAACCAAAAATACTACAGGTAGTACTCGACATATGAGGACTATTTGTGAAACAAGATCATGAAAATTCGCAAGTTTTGCCGGTCAAAAAATGTGGGAAGAAAAAGGAGAAAAAGAAAAAAAAAACGTGGTCGTGGCTAGCCGCCAACTCGACGGTTTCTCCACGGTTACCACGGTTTTCTGGTGGTTTTCACGGGTTTCTGCACGGTTTTCGCGAAAATCGCTTGAATTTGAATTCAAATTCAAATTCGACCCTTGTGTGGTTTTCTCCGCGGTTTTCACGGTTTCCGTGAAACCGTGGCCTTGCGGTTTTTGTGCCTCCCACGATAATTGAAACCTTGGCTGGCATCAATCCAACTACAAGCAATTGGGTGGCACATGGCCCTGTCTTCGAAAAATCATATGTCTCCCATTGTTTGAATGCATGTTGCTCCCGTTCATGATGTTAATAGATACTTCCTCTAAGTCCTTAAAGGAAGTTGTTTTGGACATTGACACAGTCTCTCCAAAAAATAACTTTGATTAATACTTTTGCAATTGAATATTTATAAAATATAGTTAAGTACTTTTATGAAACCTTATTGGAATATGAATCTCTTTTTTTTGCGATTTATTTGAATACGAATCTCCTCATATCATTTTCACATTTCTAAACTTAACACATAAAAAATATTTGCAGTCAAAGTTTAAAATATTTGACTTAGGACAATCTCAAAACGACTTCCTTTAGTGACCTAGAGTGAGTAGATTACATAGCATAGAGTCGATTACTAACAACATCACATATATGTATTTTGGTGCTCGCTATGTGATTCTCAACACATGGGTCTATCGCTTTATGTCTCCTTTCTGTTGTTCTTAATTACTATCATGGCAGAACAAGAACTCCATTACAAGTATTATTGTGCCAGTTCAAGGTTCAATCAGTGTATGGACCAGTTATAGATACAAGTATTGTGCCGAACAATAGACACTTGTGGAAAATTAAGATACCATTGAAGATTAAAGTGTTTCTTTGGTTCTTGCATAAGGGAGTAGTTCTAACCAAGTATAATCTAGCTAAAATAAATTGGAACGGAAATCATAAGTGTTCTTTTTGTAGTATTTTAGATACTATACAACACCTTTTCTTGAGTGCCGTTTCGCTAGACTTTATCTGGAGGTTGATTGAACTTTCTTTTGGGCAAAACCAACGACTAGTGTTACTAATATGTTTAGTACTTGGGTTGGATAGTTTCAGCCAAAGGAAAGGAGTCAAATGCTTACTGGAATAAGCGCTATTTGTTGGGCTATTTGGTTAAGCAGGAATGAAGTGGTTTTTGAAAAAAAAAAAATATACTAACTCCTATATGTAGGTAATCTACAGGGTCACGTATTGGATGAGAACATAGTCACTTTTGTAGAAGGAGGAGGGAAGAACTTTCGTGCTAAAAGCATGCCGAGTTTTGGAGGTGGTGGCAATCACTACAAGAAATGCAAAATTTCCCAACAGTCATACTACTGTCGGCCATTGTTCTGTGCTGTCGGAAATTACAGTGGCCAACAGTGTACTGTCGGGAATCACCTGTCGAGATGACCTTGTCGGGGATTCATGAAGTGGCCGACAGTTTTTGGTTTACTGTCGGTATTGTAAATCCCGACAGGTCATTGCCGACAGTTCACTGTCAGGCACTAAGAAAACGCCGTTAGGCCATCCTGTAACGGAAAATGGTTCCCCAACAGCAAAGTTCCATTTTCCGACAGCAACTGCACTGTCAGCAATTGCTGTACCATTTCACAGTAGCACAGGCAACCAAGTAGCATGCATATTTTAGCAAATAAAAATCACAAATATTAGATGAAGACCATCTCAATTATCCTGTAGAACTGCACCTCACATTGCAATAGCTTCAGTCAAGAAAATAAGTAATCTTTACAATGCAATATCGATCAAACACTTCCACTAAGAACTGAAGGTTTAACTTTAATTTGCACATGCAGTGCCTTTGTTATAGTCTAAACCAACAATAGCTATCCTACGATCTTCACTTTCACGTAAAAAGCTTGACATGTAGGCTCACTATGTAATTTGCACTAGGAAGACTCAAGCTGAGATTTGATCATCATCAATGTTATCTGTGCGAGCATCCGACCTTCCTCCTCTTGCTACTTGAGATGTTGCTCGCGAACCACCAATTTCAGATGTTGAAGTTGACTGGAAGTAGAGAAATAAACGAGTACTTATTATTGGAAGTGTGGAGTAAGATAAATATTACAGGATGTGAGTGCAATATTTTACAATTTGGTTCTTCCCAGCATAGTAAACCAATCTCTATTGCTAAGAAACAAACCAAAGATCTCATAAGGATTACCTGGCCTAACTGGCGAGGATGCCACAGGGCACTAATGTCAATTGGAATGATATCAGCCATTGCCTATCATCAAGTTTCAAAAGTAAGACAATGGTTTGAATAAATTGTTGTAGGTGTTAGAAAAGGTACGGAAGAAACCTCAAAGTTATGCTCGACTCGATGACACCAGTCTGTACTAGATTCAAGATCTGGATGCATCAACTCATTGAAGTCCAAGTCAACTTTCTCAGCAATAGCATACAAACATATCAATATTTTGATTAAGTTCACTAGCAAAGGTTGTTAGGATCAACTATGAAAATAGCATACTCTTACCTGCAAAACACGTTCGATTCTTGCGTGCCACTCAGGGTTCAACTCCATTCGACGGAGCATGGTTTGAGTACCTGATGCGCCACTTGCAAGGGAGTCTTCATGCATTTTCTTCCTGGACTTGATAGAATTAGCGTCGCTAGGGCCAATCACACCATCACCCATTGCAAAGCTCACATGTGGTGCACCTTGAAACAATTAAAGAAGTCTTATATAAGAATACCATTTTAGCTCATGTAAACAAGTTACAAGCTTACTGCAGAACTGAAATTACTAATTTGATGTACTTGAGGCATGATCAAGAACTGACACCTGCAATATTATGAACAACTACTTGATCAATATCTGGATGCTCAACTTGCCAATTTTCTCCACTCTTTTCAGCCTTTTTGGAACAAAGTGCCCTATTTGTACCCTGTTGCATCCTGTGCTGATGATGCCATGCTCCAATTTGGCCCGGGTCTACACCATCTCTGATTTTCTGCACATTTATCAAAGCATAAGCATGTGACAAACTTATATTTCAGAGTTGCACTAAAAACAAAAATAAATTATATTACTAAGAATTGGCGAGTTGCTGTCAAGCTCCTTGAACCACTGCAGTGGTACACAAGGATACCACCAGCCAAGCGGCACAATGCATTCCATGCTTCTTGAGTTGCGAAGTCGTCAGGTTTTGCATTCATCAACCATTTCACAGCAAGTGCATTGTCATCTCATCTCTCTTTCTCTTATGTGAACACCCACAAGAACTACAGGGGCACCTAGAGGTCTGATCTGTCAATGCATCTGGTAATGAAAATGCGTGCTCAACAAACTGTTCTACCCCGTTAGCCCAAACTTGACTATATAATATAACCTGCCTTTTCTTTCGGTATACATCCAACTACGGTTCCCTTCCATAAGAACGTCACTGTTGTAAACCTGATATTCCTCTCCAGAGTTCAAAGCAAAGTACCATAAAAAAACATGAATGAGTTAAAGTTCAATTTTCTGGAAAAAGAACATATAGTGTGGTTGCCACATATCCATACTAGCTAAACTGAATTTTCATTTCCAGATTACAGTCTAGTTAGGCACAAAATAACCATATAAAAAAAGAAATGATGCCTTGTTTGTCCTACTACTCAGCAAACGTCATACCTGTATAATTTGGCAATAATATGCAACATTAACATAACTTGAACCCAAGCAAAAGTATTAAGCGCTACCTAAACTCAAGCTAGTATAGGTATAGGCAGCTATGACGGCTTAGATACTAGACCAAAGCATGCTTGATGACTCTGGATCGAGATCACATCTAACAAATAATTAGGCATCCAACTTCAGGCATTGGGAAAAATTCACGCAACACAGGGGAAGTTGAGGCTTTGAGCTGACCTAGTGAGCGATACCTGAGGCGAAGCGTGGAGACGACGGGATGTAGGAGGCGGGCCGTGGTGTCGACGAGCTGGGATACTGTAGCTTCGTCGGCGTCGGCGGGGAGGCGGCAGACCACGACGTCGGTGTCACGGCCGTGAGGCGAGAGACCGCGATGGCGAAGATGGGGAGAGAGCGAGGGCAGGAGGCCAGGAGCGGAGGGTGGTGTCGAAGAGCGCGTCGTCGTCGGCGTCGGCGCAGGCGCGACCTCGCGTCGGCGGCGGCGCAGATGCGGCCGCGCGATGCCCTTTTCCAGTTTTCCGCTGCTTTTTTTTTTATTCTGTTTCAGATCGGGCTTGCAGCTGCGGGGAGGTGCAGGGCAGACAGGTTGGGCTCCCGTTAGCTGGAGACGCTGCCGTTAGCTGTTGAGTAACGGAAGCCACCTCACTGTTGGGAATTAGAAGCTTACTGTCGCCCATTCAAAATGCTACCGACAGTTTGGGCTTAACTGTTGGAAATTGGTCATACTGTTGGCAAATTAAACTAATTAGCTACAGTAGTTGAACACTGTCGGCCACTACTTAGCACTGTTGGGAAATTTTGCTTTTCTTGTAGTGAATGGATATCATCGCCAAAAATAGGTGAAAGTTTAGTAATATATTATGTTAAGATAAACTGTTTACTATCTTTACACTCCTCATTTGGTGAGATTTTATTTGTCCTATGGGGTAGGCGGAGTCTACACATAGCAAAAACTTGTAATAATGAACGGTTAAATCCATTGAAAATGGAGAGGCCAGGATGTTTTTATTTGCTTGATGAAATAGAATTCCCCTTATCTAAAAAAAGTGTGCATAGCTACTTTCCATGCATGAATCTCACATTCAGCTGATCCACGTACATGATTATATGGGTTAAAGAAGTTCGGTAGTTGGTACCAAGCTTTGCAGAAGCTCTATCAGTAGTTTTACACTATGCATGTGACTCAAAGACTCGTTCTAGTTTATTTTCAGTATCGTAGACTTGTAGTACCTAGTTGGGCAGCTCTGAGGGCTCCCGTTTATTTCAGCACATCAGTACCTAGCTTTGCAGAAGCTCTGAGTAGTAGTTTTGGGACTGCCTATATGGAGGACGTCCTACGGTTTACATTTGATAGATCGGCCCAATAGCCCATTAAATCTAGGCGGCCCAGCCCAAGTTCGAGTGTCAACATTTTAAAATAAAAGAATCAACATTTTTGTAGTTCTATTTCAACATTTTTAAAATGAAATCAACGTTTTTTTGAAAAAATGTTGACATAGTGCAAACAAAATGTTGACATAGTGCAAAAAAAATGTTGACATAGTACATTCAAAAATGTTGACAAAAATTTCAAATTTTAAAAAATTCAAAAAATATTCATATTAGATCTCATTTTGTAGAATTAATTGTAACAAACACGTAGGTTCAAACGGATTTGAAAATGGACTTACGGTTTGAGAGAAAAATGCGTTTAAAGTTTGAAATTCGTTTCTTTTACTCCCACCTCCCACCCGCCCCAATCAGAGAGCGACACGTGGCAGCTTCTCAGCCATTCCCTTCTCCACCTGCGCGAATCTGAGCCGTTGCACGAATCTCAAACACTGTTCTATCAAAACTTAACCATAGCCCGCCTTCCATATAGGATTCACCAGTAGTTTTATCCTATGCTCACGACCCAGTAGGCACGGGCCCTCGTCTCAAGCCCGATGGGTGGCCCAGCATGGTATGAAAAGTGGGTCATGCCTGGACCGGCTCAAAAACGATGATTGCCCAAATGCATAATAGCCTTCATTTCATTCAATATTTATAATTCATTTTGTGTTTTTCATTATGTGAATCAAGCCTAAAACTAAGTCCTAAGCGTTATAGCATGTTTTTTTTTTGAGGAACGCATGTTAAGTTGTAGTATATATTTTTTTTTTGAGATTACACAGTACAACTCAGACACTAACAACGCACGCACACTCACCCTTATGAACACACGTACGCAAACCCTACCCCTATGAGTATCTTCGAAGACTGAGCCGGCAAATCCAGAGATACGAAGTCACCACTGGCGCCTCGCTGTCGACGGGAGCGTCGCCTACCACTGAAAGCACAAATGCCGTTAAATCCTTGAAAATTCACTCTCACGGGGAGTCGAACCCAGGACCTGAGAGGTGTTACTCGGAAGCCTTAACCACTAGGCTAAGACCCCTTTCACTGTTAAGTTGTAGCATATTAAGTAATAGGATCGTGCCTGGGCTGGCCCGACACGGACTAGTCCAACATGCCATTGGGCCGGCACGGGGTCACCTAGAAGTAAGCTGGGTTGGCGTGGCACGACCCATAATTTAACACGGGCCTGGAAGGTATGATCAAAGGGTCCAAAGCACAAATGGCATAACCCAGTTTAACACGGGCAAAAGGGCATATACCCTAGTGGTTACAAGAGCCTCAGTAGCACCTGAGGTCCTGGGTTCGACTCTCCGTGGGAGCGAATTTTCAAGGATTTAACAGTATTTGTGCTTTCAGTGGTAGGCGACGCTCCCGTCGACAGCGAGGCGCCAGTGATGACTTCATCGATCTTTAGGATTTGCCGGCTCAGTCTTCGAAGATGCTCATAGAGGAGGGTTTGCGTACGTGTGTTCATAGAGGTGGTGTGCATACGTTGTGAGTGTCTGAGTTGTACTGTGTAATCTCAAAAAAAAAACAGTTCCTTAGTAAAGCCTATGCTCAAAAAAAAAAGTTCCTTAGTAAAGCCATAAAGCAACGAGCATGCTGGACTAGTTCGGTCGGCTTACCGTTTTTGAACCAAGGAACTTTTGAGAAAAAAATCGGAAATTTGAAAAAAATAATCAATTTGAGGCCGTCAGTTTTTGAGAAAAAATTGGAAATTTGAAAAAAAAAAATCTAAAACCGCTCGGCTTACCTTTTTGAAAATATGAAACAATGAAAGCCGCTGAAATCGAGCCGTAGATTTACCTTTTTGACTCAAATTTAATAGTAGTAGTACTATTACTACTTCGTGGCTTTATTTTTACTGAAGATCGAGTCGTTTGAGTAGATAACTAGGTACATCTCATCGGCAAGTATATTCAAATTTCGGCCAGCGATTAGTACTGAAACCCATCGGCAAGTAGACGATCCGCTCCCTATCTCGGACGTACATGCACAGTGATGGTCCACCAGCAACACGTCTCATCACCCCTCCAAGGTGATGTTGAACCAAGTCGCACCCTGGTCGAGTTAGTTCCAATCAATCAACGGATTGAAATGAACTAGCAGCTATTCGATCAAAATGAGCGCGGCATACACATACAAACATTGGCAAATACTACTGTACAACATAAACAAGAAAGACATGATCAAAGCAACACATCGACAGCAAAATCATGATTGGATAGATGTAGCGGTAACATTATCTGTCTCATCACAACCAAGCAGCAGTAACACATGAGATGAAATAAGCATTAGAATGTAGCAACATTATAAACGAAACACAACAGCAAATAACACAGTAGCAGCAGAGAATTAGTAGCAAACCATGGATGCATGCGGCCATCAGGATTGATCCATTAGGTTATTTGACACCGCAAGAACAATATGAACAGCATCCTGCACCTTCTCTTCTTCCACCTTGCTCCAAAATATATCAGCTTCTTGCCCATGGCTCACGGTGTTGCTGCCCGTGGTCATCGCTTCCCCTGCCTTCGTTGTTATCGTTGTGGCAGCATTCACCACCTTCCGCTTGACTGCGTTGAAGTAGCGCACGGGTGCAAGCTTGCGCAAGGACTCGATTGCGAACCACACTTCTCTATTAAGGTGTATGGCTATTATTTCGAATCACGAACACAGTACTTACAGGTGTACCATTCGCTGGAATTACACTTGTGTTTAAAACAAGCTCGTGCATTGTATTATATTTTGACCATGGTGAATGACGTCGGCGGCAACTCAGAGGTCTTAGTGTGACTACTCTTGTGTTTTGTATATTTATTGTTCAACTCTTGTGTGGATGACCAATCTGATGTGATACCTTTGTTTTTTTATGCAGTCGTGCTATGATTGCCATGGGCAAGGAGAACTAGTCAATCTATTGAAGTATGCTTCTAATGGTCAAGCAATAGTGATAAATAGTCGTAACTTCAAGTATAACATTTATTTGTGTGTTACTTAAAATCTTCATTTAGATCTCTTATGATTATGTGCTTGAGTAGTATTAAATCGGGTAACGTGTTCCTTCTGCAACATTCTATCTCTATAACTTTCTTATTATCCTAAATAATTCCTTTATTTTGTACAATCAGAAGCATCTCTTCATCCTTTATAAAAGAATAGAAGTTTTACCGATCATGGTACTTACTGAGAGTCATTAATATTACAATGTAATAATAAATAAACCAACTACAGTTGATTCTAAGAAGATAATTTCAAATGAAATCAATATTATTATCTTTAGCACACCTGCTAGAACAACTTTATTTTTAATCCATTATAGTTTAATGTATTTTTATACATGGAACGCCGAGAGATACTAATAAGCAATCCAACAATAAACCAACTAAGCAAACACAATAGTTCCCCTAAATTGCAACATCAAAAAAGTGTAGGTTAATGTGTATATCAATAACTAAAGCTATGATAATGTAAAATCTAAACTTACAAACTGGAACATTTTTCATATCGTTGCCATATGTCAATGCACGAATCTCTTCTCAACTTAGATATTTGTTTTATTGATATTTCACCTAATAATGGACTTTCTACTATGGCTTCCTTCTCCCAATCAGAAACAATCATGGAGTCAAAATTAAATTTTCACTTGATCTGTATTAATGACAATCCCAATTAAATCACTACTTACATTAACTATCCATAAAAAGTATAGAGTGCATTCAAAACCACCAACTCCGTTGCATTGTGTTATATATCTTGTGCTGTTACAATATTTTATTATACTTTTGGAAAACTTTAAACTTTTATACACCGCCTTATGTTAAGTCGTTTGGATCAAACTCGGAAATTGGCATGCTGTTGGCATGCCTTATGGCCCATCTAGTGTGTGAGTTCTTAACCGGGCTCAGAATATTTTGTGCGCACAAGAGCCTCAGCAGTTTAGCAACTATAATAATCATTTATATTCTTATAGTTACCAAATTCAGCTAGGTATAAGGAACATGAAATTGTACAAATTCTAATTATTTTGGGTTTAATTCAGTTTTGCTCCCTTTGCTCATTTTAACATTACAATTTAAGTGTAAGCTTGTATATACGAATAATCTTAGTGTATCAAAATTAGTAAGGTAACGTATCAAATGGAGGATTTGATGAGCTCCTATATGACTTGAGAAGTGATGTAACACATCATCAAGGAATTGATGTCTCCGTTTCGCTTCCGCAACTCGTGGTTGCCAGTTCCATTTATTGCAACATGTAGGGTAATCGATTGCGCCTCAGCTTCTTAACTCCACTAGAACACTTAATTGACCAGTTGATGAGGAGGACAAACACTTAAAAAGAGTTACTAGAATGCATCGGAGCCAATACTGGTTAGCAGTAGATTTTTTTTTTTTTTGTTAATCAGCTTTCAAATCGGATGAGACTTAGGTACATCAGTACAAGCAGCACAGACTAAAATAAATCCTCCTTTTTGTTCATGGACTGGGGAAAACAAACATCTCATTGGGATCCCTCATGACTCCGCTAAAACTGCATAGCTCTTCGTTTCCAACTTTTAGCGCAATGGAGGGTCTGGTTTGCCGTGGTGGCGGGCGAGTTCCCCCATGCATGCAGGTACAGGGGGAGAGGGTCTCGAACGGTGCTCTCAAATGAACGGAACCCGTGATTTTTCCAAGCCGTGATCCGAGCTCGAGAGGACTCAATGCGCTCAGGTGAATCAAACGCTTGTTCTCTTTCAAAAGGATCCAAACCCAGGGATCCTCTGCTCAAAAGGCCATCCCATCCGCTGTGGCAGGTCTGGTGGCAAAGCAACAAAGACCAACTCTCTCCTCCCTTTTCCAAGCGGAAGACGATCCAAAAACTGGAAGCCACTCCTTTGGCCTCCAGCCCTGAACTTTGCCGTGGCGCGAGAACAAGGCAGGGAGGTACTCGATCGAATCGAACTTGCGCCGCACCATGCCCGGCAGCATGCATCTGTCACATTGCGTTACCCCCTATCCGTATGCATCTGATCCAACCGCTTGCTGTGAGCGTTGTTATGGTCGTTTACTCGTTATGTTGCCTTTGGTTGCATCGACGGTCGTTCAACTTGCGGATTGATGCGTGATACTTTTGCTATTTTACATAGACATGATTCATAAACTAAAATTGATACTCCCTCCGCTTTTTAATATATGACGCCGTTGACTTTTTTCGTTACGTTTGACCGTTCGTCTTATTCAAAATATTTGTGTAAATAGCTAAGTGTATAGGTTAATCTTAAAGTGATTTTGATGATGAATCCAATGATATTCATTTTACATTCAAAAAGTAATTATTTAAATCTGTATTATTGGTCAAAGTTCAACGAAAAAGTCAACGGCGTCATATAATTAAAAACGGAGGGAGTACTAGTTTATCTTCCTTCCCCTGATGTTACATGGTACTATTGCAGTGTCGCTCATACTTAAAGGATGCAAGCAAACTGAGCTGTTTTCTAGCACATATATACCTCAAAGATAGTACACAGAGTACATAGCTACTTTCCATGCATGAATCTCACATTCAGCTGATCCACGCACATGATTATATAGGTTAAAGAATTAAGTTCGGTGGCTGGGCAGCCCTAGTGCTCCCGTTTGCACTATAACAAAAGTGGCCTGTAGCGAAACAAGAGGGTAGCGGCGGACTTAAAAGAAATACGTCCCTAGAGGCCCGTGGGAGGTTCCGCCACTATTGGACATCTGTAGCGGCGTCCCGAGATGACAACCGCCGCTACAGCTTCTCGGTAGCGGCGGTTCATATTTTTTGGGCCGTCCCTACAAGCACTTTTTGTTATTGTGATAGTACCTAGCTTTTTCAGAACCTCTAGTAGTAGTTTCGTTAAGTAATGAATTCGGAGGGCACATCCCCTGCTCTCAATCAAAAGGAAAAAATTGCATACTATTTTTTACTACCTTAAAGTTTTGATATGCATATATAAATCTGCATGTTAGTTTAGCTCGGGGATCATTTTTTTCAACCGAAATGATTATCAAGATTAATTAGTTCAATAAATAAGAGTTATGCTGCAGGATAACAATGATGATGTGCCATCTGGAAAAAAGAGAGTAGCGGCGGACTTGAAAGAAATCCGCCCCTACAGGCCTGTGGGAGGTTCCGCCGCTATTGGACATCTATAGCGGCAGCCCGAGAAGACAACCGACGCTGCCGCCCCTACAAGCCTTTTTTGTTATTGTGGTAGTACCTAGCTTTTCCAGAAAAACTAGTAGTAGTTTCGTTAAGTAAGTAATGAATTCGGAGGGCACATTCCCTGTTCTCAATCAAAAAAGAAAAAAATTGCATATATAAATCTGCACGTTAGTTTAGCTCGGGGATCATTTTTTTCAAATCGAAATGATTATCAAGATTAATTAGTTCAATAAAAATAAGAGTTATGCTGCAGGATAATAACATTGCATATAATGATGTGCCATCTAGTGTTTATTCATCAAAGCTGAAGGTTAAAATGTTGAAGATGCCTTTATCGATCCTACGTACTATTAATTTGCGCATGGACACATGATCATGCAATAGTGTTCTATGACAGTAGCATCGATCGATCTTTTCATTTTAGAGTTCTAGCTGTACGTAGCTAGCTAGGTACAAATTGCCACAATATATGCCACGCCCCAACCTGCTCCGCCACACTTTGCAAGGTCGCTGCTTGGCTCATGACAAACTTTGTGGCTGCCACTGTTTCTTCAGTCATTTCTTCACCTAAGGTGCGGCGGCCAGAATCACCGCCACAATCTGCGGTTCGCCACAGTTTGGCGTGGCCGACAGTGGCCGCAGACCAAACAGCCTCTAAGCCCCGATTATTGCGGTCCTTGCCTCGCCGCCCCTCACGACGTCGGTCTGCCGGCTGTTGCGGGCGAGCACGTCCACCTGGTTCATCTGCGTGATGCCGTCGCGCGTCCGCTAGTCTCCTGGCGGACCGGTCCAAGAAATGGAACGAGCACGTGGATGGCGCCGGCTGCGCCCGCGGCGCGCTCACGAGGAGCTCGACCAGGCTGCTGATCGATCGAGCACGACGAGGAACACGGTACATGCATGCATGAGGCGCGCCGCGAAGATATATAGCCGCCGTCTCGATCGGATACGCAGCCACTCCCAGCAGCGGCGGCCACCTGAAGCCCGGCATGGCGGATCTTGTTCGCCAGATGCATGGTGATCGTCTGATCGATGGGAAGACCCTCGTGCTCTGAATCTCTGCTCAAAGTCATGTGTCCGATAAAGTTTGATCACCCGTGTCAAAAGCCATATGATGTGCGCAATGACGAGGCTTTAATTTCTTTTCTTGCCGAGATTTCTGCTTCTTCGTTCATGGATGCTAGCAGCTAGCTCCAGTTTTAATCGTGGCACCTCTCGACCGATACCATGTTAACAGTCAAAGAAAAAAAAATGTTAACATGAGCCGTGCGATCTTTTTTCGTTTGAAATGGCTATGGACTATGGTTCATATTAATGATCAACCGATTTGTTTGTTGCTTCGTGCAGAGGGAGAGGGTTACGTGAGATTTAACACGCGGTGCACTTTGGACGATTCGTCAAAAGGAAAAAAAAAAAAAACTCTTCAGCTTTTCTTTTCCGAGGTTAACCTTTTTTTTTAGGGGAAAAAATCTTCAACTTTTTTTTAGGGAAAAAAATCTTCAACTGATCGGAGTAAAGGGGACGAGCCCAAAGTAGACAGAAGAAAAGAGAAGAAAGGGCCCGAATCGAAGCAGGCCTCCTCCCGGGCCATTATGGTAGCTGTCGTAACTCATATTTTTAGAATTCCGAAGACTTATTTAGAGAATTTTCGAAGACTTGTAATATATGGAAAAAGTCTTAGACATAGCTCCGAATCTGTTACGATAGCTTGGAAGTTAGGCTCCAATCTTGACTTATAAAAAGGGGCAAGACCCACCTATAAATATAACGACACCTCCCCATGAGGAGGGGGATCGCATCACAACACCTATCGCCTATACGGCAATACAAGAACACACTAGACGTAGGACTATTATCCTTCGGGAGGCCTGAACCAGTATAAATCGTGTGTCCCTCTTGATTGATCTTCGTATAAGCAAAGCGCTCGTACCAATCCAAATATCTGCCGAACGCCCTGTTCAGACGGGCTACAACAGAGGCGCGCCAGGTAGGAGGGCATTGCTGAAGAATCCGTCAAGATAATCTTCCGAAAGCAAGATCTGCAAGCTGATGTGACGGGCACACAACGCCATGAGTTCTCGGTGTCTGACCGACATGATGGTGGCGGCGAAGCCCTCGCCTCAAGTCCAGAAGCAGCCCAACGTCGTCAATCGGATTTTCGTCACGCACCTGTGGCTGCGGAGTCGGCGAGTTCATCTTGTCCACGCACCGGTTGCTGATGACGTTGAAGTCTCGCGAAGACATGTGCATTTTCAACAGATCACGCAGCTTTGCATGCCCATGTGTTGTGGCTATTCTTCACCACGTCATCGATTAGACAACAGAGAAGATTCTTCTTCCCTAATCTTTTGCATTCTTTGTTGATTTATGGTAACCAAGTTAATTAATCAACTATTGATCACCCCGTGATATCTTTTTTGCATGGGTGAGTTACGCCGAGCCATGCCTAGTGTATCTGAAGACTTCGAGATCGAGCCTTCGACGGTTCAACAATTTCGATGCACTGCACCGATTTTGGCCATGGGCCATGGCGAGTTTGATCTAGCTGATCAAGCTGTCATGCACAGAGAGGCCGATGAGTTCGTCCTTGTCCCGAAACCAAGCCAACGAAAACGTGCAAAGATCAGCTACCATCGAACAACAGTTCGGATCCGGCTGTGCCGATCGGCATGGATTTCAATGGAAGTTTTTCCTTCCTATTTTATGCATATTTCTTATTTATTCATGTATTTCAATTGATACATGAGCTCACCACGTAATTTTTTGTTATACAAGGGTGGCACATAGATTTGGAACTTGTTCCAACGTCCGGTTTTCTGATAACACGCCCGTTGATCCGGCGATTGATGAGGCACACTTGTCCCGAAGACCGATGCTAGTCTTCGGACCACTACCTGATCGCCGCGTCCAACTGCAATCACCCGAAGGCGGCGCAGGCACGTAGCCTCCCGAACGCTAGCCTGCTATCTGCATGTTGGTGTGTCATCGGGAGTCCCAGCCGCCATCAAGCGTCCAGCGACATGATCGCTCAGCTGTTCCACAAGCAATGCGAACATGCTTAAACCGATTCAGAAGGCCTCCTACAATACAGGGAAGATTTGTTCTTTATTAATTTTGTCTTCCTGATTGCTTAACATGATGATTTAAATATTTGACATCACTTTGGATTTATTTATTAAACAGTGATGGATTTGCGTTATTTGAACATGTCCGTCACTTGTTTTCTCTTAACATCATTCTAATCAAAGATTTGATCTTTGTTACCTGCTTACGCATGTACCTGATGTCTTCGAGATTGTTAGCGTGAAATTCGCCGCTCATCGGATGACCATCATCGGCCGTTTCACACAGTCCTGTCTGAGCGATCGGAAGACCGTCGACCAGCTGGCATCATTGAGTGTCCCGAAGCCAGCCGCTATGCTGTATTGTCGGTATCGGATCATCAACTTCTGAAGTTATGCTGGGGGCTATTCAACAGTCCCGAAGTTCACATTCAGAAGGACTCTTCGAGCGGAGTGGCTCCAGATAAGCCGAATAAATCGCTCTCCTTTATTATTTTGTTATATATTATGTCTGCTCCTTTCTCTACACGCATATTACAGCAGTTATGAGTAGAGAGCATTGAGCGGCCCCGTATTTATATTTTTTGCACATGCTATTTCAAATGGTTATTTAACTTATGCACACGCTAGCTGCATGATCAAGCATATTGCATAGCGGAAAGTCTTTCATTACAGAATGCATATTCTTGCTCGTTATCAGTAAAGACAGCTTTATCTTGCCATATTCTCTGGATGATCAATTAGGCAAGATATTTATCTCTGAACATTATATTGGTGTTCTGGATATTCATCTCTGGACTATTTATATATCATCGAAATCATCATCTGGAATCTATTGAACATTGAGATATTCATCTGGAGTCATCAGGACTTTCATCCAGAATTTATTGATCATTGAGATATTCATCTCTGAAATTTATTTATTATTGGAATCTTCAACCGAAATTTCAGTGATATTGGGATATTCATCTAGGAATTATCAGGATTTTCATCTAGAATTGTATTACTCTTCGGAATATTCATCCGGAATCTTATTGATAATTGAGATATTCATCTCTGGAATTTATATTCACCTTCAAGTCACTTTTGACCATATGGGTATTCATTATTAGTCATTTCACTGGCTATTGGATATTTCAGTTCGGGCATTCTATTGGCTCTACAAATATTCATTGATCAGATTATTTGGATCATTGAAATTGGTTATTGCTCTATGGATTATCGACTTTTCAGTCAAATCAACCTTGTTCTATGCGCGTGGAAAGGCTGACCTTCGGTCGGTCTACAAAGTTTGGCTGCTGTCCTGGCCACACGAGGGTTTACAGGGCACGGTACGAACAGCCTTTTCAGGCACTAGCCGGTTGTAAGACTTAGCCACAATGGTGGTTTGATAAGTTACACGACCACTGCTTGATGTCCTGGGAGGAGACCCTTAGCCTACTGTGGGGTTATAAGTGGCTCTTCCCAGGCCGGTTGCACGTTCAACCAAATCCTACACGTCTTATGCCATTGATGCTACATGAAATTGCTATACATGGTTGATAAGTGTCGTGTTATCCCTTTTTGTGTAAAGGGATTTTGTTAAAATAAAAAAATCTATATGCCTTGTTGATTGATTACTTTTCTGCACACAGTTGGCACTGTATACATAAAAGCAGGGGGCTGGTCATACAGGCATATATGGTTCATCATTGTTCAAACTAAGGGCTTTACCCTGATATAGATTTTATATATCAACTGCTCTATCTCTTATTTGAAGCTGATTTGAAGCGTTATGTTATACACAAGATACGATGGACAATTATTTTTACCATCATCAGTCAAGCTTTGCTATTTACTGTTGCACTACTCATGTGTTGATTTGAAGATTATTCAAGTGATCTGGTCCATGCAGAAGATAATAAGAAATTTGTATTCTTATCATATATGTATATCTCTTCAATTCTGGGAAGTAGCACCTCATCTTATTGAAGCTAAGTTTTATTGTTGATGGAAGCAGTTTACTTGCTAATTTCCTGTCCGAAGAGTAGCGGCAAATTTTTGGCATTTACAATGGCTTTTTATATTATTGGGATGGCTCTGGTTTTCATTCAAAAGATTGAGCGCTGGTATTCATTGATGCCATTATTATATTGGGTTTCTTGGTTACCAGTAACCTGTTCTATCCGAGCAAATAAACTATGTCGTGAAGCCTCCAATTCATATTGAGATTCTGATACATATGGAAGCCAATTGATATTCACGTCGAGTTCTACTGATATATGTTGGAAATACAATTCATCTACTAGTCATGGAGTTAACAATGGATATGTGATAACAAGAGAGAATTAAGGTGCACTGGTATAGCTGCAGTGGAGGATTTTTCACATATTTTATTTGGTCATCAATGCGAGCATGGATTATTCATCAAGAATCAGTATTGAATGGCTACCCTGTTTGAGGCGGAGTGGCTCCAAGCTGCCACACCGCGGCATAATCTCACCCTTACATGCGCGCTTGAGGCTTTTGCCTCGCGTGCATGTGCTCATCGAAGGACGTCGATATGTGCGAGTGCTCCCAGCTGCCTCGCTTGCTCGTCGAAGGACACATCTATAGTACCCAGCCTGCATGTTCGCTTGAGGCTGTTGTCTCGCGTGCATGCGGTCACTTTGAAGGACGTGGCTCCAATCAGCCACGTTTTTATCTGTTCCAGAAGATATCATGGCATATTTACTTCGTCGAAGACCCCTGCGAGCTCGCCTGAGGCTGTTGTCTCGCGTGCGCGCTCTCCTTGAGGATGCCGGCGTACACCCGTACGCGCTCAACGGAGGAAGATGCGGTACCATGCCGCCACATGCGAACTCCTAGCTGCCGCGACCCCTACTTACAGAAGATCGGTGATGGTACTCCTTAATACCATTATTATATTGGGTTTCTTGTCACCAGATCGGTACTGTTACGTCATGAAGTCAAGATTGCTACTATGGCGAGTTGTTTGATTCAAGATCACCGTTATTATGAGTCAAGCTTGGAAATTATCAACATGAGGCTACTACGTTGCAAGCTTGAAGCCGACATATTCAACTGGTTCACCTGGGGCTCGCTGAAGGACGCCATCATCTCACTCTAGCACTTTTCCAAGAACGTTGCCTTGTTTGCATGTGCTTACTAGAAATCACAATGCCGCCATGCGCAAGCTCCAGGCTACCATACTTATCTCTGTATGATCGCTCGAGGTTTTGGTGTTGCACTTACGTTGAACACCCCGGCTCATAGCTGTACGTGCTCGTCGGAGGCAACCAAGATTGTTAGCTCGAGGACCCAGGATGATGTCTGACGAATTGTCTGTTCGCCGAAGGATATAGTTATTTCACTCTACATGTGTGTTCGCTTGAGGCTGCTGTCTCGCGGGCATGTGTTCATCTTGAAGACGCCGGCATGACGTCGGATCGAGACTTGTTTGCTTGTTTGTTATTTTTCTCAGCGTGCTCGCTTGAGGCTGTTGTCTCGTGTGCGCACTCATCTGGAAGATGTTGGCTCGTGATTTATTTGATCACTAGAGCATGCTGCCGAAGACCGCCACGACGCGGGCCTGTGCCTTGTGTGCACCCTCGCCAGGGGCTACCTCTACAGTTCACCCGACAGCATAGGCGTGATTTTTGCTTGTGGTTCGCCTGTTCGCTGTTCGGAATTTGCTTTGACCTGGTTGGCACTAATGAACACATCTACACGAGTTGATCGTTCAAGTAGAAGAAGTTCAAGCTGAGGGCATTCAGTTGCAAGCTGTTGAGATTATATCAACTTTGTAAAGTGATTGACAAGTTCCTGTGCCAGTTCGTATACTGGAGCAAGAGAAGGTATTTTGGGTTTCTATCAAGTATCAACGTCAAGAAGTATTAACCAGGAGGAGGTGAAGTAACATATGAAGTTGTACCTGTCCGATCAAACAATGGAGAAGATTCTTTATTGATGCTGCTGCAAGGACGGATGTACACCATCAACATGACGATGTGACGTCCGCCCGTGTGCTTGCTTGAGGCCACTGTCTCGCATGCACGCGTTTACTCGGAAGACGCCGCACTCCTTTGTGCGCTCATCAAAGTGAAGTGGCTCCCAGCTTCCACACTTATATTGTTTCGAACCAGATCAAGAACAGAGAACTCAGCTTGGGGGCTTCCCCAAAATTCTCCATGCTTTAGATATTTGAAGACATTGAGACATTGCATGTTCGGAATTACTGAAAATGTATATGGCTTTCTTTCGTCAGAAGACCTTACCTCCCAATGCCGCCGAAGATATAAGTGTTAATAATAGTTCGAGTACCGAAGACTATCTTCCGAAGACTTTCTCATGAAGACTGTTTTCCGAAGACTAGCGATGATGATTTCCCGAAGGCTAGTGATGATGATAATTTACTGAAGACCGAAGTGACGTTATTGGAAGGCAAGGTCGGGGCTTATGTTGTAACCCATATTTTCAGAATTCTGAAGACTTATTTAGGGAATTTCCGAAGACGTGTAATATATGGAAAAAGTCTTAGAGATAGACTCCGAATATGTTATGATAGCTCAGAAGTTACCAAGATAGGCTCCAATCCTGACTTGTAAAAGGGGGCAAGACCCACCTATAAATGTAACAACACCTCTCTATGAGGAGGGGGATCGCATCACAACATCTCTCGTCTATACGGGAATACAAGAACACACTGCACGTAGGGCTATTATCTTTCGGGAGGCCTGAACCAGTATAAATCGTGTGTCCCTCTTGATTGATCTTCGTATAAGCAAAGCGCTCGTACCAATCCAAATATCTGCTGAACGCCCTGTTCAGACGGGCTACGACAGTAGCGATCGGTTCATTGCTGCGGGAGGCTGCGCTGTTTTGACTAAGCCATTGATGTTATCTACTACAGTAAAAAGCTGCAGCCACAGCCATAAAAAATCTCAAGCGATCGCTGCCTATGTTCTCCTAGCTCAGATCGTGGTTTTTTACAATCTGGTCCTTTTTGTTAATTTTTTTATATTTAGACTTTTACCGAAAAGATTTCTAGAAATGTACCTTTTTCTTAGCGTCGTGTTTTTTGGCGACCATGTTCTACGGTGGCACCCACCAATGGGACTTGGTCGTCAGTGATTCTGGCGCTTACCACATCAGTTCACATGCGTGACTGGGGTGGATGCCGTGTCTTTTGGCGCTAGGTGGGCGCCCTATGTATCTGACTTGGTCACCAAAAGACACAGCGTCGAGAAAAAAGGTCCATTCTTTAGAAATCTCTTTGCCGGAGGGTCTAAAAGTGAAAAATTTTGTTGAGGAAAAACACTTTGTAAAAAAACCACGCTCAGACCAATACGAAGCAATAGGTTGGTTATTGGGACCGTCTCTTGGCAGAAGCCTCCACCCCCGTCGCCGTCGCCGTCGCCTTCGTCGAGTTGGATGCAGGTGTTCGCGGTCTTGAGCGCGGAGGAGGCGGAGTCCTATGTGGCGAGGCTATACATTCTTCCGGACACCCTGAAGCGCATCATCGTGGCTACCATGGAGGGCGTCGACCCCCGCGCGGAGCTGCAGGGGGGAAGGAGCACGAGGAGAAGGAGCGCACCATCAACCTCGGCTCATAAGCAGGGCCCCATCTATGTACGAGTACCTGCCAATTCTTGTGTGAGAACAATCTGTCGAGGCGTTTCAGTGAAATTGCCTTGCCTTGTCTGCTTACTGGTACTGACAACTGGTCACCTGAACAATACAATCCATGCACTTTCACAAAGTATATTGCTGCAACTGAATAATCCCATCCTATCAATCTAATATGTTGACATCTCATTGAAACAAGCTAGTGTGCTCTTGCAGATAAAATCACTTCAAAATATCATGAGTTATATTCTGTTGGTCAGAATGTTAAAAAACGTGTCGTGTTTGCCATGATTCCACGCTCTTCGTGTTCAAAAACGTGATGACTCCACCATGTAAACAGCAGAGCAGAGCAGAGAAACTGACAACTGATCCCAGTCGATCATGTCCACGCCTACTTTACTGCCTGCCACTACATAGTTGCAGGAAAAATTCTGCACCGCGGAACAGAGCAGAAAGCAGAGCAGAAAACAGAGCATTCTTCAAACTTCAGAATTCAGTCGGTTTCCTCCCCGCGATGAGGAAGCGATGGAATTTATTTCTTCAGGTCCGTGTTAGTATCCTCGTTTACAAATAATGTAAACTCATACGGTCAGATTTTGAGTGCATTCTACTGCAATCATGCATGGCAAACATAGTACTAATACCGAGAAACTAGTTTAATAGCATTACTACAAAGACGAAATATGCTCGTGTACAAAATGAATCTCTCATCTCATTTAGTACAAATGGTGTTCGGAGGACACTACTTAAGCTAATTAATAGCATAACTTCTGACATAATGAACAACCAATATGAAACAAAAATACATGTTCCTTAGATGCTATCTGTCCAAAATGGAAGATGCGGTCCACTCTATTTCAAGGGCCTCCATTGACAAGGTTCCGATCATTGTATGAAGATCTCAGACATTGGCAAGCATCCTGCTTGTTCAACGGGGTATTGTTGGACCAGATGCAACTGTCGTGCCACTTCCACCCAAGGGGCTGAAATAGAAAATGCACAGAAAATAAAATGTTAAACCTTCAGTTAACTATATTTAAAGACTTAATTGACTGTAGACTTTTGTCAACGACTCACAGATAGATGCCACACTCATTTTTTGAACCTTTAATTAAATCCAGTAACTTGGTATTTCATCTATGTTCAACTGCACACGCAGATGGAAATTCAAAGAAAATGACCTGTTTACCTGCTGCCAGGAGGTATTATCAGTAAAGATTGCCACAAATAATCAATAGTTTATTTTACACACATCATTAGATATTAATCGATTCGCCGCCGCTTGCGCAACGAGAAAACTAATCACCAACTGTGTGGACGTGCAGCCCTCGAATTTGTGAGCACGATATTTTGTTTCCAACACACATCTTCACGAGAACACACCAAAAGCTGGGTTCGTTCCCAATCGCAAATGAGCACCGGATCACTGCGCTTTGGAGCAGCTAAAATAATATTTTGTTGAGCAAATTCCTTATTTGCCATCGAAAGATAGCCTCGTTCCTTCTAAACCATCGAAAATTTTGAAGTTCCTTATCTGCCATCAGATTTAATTTTCATTTTTAGATGATAAGGGCTTAATAAATAAAACAAGTATAAATAGGAGTGGAACTCAAAATGCAATCTTAGAAAATAACATGCAACACTGAAGAACAAAACTACACAGGCAATAACGAAAAAAAATGACCCGAAATTATAGGATGTTACATATTCGCTCTGGAAGGATTCACCGTTCGTCGGCACGAGCTCAGACTTCCCTAAACTGTACAGTCGCCTCCCGGCAAGGCCAGCAAAGTGAGGTGCGAGCGCAGAAGACACGCGGCGACATGCCCGTGGCGTCCATCTTGAACGGAGGACAGGCCGGCAACGCCGAGGATGGCCTCGCCGGCGATGCCCTTGGAGAAGAGCGTGGTGGGCGAGGAGATCTGCGCTCGCATGAGGCCATCGATCTGATGCCGCGAACAGCGCCCTCGGCGGTGGACGGCGTCCAGCTGCTGGCGTTGCCATCGGCGCGCTCAGCATTGGCATCGTGCTTGCAAGCCTCCTTGTGCCCGTGTCCCTCGAACTCAAAGCAGATCTCCTCCGTCGGCTTGGTCTAGCCATCCCCACCCTTGGAGATGTCGCCGCCGGCGGAGAGCAGTGCGAGTGGCCCTTGTAGTTGGTTATTGTTGCATTGATTATTATCATCTCTCGGCACTATACATATAAACTATAAGGAAGAGATACATGCTTCCAATTTTAAAAAATAAAGGTGTTCTAGCAGTTGTTCCAAAGATAATAATTTAATTTCCTTTTGAAATTGTCTTCTTAGAAACATATCAAAAATTATTAAGTGCAATCAGATACCTACTCATGACATGTAATTTACTAGCCCGCGGATATGCTGATTCTATTAATTTATTGATAGCGAGTTCTCTGAATCAACCATCCTACAATTAATATAGGCAGGACCATGTTTTGATCTCCAAACGATGTGTTTTCATGTACATGAAAAAAAAAATCTTGAAAGGAAGAATTTCATGGCTAGGGATTGAGGATTCATTATGCGCTTGCATTCGTTTTTTTTTTTTTTTTTGCTTGCATTGGTAATCACACATTATAAAACAACTAAAGCCCTCAAAATGTAAGATCTGAAACTTATAACATGGGATAATTTCCATATTGTCGCCATATGTCAACACACCAACCTCTTCTCAAGTTAGATATTTGTTCTCCTGTGGATTTTCTACATCAGCTTCCTACTTCATATCTGAATAACTATTGAACCAAAATTAAAGTTTTATTTGCCCTCTATTTCTAAAAAAACATGAAATGATGTTTATAAAATTGATGTTGAGTATAAATAACTAACGATTTGGGTATAAATAATGGAAGAAATTGATGTTGAGTACTCTGTCAAGTCCAACCACCACTGACAATTCCAGCCTCTCACTTCAACACCTTCATGATCTCTGCTGCTGGCGACTTTGGATTTGGAAGCATCTACCTCTGTCGTAATCGTCTCCTTACAGGTTGTTATCGTGAAAATGCCAAACTATGGTCCTGCAGTCCTGCTGACTTCCATGTCGCGACGAGCTTGGGTCTCACTGTCTCAGTGTTCTTTTGGGTCCTGCTGACTTCCATGTCGGCAATGGATTGTGGATGCTGGGATCAATGCAGGGTGTACCTTCGCTGCAAATTTCTGAACAACAGTGGGCTTAGCAATGGAAGAAGCTGAGGTGCATACTCTCTAGCAAGTCCAACCATCGCCGACTCAGCTGCTCCCTTCAGCACCTCCATCTTCTGTTGCTGGCGACTTTGGAAGTACTAGACATGATGTATTTTAACATGTCGACACACCTGTTATGAATCTTCCATTGTGGGTTTTTGTCGTGAACAAGTCGAACTATGGTCCCGCCGTATTCTACAACACCCCCACACAATCGATTATGCCAACTTTTGCTCCTCGGGAATATGAATTCATTCAATTTGTTTGTGCGCTGTTCTTTATTGAGCAACAAAGCGTTGTGCTTTCAGTGGTAACAAATCGATTATGCCACCATATTTCTCTATAATCTTTCCGTGAGCTGTTACAAGTCCGCCTAAGTCGGACGAAAAGATCTCTAGCCTAATGGTTACATGAGCCTCAGTAACACCTCATATCCTGGGTTCGACTTCCCGTGGGAGCGAATTTTCTAAGATTTAACAGCGTTGTGCTTTCAGTGGTAAGCGACGTGGCCGTTGACAGCGAGGGGCCTGTGGTGATTTTGTCAATCTCGAGGATTTGTCGGCTTAATATTCCAAGATGCTCATAGGGGTAAGGTTTGTGTGTGTGCGTTCATAAGGGTGAGTGTGGCATGCCTTGTGAGCGTTTGATTTGTACTGTATAATTGTAAAAATTGTAAAAAAAAAAATACTACTCCAACAAAGTCAAATTCTTCATTACCACTACCTTTAGCTCATAAATCACGCCATATACGTTAATGTGACATGCTTTCTGCCTACATGATGGTTGTTCTTTGCTCTCATCTCATCAAAATATGATGTTTTGGATATGTTTTTTTCTTCATTTGCACCACGATGACAAGTTGTTTGATCCATTTGAGCAATTTTCAAGTTTTGTGAGTAAATCACACCCACCAATGCAATTCACTTTTTGGTGCAATATTTGCTAGGTGATCATGCCATGCATGGGTCTATCGCTCTCCATTACTGATGGACTCCCGAGGCCCTTGTTCTATGATAAGAACTCAATTATTCGAGAAAAGGTGGAGTATATTATTATCACTACCGCAAGACTGTGCAGAAAACATGTATTGCACGTTGGATGCAACCAACTTAATTTCATATACTCGGAGGTTCACCCACAAGGCTATATGTTATCGCATCCAAAGTTCCACTCAATCTAACCAAATCAACATAAGACATCATAGATATGTAGTTTTCCCGGTCTCCTATAGAAATATAACATTTGAACACGGCATACCGCACAGAAATTCAGACTGCATGCACACATCATAAATGGAGTGCTTAAAAATAACGAGTAATTAGATCTTTACCATACATAAAAACGGGAGTTGGTGGTGAATGGTTGGTCCGTCACTCCCCACCCTCTACTACTATGTGTGCCGACAGGTAGACCCGCATGCCTGATACAGGTCAATTGTGAGGTTCGATCGTGGGTTGGACTGCAGCAAGCATCATAGCGTTGACAGATAATAGCTACTCTCTCTGGTTTTAAATTGTTGACGCCGTTGACTTTTTTTCATTACGTTTGACCATCCGTCTTGTTCAAAAAAAATTTAAATTCATATATTTTGTTATGATTTGTCTTATCATTAAAGAAAGTTGAAATATACCTTATAACTTTGCATATTTAAACTAATATTTTGAATAAGACGAATGGTCAAACGTAACAAAAAAAAGTCAACGGTGTCAACAATTAAAACCAGAGGGAGTATGGAATAAGCTATGGGAGTCAGAGACAGATAATAGCTAGCCGGCACACCAAAATTATTGTTACTTGTTAGCAGTTGATTGTTGTGCGATATTGTGATCGAAATTTGTTGTCGGTAGATGCAAGGTTTATTTATTCATCTGATTTCCATAGCGTTGCAACAAATAGAGAAAAGACCATCCTCGCAAAGAAAATAGATGAACGACCATTAAATATATTTTGATCAAACAGCAAAAGCAAGATTCATTTAATTTGATCTATAGCATATTTCTACAACCGTGGCAGAGCACGTACGGGCATTGTGCTAGTATATGTTACATAGTCAGACTTGAATTTTGCTGCTGCCAGTGCTTCTCTCCCCTAGATGTCATCATCTGAAAGAGCAGTAGCAACACTTGAAACTATGAGCCACACAAACCCAAGAGAGGTAGCGACAGTGCTCACTCTAATCATGATGTGCTTCCTTCTGTTCCTCTCAAACTGCACCATGCTACGCCTTCAGGAAAAAAGAAAGGAGAAAGCATAGATGCGTGTTAGTTTTATGCTCGATCGAGTTGGACGCAATCAAATATATCAGATACTAAGAAAGAACTAATGTTAAGCTTCCTACCGCGTTTCTTCTTGCATTCTTCTCATGATGGCTTCGTAGCCCTCCTCAGGACCTATAGTTGCCGATGGCTTGCTGGAAAGCTTTTCCTGCAAATTGATATATAGCTTAGAAGATCAGGCGGTGCTCTCGTCACAAACTTGCACGTGCAAGGAAAATATGACAGCTGCGGGATCAGTTCAAGTTTGCAGCTGCTGTAATTGAGCAAGGAAAATATGACAGCTGCTGTAGCAGAACACAAATGCATGCGTGTGAGACGTTGAAACATGGATGAATAATCCATATGGATTATCTATGTCGTTCTTGTGCAAAAATATAATCCATGTGGATTGAAGGGGGTTCATCAACTCTATCTAAAAGTGCCAGACCCATGCAACTTTGTGCGACGGCGGTGGCCCGAGTTCGCCGAAGCCAACAAGCACCAGAGCAAATTTGCTCTAAGGTTTTTTTTATTATTATTATTATTTAGAATCACTCTAAGCTGCATCTGCTGTTGGCTTTATGTCTCCTTTATGTTGTTCTTAATAACTATCATGGCAGAACAAAAACTCCATTACTGATGGACTCCCAGAGGCCCATCTTTTACAACAAGAACTCAATAATAAAAGGAAACGTACATTATTATCACTACTGCAAAGACTTCGTGCAGAAAACAAGCACGGGCGCGAATCTTCCTCCAAGATATAACCGAAGAGGCTGTCTTGTGAAAGATTGCCGGAGCCAACTAATGTAATATAAGCGAGCTCGGTAGTCTTGTAACCCAAGGTGCGAATGTACGATTGAAACTAACCTTGGCCGGAGAATGATACTGTGAATTTCTTAATACAATAATGCACAACTCTCCTGTGTGTTAGAGAGAAAAATGCAGGCATTGCTCGTTGGCAACCACTTTCATATACTTGGAAGAAATTGAAAGGCAAAATTTGCTCATGTACACTCTTCAATGTTGGCATTTTCTAGTGGACACTACTCAAGTTTGGTTAGTGTTCTTTGACAAAAACCAAACTTGAGTAAATACATAGTGGACACTACTCAGGTGTGTCCAGCTCTCTCCAGTGACCAGTGTCGTCGATCAGACTGGACCAATGCACGCAAAACCAAACTTGAGTAGTGTCCACTAGCAAATTACAACATTGAAGAGTGTCCATAAGCAAAATTTGCCACATTAAAAAGACCACCCACAAGGCAGTTATCATATCCAAAGTTCGACTCAGTCTAACCGAACTGACATAGGACATCATAGATACATAGTTTTGGCACAGAAATTCAGAGTATGCTCTTGGAGAACACACCATAACTAGAGCGCATGCACCATAAATAAAGTGCTTATAAACATAATGAGTAACTAGATAGGCTACATAGTCAGACTTGATTTTTGCTGCTGCAGTGCTTCTTCCCCTAGATTTCATCATCTGAAAGAGCAACAGCAACACTTGACACTGCGAGCCACACAAAACCAAGAGAGGTAGCAACAATACCCACTCTAAACATGATGTGCTAGCTTCCTTGTGTGCCTCTCAGCCTGCACCCTGCTACGCCTTTAGGAAAGAAGAACAAGGAGAAAGCATAGATGCGTGTCAGTTTTGTACTCGAGGTGGGATGAATCAAATATATCAGATGCTAAGAAAGAATATTAAGCTTCCTACTGCGTTTCTTCTTCCATCCTTCTTGTGATCGCTGGCTGCATACCGATCCTCGGAACGTGTAGTTGCCGGTGGCTTGCTGGAAAGCTTTTTCCTGCAAATTGATAGTTTCGAAGATCAGGTGTTGCTCTCATCACAAATTAGAACTGATCCCTCACTGACGTACGTAAAATCGTCATAACTAAAAAGTTCAAAGAAACTTTGCACGTGCAATTTCAGCCATTATATTCATCACGCGCTAGCTAGCTTCACAAGAACAGATCAAAGAGATGAAAAGGCTAGCATGATGATTTAATTTCCCCCACTGTATTTCAGTGCGGTCATGCATGCAAAAGCGTGAAGTCTCACAGGCATGACACAGTTTTGGAGTAGTTAAGCAAGGCAAACTAGAACAGATCAAAATGGAAATTTGTCCTCCACCATTCATCCGGCCGGTATTCATGATCAAGAAATGAACTGTCACAATCTGCTCCCGTTATTAATTGTTGTCGCTAAACCTGAACGCAAATTCCAAGATTTTTTCTTTCATGGGAAGGGAAATGCTGGGGATTGGCCTTGCATATCTCGATATCGCCACGTTAGAAATTAAGATGATGGTGATAAATCTACACTAGTATATACATCGCCAAGTACATACATAAGTAGCATTGTCAATTTTATTAATTTGTGATGCTCTATCTCCTCCTTCAATCGCCTCGTATTGTAGTATAGTGCTTACTGTACGTACGTACGTACGTATTATAGCTTTTGCCAGGGGGAAATTAAGCAGAGACTTGCATGGTTATGTAGTAACCAGGCCTGTACTGCTACTAGGTCGTGGCTTCATTCATTTTTACTGAACAGAACAGAGTCGTTGAGCAGCTAATTTAACTAGTACTAGATCTCATGTCGTAACCCTTGCAAAAAAAAAAAAGATCTCATGTCGTAACGACATTCAAGCACTTTACTACTAATTAATTTGAAGCAAGTAGATCCAAATATAATTCAGGCCAGCGCGCGATTAGTACGTACTGACACCCATCGGCAAGCAGACGACCGGCTGCCCCAGCTATCTCGCGCGTACGTGCAACCTGCAGCTATCTCTCGCTCGTCACCCCTCCGATCGAAGCTGTGATGTTGACCCAGTCGCACCCCCGACGATCGATCGATCGAGTTAGTTCCAAATCAATCAACGATTTTGAAATTAATGAACGAGTAGCAGCCGCTGTTCGATCAGAACGAGCGCGGCACAGGAGATCAGGAGTTCGATCTGTATGTACGTCGATCCGTGCTCGGCTGCTCGCCGCTCCGGTATACTCTCTCCGCGCGGCCTTTCCTGCGCAGGACAGTAGCCGGTCAAAGCCTAGCCAGCTGTTGGTGGCCTCGCCTGATCGATCGTTCCTTCCGGCAGGTTAATTTGCTTTGGCGAGCTTGTTGATAAACAGCACAGGAAGGAGTTCTACTATACTGTAGTACTACTCCTCCCACGCCTCGAGACAAACATGCGACCAGCCAAGAGATCCAGGTCGGTCGTCGATGTCTTCTGGCGGTGGGTGGCCCCGCACACAAACCGCACGCGGGGATCGGAACAAACCAACAACGATCGAGTTCCATGCATGCTGCACGGGCAGCCGCAGAGTTGTTGAGCAGCTAATTTACTATCTAGTACTAATCAATGCGCTGGCATCAATCCAACGACCAGCAACTGGGTGGGCACATGGCCCTGTCTTCGCAAAATCCTCTGCCTCTCGTTGTTTGAATGCGCATTGCTCCCGTTCATGATGTTAATGGATAGATTGCCCAGATGGACCATAGCATGGAGTCGAGTACTAACAACATCACATATATGCATTTTGGTGCGATATTTCATATTTGGCAGCTAACACGCGCTCGGTCGCTTGCTGTGCATGCATGCAACTAGCACATGAATTCCAACATAGAGATTATCTTCTCACACAAACTGGAGATCAGAACGAGCCATCCAACCTCTTTTCCAGCATGGAACTATGGCCGCCAGCTTACTGCACATTGCTAGTTTACATTGTATCACAGCTAAAAATGACCCAGACCACAACACATACTAGACGGCAGCTCCACCTCCGATGTAGATGAGAGCCACTACTGCAATCACAAGTCTGAAGCCGGTGGCCTTGATCTTTTTCCTCGTCTCCTGCAGAGATTATGATGAACCCAATCGATGAAGCTCATGACCTTCGTTATCATTGTTGTTGCCGACTTCACAGCCTCTCGCTTGACGAACTTCACCATTGTTTTCACTGTTGTGCCCGCTGCCGCCGCCCCACTGCGTTGATGTATTCAATCGGGTTTATGTGTTCCAATTGTGCAACATTCTAGCTCTATAACTTTCTTATTATCCTAAATTATTCCTTTATTTTGTACAATCAGAAGCGTCTCTTCATCCTTTGTAAGAGAATAGAAGTCTTACTGATCATGGTACTTGAAGCGTAACAATAAATAAACTAATTACAACTGATTCTAAAAAGACAATTTCAAAGGAAATTAAATTATTGTCTTTAGCACACCAGCTATATATAACACCTTTATTTTTTAAAACGGGAAGCATTAATCTCTTCATCTGTTACAGTTTATATGTGTCTTGATACATGGAATGTCGAGAAATACTATAAGCAATGCAACAATAAACAAACTAAAAGGGATTACAAGGAAGCAATTACAAAAGAAAACTATCATCCTTAGCTCATCCGCTATAGCAACGCAATAGTTAATCCTCTAAATTTGCAATATCACAAAAAAAAAGTGTAGGTTAACATTATAGTAACTAAAGCTATCAAAATATAAGATCCAAACTTACAAGGTGGAACAACTCTCATATCGTTGCCATATGTCAATACACTAATCTCTTCTCATGTTAGATATTTGTGTTATTGGTATGTCACATAATAATGGACTTTCTACTATGACTTCCTTCTCCCAATCAGAAATAATCATTGAGTAAAATTAAATTTTCACTCGCTCTGTATTAGTCACAAAGTTAAATCCTAATTAATTAAATCACTACTTTTTTTTTGCGATTACACAGTAAAACTCAGACACTCACAATGCACGCACACTCACCCCTATGAACGCACATACGCAAACCCTACCCCTATGAGCATCTTCGAAGACAGAGGCGGCAAATCCTCGAGATTGACGAAGTCACCACTGGCGCCTCGCTATCGACGGCCACGTCGCCTCCTGCTGAACGCACAACGCCGTTAAATTCTAGAAATTCGCTCCCACGGGGAGTCGAACCTAGGACCTCAGGTGCTACTGAGGCTCTTGTAACCACTAGACCACAAGCTCTTTCGCTAAATCACTACTTATTAACTATCCACAAAGAGTTTAAAGTGCTTTCAAAACCAACTCTGCCACTTTGTGTGATATATCTTGTGTTGTTACAATACCCAGAGAATGATGCTGTAAATTACTCTTCTTCTTAATACAATAACACACAACTCGATCTCTTGTGTCTTACCGAACTGACGACATCATAGATATATGGTTTTCGCACAGAAATTCAGGGTATGTTCTTGGAGAACACACCATAACTAGAGTGCATGCACACCATAAATACAGCACTTTAAAATATATAACGAGTAACTAGACAGGCTACATATATAGTCAGACTTGATTTTTGCTACTGCAGTGCTTCTCTCCCCTAGATGTCATCATCTGAAAGAGCAATAGCAACACTTGAAACTAAGAGCCACACAAACCCAAGAGAGGTAGCAACAGTGCCCACTCTAATCATGATGTGCTTCCTTCTGTTCCTCTCAAACTGCACCCTGCTACGCCTTCAGGAAAAAAGAACAAGGAGAAAGCACAGATGCGTGTTAGTTTTATGCTCGAGTTGGACGCAATCAAATATATCAGATGCTAAGAAAGAATGTTAAGCTTCATACCGCGTTTCTTCTTTCATCCTTCTCATGATGGCTTCATAGCCCTCCTCAGAACCTGTAGTTGCCGATGGCTTGCTGGAAAGCTTTTCCTGCAAATTGAGACCAGCTTAGAAGATCAGACGGTGGTCTCGTCACAAACTTGAACCGTGACGTAAAATTGTCATAACTAAAGTTCAAAGAAACTTTGCACGTGCAATTTTAGCCATTGTATGAATTCACCATGCGCGCTAGCTTAATATGAACAGGGCAAATAGAGGAAAAGCCGGCGTGCTGATTTTGCCCACTGAAATTTCAGTACGTGTGGCCATGCAAAAACGTGAAGCAAGGCAAACATGACTGCTGCGCGCTGTTGCAGAACACAAATGCATGCATGCGTGTGAGACGTTATACAATCATAATGATCGATGTTGTCCATGAGCAAAAAAAAAAAACCATATGGAGTGAATGGGATATTTCAACTGCATCCAGAGTTCCAAACATGCCCAAGAAACACAGATCCGTAATTAGCGGAACGAAGAACTCCAAAAAAAAAAAATTAGCGGGTTGAAGAATGAAACAGGAGATTAACTCATTGAACGAGCATGACAGAACAACAAACATATATGCAGCGCGCGTGCTGATCACATTTTACATTTGAGAGAGAGGACGAGACAGTACGTGAACGAACCAGCTCGGAGGCGGCGGCGCGCGCAGGGAGGAGGCCCCTCAGCTTTCCGGCAAGAGAGCGCAGCGCCATGGATCAGATGGATCGCACGGAGGGGCTGGCGGCGTAAGTACGTAGGGTTTGCCTCTCGGCCTGAATTTCTTTCTTATCGAGAGGGTGCGCTGCTCCGGATTGGGGCTTTAATTTGTTTTTCTTTTGTTTCGCTGTCCTGTGGGTGCCGCCGGCCTGCCTATACTAATCGTGGGCCGCTATATATAGTTGCAGCGAACGTCTTCTTCAAAAAAACCCTGCCTTTGGTGAGGCTTTTTCCCATCTTCACTGCAATGGTTGGACGACTCCTCTCTTCCGTCCACATCGACTGGTCCCAGAGAAGATGGAGACGACTTCTCCAGCTACATCAGCGCTTGTAGTTCGACTCCTGATCACGTTGTGCATGGGTTTCTCTCGGCAGAGCGGTGGTTGTCTTCCTCTGCGACGGCGAAACTTTCCCGTGGAAGACCTGGTTTTACTTTGTATTTTTTATGTCCTCGTAGCCTTTTGCATGTACCTAGTTGTATTTTCCAACTCTTGTAAGCACTCCCTTGTAATTTGGCTGATGTTCCTTACCTGCAATGAAGTTTTTAGCCTTTTACTAGAAAATTGGCGTGCAGTTAGCACGCCTTAGACTATCTCCAACGGTAGACCCAAACTGGGTATTATGTTGAAAGTGGGTCTCAAAACTCCAAAAACACATCTCCAACGGAATACCTAAATAGAAGACCCATTCTTGGAGTAGGCAGCTCCACGACCCACAAATGTGTTGCCTTCTCCCGCTACCCATCGAATCGATTCATCGGCGGAGCGGGGCAACAGGGACGGGGGAAAAGCTCCCTTCCGGCGACGGAGGCTGTGGAATCGGAGAGGTAAGGCTTCAGGGAGATGCGCAAGGATGTGGAGCAGCCGTGGGTGCGAGTAATTGACGAGAGGCTCACCGTGGAGATAGGGATCCATGGCGAGGTGGCGGCGGCTCCATTCAACGTCATGAGGAAGAAGAAGGATTCGGCGGCTGTTGGAGATGGGCGGCGCGGCGCGGGGAGGCGCGAGGGCAGGAGCGCGGCGCAAGGGCGGTGGCGCGGGGCGGTGCGAGGGCGGCGGCGCGGCGCGGCGCGGGGGCGGCGCGAGGGCGGGAGCGCGGCGCAAGGGCGGCTGCGCGGGGCGGCGCGAGGGCGGTGGCGCGGCTCGGGCGCGGGGGCGCGATGGTGTTCGAGGACTCAGCGGCGTCGGCGGCCACGGTGGAGGCGGAGGCCAGGGTCGCCGCCGGCAGGAGGAGCATCTTCGCCGTGGACTGCGAGAGGAGAGAGGAGGAAGAAGAAAGTGGGTCTCGGTTTTGCGTCTTGTTGTTGGAGATGAAGAATTTTTGGGCTGGCATGTTGAAGAAAATGGACATTTAGTTTGAGTATGGGTCTCCTTCACCGTTGGAGATAGCCTTATGCCCGTTTGTTGTGCCCATATATAATCAACCGACCAGATGAAGTATGCTGTAATGCCGAGTTGTATTTTCTGCAGTCATATAGGAAACTTTTGACAGTGAAACTTATTAATTTGACAGTGCAACTTGACAGGATTGCTGATACATATTGATTTGTTTCTACATGTCTCCTCTTACTCAGTTCTTGATTCCTAGTTCCATATAATTCTATAAGGATACTTTACAACATGAATATTGGTAACTCGTGAAAGTATGAAAGTATTGCAATCATTGCGAAGCTCGTCTACACCATGCTCAGTTTGAATGAGATAAAAAGACGAAGCTATTGTTTCCCTTCAGACTAACAAATTAGAAACTATGAAGGATAATCATTCTGTGGAGAACAATGAAGCTTTATTTTTTTGTGATTATAACAATGAAGCTAACACCTTTGAATATCATTAGGTTAGCTCCTGAGCTTAACAGATTGATTAAAAGAAATTCTATTTGATATTAGTTCACAAATTAATATAGGCTACAAACAGGGCAATTACAAATCAAGTAGTATAGCCACAGGCTCATATGAATTAGATAGGATATGCACTCATGGTAATTGTTTTAACTGGACTAACTGAAGTCCATGTTCTATCAGCTCCAAAGGAGAAAAAAATTCTATAAACATTGTGAAGCAAAGAATTTCACTTGCTCATACGTAATATGAAAGTTCCGCCTAGCAATTAGTGTGACTTGCTTGCTTAATAGATATGAAACACATGAAACACAGTAGTGCAAGGTCAGAGCGTTGTGTGAAGTTTGAACTGTGAGTTGATGTATCTCAAATTGAACCATAATAAACTCTCATGTATCAAATTGCAGCAATGCTGAACGTCAAGAAGATAGTATCAGATTGCTTTGGAATGCGTCACTTTCAACTTGCAATGGGGCCAGATAGCCTGAAGTGCTCGTGACATACTGTATGACAGAAAAAGAAATCTAGTTAGGGGGGAAAAAGATATATCTGTGGGAGCCAACTGAGCATAACAGAATAGGTGATGCACAGTTTGCAATTTTGCTCCATTTGCGAACACTAAAGCCTGAAGCGAAAAACATGACATCATAGATCCTCAGAGTCTATAGTTCATATTGTGATACTACATTCAGGTCTATAGTTCAAACTACATTCAGTTCATATTGTGATACCTTGTCTTGAAGAAAGAAAGATCTGTTCTTACCAGTATATTTTACTGAAAGTCTTCCCTTATACTGCTAAGAACTGCTCTTCTTTTCTAATACTGCTAAGAACTGCTCTTCTTTTCTAATACTGCTAAGAACTGCTCTTCTTTTCTAAAACCCGCCATTTCCTAGATTGGAGAATTACAACCTTACTGAGGGATCTCTGACTTGAGAAATGCATAATAATTAGATAATGCCACTTATATGCTTTTCATGGAGGTCAGCTGTGGTCTAATTTTATGTCCAATGCTGTCTCTGCACTCGGCTACTCAACTTGAGTCCATCCTGAATCTTTCAGTTGCTTGCACTATTTGTCCAGCATTGGTCTGAGATTACTTAGAAATATGATAACAGAATGATGAAAGTAAATGTTACCATGCAATTAATTTAGAGGGTAGAAAACAGAATGAAATAAAGTTACATAACCAGTATCCCATTTTCGCCAAAAGAACAATGGAAAGCCTAAACATTTGACGACAACACTGCTCTCCTGCACGCTTGAGGGAAAAAGGAAAACACCAGGGTATGACTTTTGTGAGGGTGCTTAACATAATATTATATTTTGAATAAAAACAAAGAAGAACAAAACTTATCAACCAACTGAAACTACTGCTACCATGAGCGTGTCGGACTCATGCTATGATGTCTGAATTCTAATATAATCTTTCACATGTTTTGCTATCCTTCGATGAGAAGAAAAGGACCAGTTACATTTTTGGATAAATAAGTTCTGAAAAAAGCAGATACAAACGCATCTGTTACCTTCAGGTGCATGAACGCGCGGAGCTTCCTAGGGAAGCACTCTTTATACTCCTCGGCAACCCTGTTAGCGCAATTTTTGACACTTCAGAGATAATACCCATATATAACACAGATAAACACATTTACATTAGATAGCTGTAGATATAAATTATCAAAATTTTAACTGAAATATATCAATCTGTTGGTACTTATATTTTTCGCTTCCATTCATCAAAGATTTCCCATTTGATACACTAAGGAGTGCACATCTGAGCATCCAAAACTAATGCACGGTTTACATTATCTCTAATCCCTTCATAAGGGAAAGCGTGAATCTGCAGAAAAGGATCCCATAAAAATTCAACTTTTTTTTTAGAATCGATTCATGACTCAAGTTGAACCTGACTGGCTGCAAGTCAACTAATCAATAGTGTACTTGGATGATTTCTTACCACCACGAGCCTTGAATTTGTAAACTACCGGAGGCAGCGGCGTGGCTGAGCAAAAATTGATGGCACTTTGTCACTGCAGCTGCGGGATTGTAGCACGCCAAGGCGCATGTCGCCGGCGGGAAGCACTCGGATTCCTCGAGCACGGCACAGAGGCAGCGCAGTCCGCTTTCCTGTTAATTGCCGGCAGCGGCGGCAACGTACGCGTATGGCATGGATGCGGCAGGGGATTCTGAGACTCGATAGCGTCTCGTCAAGGGTGGAAGGAAGGGGAAAGATCTAGAGAACGAGCGTTTGCATGCGACGAACCCCAACACCAGCTATCTATTACTTACCGTTCATTCTTCATCTGACGGTGAAAATTCTTTTTACCGACGTGGATTAATGTCAGGCGAGCAATGCGACGGCATTGGGATATTAGAAGATGGGCGTATTCCCTCTTAAAAAAAAAAACTGCCTTCAATTCGTTCTCCCCTGCACGGCGCCGTTCACCTCCAGGCTCCAGATCAGGTCGGGTCGGTTCCATGGCGCTGCGCTCTCTAGCCGGAAAGCTGAGGGGCCTCCTCCCTGGGCGGGCTGCGGCCTCCCGCGCCGCCGCCTCCGATCTGGTTCGTTCTCCTCCCTGATCTCCCTCTCAAGCTCGCATATGTACATATCTGTTAGTTTTTCATTAGGGCAGGCTCTCGATCTGTCCCTCGGGGGTTTGGGAGGAAAATTAAGCGAAGGAAATTCTCTCTTCAAAAATTCCTGTCGATGCTATCCAACATAATATCTTCCAGTCATATCCAAACCTTCGTATACGTAAACTGAACCCTATATCCATGCATCCAGCACAAACCGACGAAGCATGTTGCATGAGCAATTGATCATTTGATATGGACATGGTCTGTTCAACTTGCTTATTGTTGGTGCGTGATCGATACTTTTTTGCTATTTTATACATACACATGATTCATAAACTAATATCGATACTAGTTTATCTTAATTCTTTCCCCAGATGTTACATGGTATTAATTGCTCGCACTTAAAGGATGCAGTTTTCAAGCAAACTGAGCTGCTCTCTAGCATATGTATACCTCAAAGATCGATTCAGTACACAGAGTGCATAGCTACTTTCCATGCATGAATCTCACATTCAGCTGATCCACGTACATGATTATATAGGTTAAAGAAATTCGGTAGCTGGGCAGCCCTGAGTGCTCCCGTTTATTTTCAGTATTTTGGGACGGAGGGAGTAGTAGTTTAGCTCAGGGATGATCTTTGTCAAAATAAAACAATCTGTCACTTGGTTGAAGAGACGTAAGAATCATGCTGCAAGGTACATAGCATATGTGCTGCCAACTATTTTTATCATCAGAGAGAGGTTAAAAAGCTTAAGATGCTATTATCGATGCTCTTTCCCATGGACACTGGTCATCATGATTCTATAACCTAGATAATCATGCAGTAGTGCTCCATGACAGAAGCAGTCGTCTTTTCCTTGCATAACTATATGTGAATCTTGCCCACGTCATTATCTGTCTAGCTCCTGTACGTGTCAACAAAGTTTATTTTAAACATGTTAATTTATGAAGCCAGCTAGTGCTTGATTAATATAATGGATAGAATTGCATGTGCAAGTTTATTGAGAGTAAAGACGGGTAACATCTTTGTGTTTGAGTCGATGATTAGAATGGAATCTAATACTCCATTTGATTTTGTAGGAAGCTTTGGAACCGGCAAAGCTTGAAAGTTCTGTTGAAGCAAAGTTTCAAGCTGTCACGAAAAGCATCAGAGATCGCGAACGATATAAGCCCTAACATTCTTTCTTAGCATTTAAAATTCTGAATTTTATAACCTAATATACATTAACATGCTTCCAATGCCCTATCATTTGTTCTGAAGGCTTCATCATGAGGAGTCTGAGAAGCGCATCAGGAAGAACTACAGGGATGCAGGGATCTTTGTTGTTACTAGTGCTGGCTTCTTCACAGAAGCTTTTGCTGATGCATTGGATGCAATGGAGGCCAAGCAGATGAAGATGTTTGCAGAGGGGGGGCAAGGCGACGGATGCAGAGGAGGGTAAGGCAACGGATGCAGAGGAGGGCAAGGCAATGGATGCAGAGGAGGGCAAGGCAAAGGCGGGCTAGGGGAGAGGATCACTGCGTTAGCAAATACTTCTATGAATTCAGCCTTTCTGTTACTACTGTTGTTTTGTCGAAGCATCTGTTTATTGTGTGTTTTCCAAGCTATTATGTCAATTTGTGCCGGCCGGTCAAACCACCACCGACAATTTCTCAGCTGCTCAGTTAAACTCCTAAATCCTCTGTTGCTGGCGACATGACGTAGTTTTCCGTGCTCTGCCCTCCTATTGTAATTGTCTCCTTCCTTGTAGTCTATAGATCAACGACCACAAATATTCTTAATGCATTATATCATTTGAGTAGGATTAGGCGTTGGTGATGCATCCTATAGACAACAAGATGTTTCTTCGAATGCACACTGTCCTGGTTTATGAATGTGAACGCCTTAGATCATATATACTTCTGGATTTGGGTATCACGTAGGTCGAGGAAAATTTTAAGCCTGTATACATGCTTGGAAACCGCATCAAAAATAGATGGATTATGGGTATATGGCTCGACATAACACTACTAGTAACACATGGGCTGCTAGATAGTACTCCTGCCCGGGTGCAACAACAGATCACAACACGGCTCGCAGACCATGCAGAAATAAGAAATTGATGTAGTAGTACACGCTTGGAATACACACCACAAATAGCGCTTCGACACATTAACACCAGCAACAACAGGCCTGTTGTGATCTCCTCCCCTAGTCCTCCGCATCCGTCGCCTTGCCCTCCTTTGCATCCAATTCCTGTACATCCATTGCCTTCGCCACCTCTGTGGGCTTGGAATCATCAGCGAGAGCTTCAACAGCAGATGACCAAAAGAATGCCGCACAGCCAACACTAGCAGCAGCATACAGCCATGCAGCCCTGTAGTTGTCCCTGATGCGCCTGTCTATGTCATCGTCAACATGGAGATCCAAAATGACGATGTTTCAATTATAATGTTGCAATATCAATACAATCGAGCAGTCAGGAACAGGGGCGTCCTTTTCTTTCATAAAAACTAGTAAGATGACCCGCGCTAAATAGCGCGGCTAGCTATCACGTACATTATTTGTTCATCTTTCGTTAGTATACTAGAAACAAAAATGTTTACTAATTTTGTGAAGTGTAATAGTATTGCATGCACGTACAACTCAGCAACCAACAAATCTCTGCTATTAGTATAAATATATCTTTTGTTTATTAATTCTTCAGGTGGAATCCAGATTATTAAATCTTTGTACAGCTAAATACCAAGATAAAAGTCTTTTGTATTTAATTCTAGAGTATTAAATTTCAGATGCTCACATATTTGAACAAGCTAAATGTCAAGATTAATTGATCATCTTCTATATTTTATTAATATTTTTTTGTGAGTATTATTTTATTAATACTTGTAGAGGAATACAAACTTTTTGGGTGGAGCAAGTCAAATATCCAAACACGACTGCCAAGGTTAGCTTATTGATCATTTCAGACAACACTCGAATAATTTTAGATCTTTAGAAAATCAGGTTTTGCATTTAGGTAATCAAATACGACATCAACTTGTTAAGACCTATAATGGGCCGGCAAAACTTGTGTACGAAAAATCAACCTATCTGTTAGATAACACAATTTCTCGTGAACTACGGCATCAAGGTACTACACCTATTTTGTATGGGAAAAAATCGGTGTGTTATATCCCGTGTTCTTGCATTCTTGATCCACTTTTTGGTATATGGGGCATGTATGTTTCTCTTTATTGGTAAGTGAGAGTTGGACCTCTGTCGTTTAAACATGGTACACTCTGACATTATGTAAATTCATAGATTAATTAATGATTTAATATATCAACTTTGTTTTGTTAGTCATTGAAAAGATAACACATTAGCAACAGGCCTCCAAAAATAAGTGCCAAACATGAACTGCAGACATGAAAATGTGAAGAGTTCATCTTTGAATCTATAAGGTAACAGAGCATGTATCCTGTGTGTACAGGTAATCATTGCCTACGTTGCAACATAGGAAACTGCAACATGCGTGTAACATAGTGAAAACCAAATGAAGAAATTGATGCAGAAATACCTATTGCCTTATGTAAAAGTTTTGACTAAACAGACAAAATTCATGGTGACTACTGGAAATTATGAAATTAGTTAATTAGCATATCTTAAACAAAAAAAGAGCGTACGAAGCTCCTTGAAATCTCATATTAAAGAAAGAAGGACAGCTCGACATGGTATTAACTGAAATCAGATCGTTTTAACATGAATCTTGATAGTTGGGTAGAAGCTCCATGCTAAAGCCCACTTCAACACTTCTAGTAGTTGGCGTCACGCTCTCCTGTTTCCCTACAGGTCGATATTCTAGATGCCTATTCGCTTGGGCTGCCCATTCAAAAGCCTGATTTAATGGTAGTGCTAAGCTGCATTGCTGCCGCATCGGTATGCAATTGATCCATCTCATGGTGATGTTAGTCTGTCTTCCGCATTACAACGGGACGTTGTTTGGTTGGGATGTACTTTCTGCTGCTACTCCGTTGTTCCGTCTACGCCGGGAAACTCCGACTGGATTAGCACCTAAATATGATTGATTAACTCCATTGACATTGAGCCAATGGCTAAGCTTCTTTGCGTTCACGGCGGCCTCGCAAGATCAGAGTAGCCAATGGCTAAGCTTCTTTGCGTTCACGGCGGCCTCGCAAGATCAGAGTAGTAGTTTTCAGCACCGAGCTGCGGCTGCCACTGGCTTTGACAATCTGGCTGGGTGTGTGTTTCCTCCTTATCAAGCTACCGCCCATATCTGCCAACGGGGCCATGTCCTCCTTGTCGTCGCTCCCTTGCACTTTTTTTTTTAGATAATGGATAACTTACAAAGCAAGTTTCCGGCTTTTTGCATACTTGATGCATACAGCCTTTTGGTCACATTATTACAAAGTTCATGAACGAAAACAAAAGGTGCGCTAATTAAGCACATAGCCTAGCATTATGTGGCCATCCATTGTTGGCGAAGAACTGCATTGCCACCACTTCCAAAGAACGACAAATGGCGACAATGTCCTCTCTGTGAACCTCATTTTGCAGCAACCGCCAAAATCTGAACCAATAGGTTCCCCGGAAGATAGCCTGCATAAAAAGTAGTCCATGATCGTTTGTTAAATACAATATCATTGCGGCACAGCCAGATAGACCAAAAAATAGCTGCCACCCCAACAAGAAGAACCTCTTTGTTTTGAGTGCCAATTGCATCTGTCCAACCATTCAAAATATGAGCAATACTAAGAGGTTGTGGGATACCCAACGCAATATAATAATACGCCAAATAGTCTTTGCAAAATGACACTGTAAGAAAAGGTGTTGTATAGTTTCATTCTGATTACAGAAGCTACACTTTTGGCTCCCTCCCCAATTTTTCCTAGCAAGGTTATCTTTGGTGAGAGTAACACCACAGCCTAGGTACCAAAGAAAAATTTTGATTTTTAGGGGAGCTTTAATTTCCAGAGGGTTTTTGCCTGAATGCATACATCAGATGCCATCAACTGTTCATACATGGAACGGACGGAGAATTGTCCATTCGTATGTAAAGACCATCTAAAAATGTCGTGAGTATTATTTAAGGTGATGTTCATGAGTTTGGTCCCCATTCTTTCCCAAGCAATTCGCTTGTCACCTATGAGCGCCCGCCGGAAAGAGAGATTGAGTGTAGTCGGACTCATTACTTCGGCCACAGTGGCCTCTTTGTGCCGAACAATGTTATATAAGATTGGGTATTGTTCACTTAGTGGTTTATCATCCAACCAAGTGTCCTTCCAGAATCTTATTTGTTCTCCATTGTTTACCTGGAATTTCCCCAAGCTTAAGAACTCCTGTTTGACTTTCATGAGACCTGCCCAAAAGTGAGAATCCCCGGGTTTTCCTTGTACTTGGGACAAAGCTTTACTCCCTACGTATTTGTTGATCAACAAGCGCTGCCATAGCCCATCCTCATTGAGTAGCTGAAATAACCATTTGCTGAGCAAGCATTGGTTCTTAACTTGGAGGTTAGTAACTCCAAGGCCACCATAGTGTTTGGGTTTGCACAAAATGGACCATTTCGCTAAGTGATATTTTTTCTTGTGTCCGTCTCCTTCCCAATAAACTTAGATCTTATGATATCTAGTTTTTTTAGTACCCCTTTAGGTATCTCAAAGAAGGACATCATGAAAATTGGGGAGATTACTCAAGACCGCATTTAGGAGTACTAATCTACCTCCTGCGGACATGTGTTTAGCTTTCCAAGCACTCAACTTTTTCTCAAATCTCTCTATTACTCCATTCCATTCGCTATTTCTTAGCTTCCTGTGGATCATAGGGATTCCAAGATATTTGAATGGCATGGAGCCTAACTCACAACCGAACAATTGTGTATAATGTTGTTCATAGTGCTGTGCCTCTCCGAAACAGAAGATTTCACTCTTATGAAAGTTAATCTTCAACCCCGATAATTGTTCGAAAACACACAACAGTAGTTTCATATTCTTCGTTTGTTCTAAGTTGTGATCTAAAAAGATGATGGTGTCATCTGCATATTGGAGATAGAGAGACCATCATCTACTAGGTGGGGCACTACTCCTTCAAACTGCCCATCCTCTTTTGCTCTCTGTATCATCACAGCTAGCATGTCTGCTACGAGGTTGAAGAGGATGGGAGAAAGCGGGTCGCCTTGTCTCAGACCTTTATGAGTTTGAAAGTAGGACCCAAGATCATCATTGACTTTTATTCCCACATGTCCGCCGGATACAAAATTATCAATCCATTGGCACCATGTGGGAGAAAAACCTTTCATGCGTAAGGTTTGTTGCAGAAAACTCCATTTTACTTTGTCATATGCCTTTCGAAGTCAATCTTTAGAACGACTCCATTTTGCTTACGTCTGTGTAACTCATGAATGGTTTCATGCAGAATGATTACGCCCTCCATTATGTTACGCCCAGACATAAACGCCGTCTGAGTAGGCCTAATGACTCGGTCTGCCACTAACCCAATCCTATTTGTGGCTACTTTAGTCAGTATTTTGAAGCTGACATTTAGCAAACAAATGGGACGATACTCTTGTATCCTTATAGCCGATTCCTTCTTGGGTAGAAGAGTAATTACCCCCCGAAGTTAAGGCTGTAAGTGGTCAGGTGACCTCCATGAAAATCCTCAAATAAAGCAATAAGATCTGTCTTGATAACTTCCCAAAAAACTTGGTAGAATTCAGCTGGGAAGCCATCCGGTCCTGGAGCTTTATTATGCTCCATCTGGAAGATCGCTCGCTTTATTTCTTCCTCCGTAAATGGAGATGTGAGAATTTCATTTTCTAGCTCACTGACTTGAGGTATATCACTGGTCCTTGACTCGTCCAGAGTTATGTGAGTATTGTCTGGTTTGCCAAAGAGACCTTTGTAGTATTTGGTGATATTTTTTGAGGTTGACATCTCCGACAATTGTGCCCTCCTCTTGCTCAAGTTTGTATATGCGCTTTTCCTCCTATGTTTGCCATTTGCTACTAGATGAAAATATTGGGTATTACTATCCCCTTCTAGTAGGTCTTTGACTTTTGCTCTCTGGTACCATTTGAGCTCTTCTTCTCTTAGGATGTGAACTAGCCGTTCATTGAGAAAATGTTTCATGGCTAGTTCATTCGGCGTTAACTGCGTATGTTCCGCCTTTTTGTCTAGCTCATCTATGAGTAAATTGAGCTGAGACTTCTCCTTTCTGATGATTCCTGCTGTATGTGCCGCCCAACCCCGTAGATGTTGGCGAACAGCCCGGATTTTGTTTTGCCAGCGTTGCATCGCATTAGCACCTTTGGTCTCTCTATGCCATATATTGGTTACCATATCAAAGAAACCATCTCTGAAAACCAACCCAATTCAAATTTGAATTGTTTATAGCCTTCGTTCGCTACAGACTCTCCAGTGTGTAAGCAAAGGAGTATGGTCTGATGTTGAGCGATCTAGAGCTTCGACAGTTACCTTAGGATATTTGGATTCCCACTCCGTACTCATAAGAACCCTATCAAGTTTCTCAAAAGTTGGGGGGTCTAATTCATTAGCCCAGGTAAACTGTCGCCCTGTCATCTCGATTTCCCGTAATTCCAAAGTCTCAATTATGGAGTTGAAAAGACGGGGCCATCGCGGGCAAAAGTTGTCGTTACTCTTATCAGAGGGGTATCGCATAATATTATAGTCCCCTCCGATAATCATCGGGTATGTCTCGGCACTGCACACATTGGCCAATTTAGTGAGAAACTGAGGTTTTAGGTCATCTTGTGCAGGCCCATACACCGCATACAACGCCCATGTGAAACCATCACTTTTATTTTTTAAAAGGAATTTAGAGTAAAAATCCCCTTCTGCAATGGCTCCAACATCGAAGACAGTCATGTTAACACCTAAAATCATCCCACCCGACCTGCCTCTAGGTGGCATGACATGCCATAGGTAATCCATACCCCCCCCAAAATGCTTGAGTAAAGAATTTCCTTATGGCAATAAAATCTAGGTGCTGTTGTTTAGCTAAGTTAGACATATAATTATGTTTAGCCAAGTCTCCCAGACCTCTGCTATTCCAGAAGACACCCTTCATTTTAAAACAATTTTTGAAGGGGTCGTAGGCTTTTTTCGGTGATTAACCGAGCCATTGCTTTTATGGGAGGTGCTTTTTTTCCTCCGAGGTACAGGACTTAGATCGCAGAGAATGTGATCGTTGCCCTCGTCAGAGAGATCATGATTAAGATCTCTACAAATGTACCCAAGGGAGTTATTTAAATCATCATCTGAAACAGCCCCCTCATGATCAATGAGGCACGGGGCTTGTTTTCCTTTATTGTTAGTTCTATTATTTTTTCTTAGAAGCTAGAGACAACCTATCAATTTCAATATTCTTAAGAGAAACAACAGATCGATTGATTAAATCCTGGTCTCTACCTAAAGAAACACCTAAATTATGAGTTTTAGAAATAATAGAACTAGTGGGGAAAGCGGTGAAGGAAGTACCTGTTTCCAGATTTTTCTTTGCCGCTATGCGTGCTGCCCGGGACAGCGTATCCTCATCGTTCCCTGGACGTAGGCTAGAGCGTGTCACACCCATCTCTCCCGGGATATGGAGTCGGGAAGGACATGTATCCCCTTCTCTTGACTGCCTAAGTAAGGCCTCCACCATCTCCGCGTTCTTCCCATTCGCCTTGATCCCGAGACCCTTGCAGCGAGCTTGAAGTTCCCGACGTGGAAGGGCAAGCAACCCTTCCTCATCATCGCTTTGTCGCCCGAGTTATGCTTAGCAGCGACGCCACCACCCGCGGCACCGGCTCGGTCTACCGTCGGAGATGGCGCGAACGGAAGCCTCAGCCGGCGCAATGTCCAATTCTCCCGGGACTGCAGCAGTAGCCGGCGACGTCCCCGCCGCAGGCGGCGCACCCGTCATCACCGACGCCGTCGCCGCGCCGGGCGGTGCGCCCATGGGCGCCGCGTGCAGCATAGACCCCGGAGTGGCTGCGCCGCCCGGTGGTGGAGTCGCCACGGCCGGCGCCATCACCACGTCGGACGCCGCGGGCAGCGGAGACACCGTAGTGGCTGCGCCACCCGGTGGTGTAGTCGCCACGGCCGACGCCGTCACCACGTCGGACGCCGCGTGCAGCGGAGACTCCGTAGTGGCTGCGCCACCCAGTGGTGGAGTCGCCACGGCCGACGCCGTCACCACGTCGGACGCCGCGTGCAGCGGAGACTCCGTAGTGGCTGCGCCACCCAGAGGTGTAACCGCCACAGCAGCAGGTCGGCGGCAACGCTGTACGCAGCCCCAGCCGTCCCCCCATCAGCCACCGGCGACCCGGCAGACGTAGGCGCAGCGCCCCCATCAGCCACCGGCGACCCGGCAGACGTAGGCGCAGCGCCCGCGCCGGGGACAAGACCATGTGATGCTTCCTTGCCGCCAGCTGTGAGACGGCCACATCTTCCTCCACCGGAGATATAGGAGCTGCAGCGAGAATCCCCGGCTCGGCATGCACACTGGGATCGTGGCAGCCCCAGACATGCTCTCCCCTGCGGCCCTCCGTTCGGAAAGCGACTCCGCTGCAGCACTCCCCACCATGATTCTCAGAAGACAAATTAGCATGTGAAGTAGAATCCATCTCCTCCCTCTCCCCAAGCTGATCAGAGGGTGGGGGAGCAGAATTTGTATTATTTGGACCCCCTGGTGCCGGTTCATCATCCATGAGATCATCTTCGTCATCATTAAACCCGTCATCATTTTGGAAATCCACCCATGAACCATCTCGGAGTACCTTGTCCGGAGTAAGAAAATAGTGTAGATAGAAGAGCCCATGGCAATATCAACCGAGTCCGGTATCGACTTTACCTCCCATACACCGACGAGAATGCGACAAACATCCATCTTTTTGGTATATTTCATATCCACTTTCAGCGTTGAACCAATGATGGTTCCTATCGCCCACAGCGGGAGATAGTGTCTCAGCTCATAAGGCACTCCATAAACATTTACCCAGGCCTTCTCTAATTCCCGAGAAGGTTCGATGACATGGTTCCACTCCTCAATGATCATGATTCCTTCTCCATCAGCAGTGTGAATGAATTTCATAGCCACCATACGCTGCAATTCCACCATGCACGGAAACGGGACTAGAAATCCGTCTCCATGAGCCACTACCGACCATGACCATTTCACAGGAATGAGTCGAGTGAGCTCGCGCTTAATAAGCTCTGCAGATATGTCGCCCTCTTTGATGGTAATAAGGGCTGTGGCACTTTCTTTGCGAGGAGCTTTGCCTGCCGCACTATCAAACGGAACCTGGAAGAAGCCCCCATCACCGGCAAAACCACAGAAGCTGGCGCAAGGTTTAGGCCCCAAGTAGATAGGACAGGCGGAAGTGAGGTGAGGCTCCTCGCAAATGTCACAGGCAAGAGTTTCCTGCTCCTTTTGCTTCTTCCCCTTTTCTTTCCCCTCCGGTTGACTAGTGCCTTCGGCGCTCCTCTTCTTGGTCTGCTCCACCTCAGCCGACGGTCGCTGATTTGTGTTGTCAGATGCCTCCGTATCAGCAGTACCGCCTCTGCCCCCGAGACCACGGCCGCCACGACCACGGCTGCCCCGGCCCCGAGCCTCCTGCTGATCACCGTGGTCGACCCGGCCATGGTCGCCGCCACGGCCGCCGCCACGGCCATGTCGCCACCCACGGCCACCGGCCACACGGCCTTGGTCTCCGCCATGGCCTCCGCCGCCGCGTCCGCGATCGCCACCACGGCCCCGGTCTCCGCGTCCCCTCCCGGGAGTAGTGGCGTGGATGCCCTCGTCGGCCCCTGCCGCCTCTGCCCCCTTCTCCATCACCACGACCTCCGAAGACCCTCCCATCGCCGGAATTCCCACCGCCAGCCATGACCACTTCTGCGTACGATCGGCTAGGGTTGGAGTTGTGTCGTATGCGTGATTGGAGGGCCAGTAGTGCAGCAGGCGGAACACTTGTCCCGGACGGGTTGGGCTGACGAAGCCCACCCGGTGTAGGCCCATTCAAATTTGAATCGGCAGGCGTAATCTTCGGCAGCGAGGAATCAGGATCGACGCGCCGCCGAGGTCCGGTCGCCGCAGCGTCCTTCTGCTGGCGAGACTGGAGTTGTGGAGGAAAGAAATCCCCGATGGTACTCAGCACAGTTCGTCTCGGCCGCGGTAGAGGTCCGCGCCAAGGAAATCCGACCTGCACCAGGAAAGAAGAATTTCACCTTGGTGTAGGTCCCCGGCGTCCTCGCTGGATGGATCGTCTTCGACGTCGAAGGACGGGATAGTGAGGAACCCGCCGTAGCCGCCGGACTTGGCGATATGGCCTGCTGAATCGGTGCTTCATCTTCGTCTGAAGAATCAGACCCTTCCCAGAAGGTGCCTTCGATTGGCCGGGCTTTGCTCGTTGAAGGCGGTCGGAAGCCGAAGATCTTCAGAAAGGTCTCGTCGTCGACATGGTCGTGAGAGTCTTCCTCTTCCTGGCGCAGCAAGTCGCGATGAGCTTTCGCCGCCTGCTTGACTTCCGGCCACTGGAGCGGCGGCCGAGGCACCGGGATGCCTTTCCCCGCCGCGAGCCGATTGCTCATTGGGTCCCCGGAGACACGCCGGCGTCACGCGGACGTCAGCGCTACAGCGCCATGCACGTCGCCGGTCAATCGCCTCTTCCGTAAATTCCGGATCGTCGGCGTCACGCTGGATGTTAACACTTCTCCCTGACACAAGCTATATATGGTTATCCTTTTTTCCGGGCTTCTTTGGTTGCTCTGTACATTTGGGTTTATCTGGATCCCAAAACACGTGAGAATTGGTAGACAACGTATCCTTGTCGCATCTAATTGGTGTGTCTGGGTTTTTAGGGTAGGATGCTTATCATCGGGGAGGACCTGGTGGTCGTAGCTATGGCGAACAGCAGAGAGCGCCCATTGCTGGCGCGCAGGGACAAAGGAATGGTGTTCCGCCTGGGGCTGAACTGCAGATACAAGCTGCTGGAGCACATGGAAGTGTGCAGGCACAAGCACAGGAAGTGCAGGCGCAAATGCAGGGCAATCAGCCTGGGACGGGTGTGCCTGATCAACCTGTGCATGATCCGACGCATACCAATGTGTTTAATGCTCAGGAAAATGTGGATGGCAGCCAGCTGAACATGGAACAACCGCCTGTGCCAGGGGTTTTTCTCAAGGAAAAGGCAGGAAAAGTTGCAGCAGGTGAGGGAGTGCCAGGTGTGAAGAAGGAAAAAGAAAAGCCGAAATTTTGTTTTCGTTGTTTCAAGCCTGGGCACAAGAAGGAAGACTGTACTGCTGACATCTTGTGTGGGATTTGTCTTAGTACAGAGCATCTCACAATGAAGTGTACAGTGTACAAAAATCCAAGACAGCTTGCACATGCTTGTGGCTATGAAGTTGACGGGTTGGGCTTCCACCACATTCCACACGCACCGCTGCCCAATGTCAAAAATGACAACAAGATTGCTTTGGTGAGGGTGGAAGGAGGATCTATTTCCATTCCATTGCTGGTCCAAGAATTAGCACGGCTAATCCCAGAAAAGTGGAATTGGCAGGTAAACCAACTGGAAAGGAATACTTATGTGGTGCCTTTTCCTACCAAAGCAGACTTGCAGCGGTCAGTGGCTTTTGGAAAGGCGGATATAAAGGAACATGGTGTCAGCCTTCACTTTGAGGAATGGAAAGAAGAAGATGAAGGTGATGAACTGGATACCGTGTGGGTGAGGGTATTCAGGCTGCCCACTAAGCTACGTGAGTACCCGGTGTTCTGGGCGATTGGGTCCATGTTGGGGGCGACACAAGCTGTAGATATGACGGCTACTATTGACAACAACTATGGGCGTGTTAATGTAGCGGTGTTGAATGTCAGCCGTGTGCCAAGAAAACTGGATGTTGTCATAGGGAAAAGGTTCTACGTCGTAAACCTCCAGGTGGAAGGACGTGACCCTGAACTTCTTAATGATAACATGGAGGTCGATGCGGGCGACAAGGATGGACATGATCAGGATGGGAAATATGGGAATCAAGACAAAGATGGAAAGGATGATGGAGATAAAGAAAAGGAGTCCAGAGAAAAGCAAGAGAAAAGGAATGGTTCTCAGCCTATTAACCAAGAGCAGCAAGCAGATGGCTCTAAAAAAGCTAGTGAAGCTGTGATGGTGGATGAGGTTGACGACATAGAGGATGATCAAAACATGATGAGAGCATCAAAATATCCAAGTAGTTATCTCAATCCCAACTTATATTTAAAGCATATCTTAAACTTTGAAAATGAAGTCTGTGATTGGGGTAACAATGTATCTCTCAATAATGTTGATCATACTTCCTCTTTTTCTCCTGTATATGCAGTTGGTTCTGATTTTCAGGCGATTGAGAATATTCAGGGAATGAGTTGGGCTTCTGATCTACATGCAGGCCTGAGGGAGGCCTGTGCCCAGGTCAGCGTGCAGCCCACTCTTGCGCAGGCTGCCACAGGAATGACCTCTGCTGGGCTGCAGATGGACGCGGTCCCTGCCGCTTCTGTCGGGCTGCAGACGGACAATAGGCTGCCATGTGCACTGAGTGGCGAGATGCTGTCTGCACCGCTGAGCGGAGCACAGACTAAGGTTGTGTCGGGCTCAAGCAAAGCAAAGTCCGAGGAAGCAGACAAGAAGCTACAGAGCATGATGCTGCTACCGGAGATGGTGAATACGCCGAAGAAAATAGGGAAACGCCGAGGAAGCTCCGCTGATGATAACCTGCTGGAAAGAGCGGAAAGGCTGAAGGCGAAAAGGAACCTTGACTTCGCTGAAGGTACAAGCAATTCCATCTTATCCCTCTCAGACTCTAAAATAGCATCCAATATTAGGTCTTTAGGAGTATCGATGGGGGCAGATTGTTTAAAGGGAGTGACCTGCATTAAGAATCTAGAGATTGATAGGTTGTCTGTGATGCCAAAGAAAAAACAAACATTGATTGTTGATAATGATTTTGAGAACACTGATGATGACAATGATGATGGGTTAGACTTTCTCACTCTAGGAAACCTATGTGGTGACTTGACTGAGGAAAACATGGGAGAAGACAGTAGTCATTCCTTGAATGACTTTAAAGCTGTCCCCAGAAGAAAAAAAGCTAACTCACATAGAAAGAATAAAGAAAAGGCTTCTGTACAAAAAGTAAAAAAACTACAAACATCTAGATGAAAGGTATCTTCTGGAATAGCAGAGGTCTTCGAGACTTGGCTAAATCATTATTTCTAGCAGATACATCTCTGGATCAGCACCTGGATTTAATTGCTCTCCTAGAAACAGGACGAGATGATTTCACAGAAGCTGAATTAAAACATTTTTGTGGTGGAAGGAATTTTTTATGGAGTTGGACTTCACCTAGAGGTAGGTCGGGGGGAATTCTTGTGGGAGTAAACCTTGATGCTTATGACATAGGGGAAATTTCGCATGGTGATTTCTATATTAAATTTAAATTAAAAAATAAGACTGATGGTTATGAATGGATTCTTATAGCTGTATATGGTGCTGCACAAAATGAGTACAAGGAAATGTTCCTTACTGAGTTGGTGCACACTTGCAGAATTGAAAATCTACCTTTGGTGGTGGGAGGAGATTTCAATATTATAAGGAATCCAAGTGAAAAGAATAATGATAGATATGATGATCGCTGGCCTTTTCTGTTTAATGCTGTCATTAATGGTCTGGATTTAAGAGAACTTAATCTTGTTGGAAGGCAATTCACATGGGCAAATAATTTACCTGTGCCAACCTTCGAACGTTTGGATAGAGTTCTTATAAGTACAGATTGGGATTTAAAATATCCAAAAGCAACAGTGGAAGCACTAAATAGAGATATTTCTGACCATACTCCTTTACTACTGAATACTGGAGATCCCACTCACAGCTCAAAGCATATGTTCAAATTTGAACTTGGCTGGCTCATGAGAGATGGATTCTACGACCTAGTAAAGGAGGTATGGCAAAAGGAAAATAGAGGTCATTCAGCTTTACAAAAATGGCAATATAAGATAAGAAGACTAAGGCAATTTTTGAGGGGTTGGGCAAAGAATACAAGTGGTACATATAAGAAAGAAAAACAAGAAATTCTTGACATAGTTGAACAACTGGACAAAAAAGCCGAAACCACATTGCTACAACCACATGAGGTGGATCTGAAGCAATGTTTAAAGGAAAGGTTAGTCCAATTGTTAAGAGAGGAAGAAATTAAATGGTACCAAAGATCTAAAACGGAGCAGTTATTGAAGGGTGATAGCAATACGAAATACTTCCAATTGGTAGCAAATGGCAGGTACAGAAGAACAAGGATTTTCCAACTAGAGGATGGGGATCAAATCATCCGTGGTGATGAGCAATTGAAATCATATATTACAAAATATTATCAAGGTCTTTTTGGGCCTTCAGATAGTAATGATTTCACATTGATGGAACAACAACAAGATGATATCCCTCAAGTCTCGGCTATGGAAAATGAGCTTCTTACTGACATATTCTCTGAAAGTGAAGTGAAAGAGGCTATTTTTCAAATGAAACACAACAAAGCTCCTGGGCCTGATGGATTTCCTGCTGAATTTTATCAAGCATTTTGGGAATTAATCAAAACAGACTTGATGGCTTTGTTTAGTGACTTTCATAAAGGAAATCTGCCGCTTCATAGCTTAAATTTTGGAGTAATTACTTTGTTACCTAAGCAGAAGGAGGCAACTCATATCAAGCAATTTAGACCTATCTGCCTACTCAATGTGAGTTTTAAGATTTTCACAAAAGTGGCAGTTAATAGGATTACTAAGATTGCAGATAACTTGATAAGGCCTTCTCAAACTGCTTTTATGCCTGGAAGGAATATTATGGAAGGAGTGGTAATTCTACATGAAACAATCCATGAATTACATACTAAAAAAATGAATGGTGTCATTTTAAAGCTAGATTTTGAAAAAGCTTATGACAAAGTTAAATGGCCTTTCCTTCAACAAACTCTAAAGATGAAAGGCTTTTCTGATAGATGGTGTTCATGGATTGAAAGTTTTGTATCTAAAGGTAGTGTGAGAATTAAGGTAAATGATGAGGTAGGAAGATACTTCCAAACAAAGAAGGGACTTAGACAAGGCGACCCTTTGTCTCCAATTTTATTTAACCTGGTAGTGGATATGTTGGCTATTTTGATAGCAAGAGCAAAGGATGAGGGTCAAATTAAAGGATTAGTACCAAATTTAGTAGAGGATGGTTTGTCGATACTTCAATATGCGGATGATACAATTATTTTTATGGAACATGATCTTGAGCAGGCCAAAAACATGAAGCTGCTCTTATGTGCTTTTGAGCAGCTATCTGGCTTGAAGATTAATTTTCATAAGAGTGAAATATTCTGCTATGGAGAGGCCAAAGAACATGAGTATGAGTATACTCAGTTGTTTGGTTGTGATATGGGAGATTATCCTTTCAGATATTTAGGTATTCCTATGCATCATAGGAGACTGAGTAACAAGGATTGGAAAATCATAGAAGATAAGTTTGAAAAGAAGTTGAGTAACTGGAAGGGTAAGCATCTATCATATGGTGGGAGACTTGTGCTTATTAATTCTGTTTTAAGCAGTCTTGCTCTATTTATGTGTTCTTTCTTTGAAATTCCAAAAGGGGTCCTAAAGAAACTAGACTATTATAGATCTAGATTTTTTTGGCAAGGAGATGGACACAAAAAGAAATATAGACTTGCAAAATGGGATATAATTTGCAGGCCAAAGGACCAAGGGGGTTTAGGCATCATTGATCTTGAGGTACAAAACAAGTGCTTACTAAGCAAATGGTTATATAAACTCATTAATGAGGAGGGACTATGGCAACAAGTGTTAAAGAATAAGTATCTAAATAATAAAACGTTGTCTCAAGTACATTCTAAACCTGGTGATTCACATTTCTGGTCAGGTCTGATGAGTGTTAAAGAACAATTTTTGTATTTTGGTTCTTTTACCGTGAAAGATGGCACTCAGACCAGATTTTGGGAGGATAAGTGGCTGGGTGATAGTACTTTAAGAGATCAGTATCCTATTCTTTACAATATAGTCAGAAAGAGAAGTGATACGGTGTCTAATGTTATGAGCTCAATCCCATTAAACATCTCTTTTAGGAGAGCTTTGGTGGGAGACAAGCTGGAAGCCTGGCATAATCTTGTGAATAAATACTCGATGTACAATTAATTGATGAGCCTGATTCTTTCAAGTGTCTTTAAACCAAAGCGGGAAGTTTACGGTTCAATCGATGTACGGAGCAATTTTAGACACAAACGTTGTTGCTAACAATAGATACCTGTGGAAAATTAAAGTGCCTTTAAAGATTAAAGTTTTTCTTTGGTTCTTGCATAAGGAGGTTATACTTACCAAGGATAATCTAGCTAGAAGAAACTGGAATGGAAACCACAAATGTTGTTTTTGTAGTAATTTGGAAACTATACAACATCTCTTTTTCGATTGCAGTTTTGCTAGATTAATTTGGAGATTAATTGAGTTGTCTTTTGGGTTTAAACCACCGACTAGTGTTGCTAATATGTTTGGTAATTGGATTGGTGGGTTCCAGCCCAAGGATAGGGGACAAATGCTAGTTGGAATCGGTGCCATTTGTTGGGCAATATGGCTAAGCCGAAACGATATTGTATTTGACAAAAAACAAATTCTAACTCCTATGCAGGTAATCTACAGGGGAACGTACTGGATGAGAACATGGTCACTTTTCCAGAAGGAGGACGGGCGAACGTCTTTACTAAGGGCATGCCGACTCTTGGAGGTAGTGACAATGGATATCTTCGCCAAACATGGGTGGAAGTTTAGTAATAGGTTGTGTTAAAAGGAACTTTTTACTATCTTCTTGCCATTTGTTCGGCAAATCATCATTTGTCCTACGTGATAGACGGAGTCTACACATAGTTGAGTTTTGTAATAATGAACGGCTAAATACATCAAGTGATGTAGAGGCCGGGATATTTTCATTTGCTTGATGAAATAAAATTCCCTTTATCTAAAAAGTAAAACTTTCAGGTGCTATTTTTTTATTATAAAAGCGGTGGCATGCTAAATATAAGTGGCCCGCCATTGGCGTGTACCGCTCATTATGGGCCCAATTCCTAAACTAAGGCCCATTAATGACTCAACCATCGAACAAATGCATATACATACCTCAAAGGGAAACTCTACTGCACTCGCGCTCGGCCCGTGGCCTGTCTCGGGCGTGGGCCGTCCAGCAGAAGAGGATAGGAGTGAAAGGGGTCTTGGTCTAATGGTTAAGACATCTGAGTAACACCTTTTAGGTCCTGGGTTCGACTCTTTGTGGGAGCGAATTTCCAAGAATTTAACAGTATTTGTGCTTTCAGCGGTAGGCGACGCTCCCGTTGACAGCGAGGCGCCAGCGGTGACTTCGTATCTCTAGATTTGCCGGCTCAGTCTTCGAAGATACTCATAAGAGTAGGGTTTACGTACGTGTGTTCATAGAGTGAGTGTGCGTGCGCTGTGAGTGTCTGAGTTGTTCTGTGTAATTAAAAAAAATAGCAGAAGAGGATAGGGAGGGAGAGGCGGCACGACCGGAGAGAGAGAAAGAGCGGTGGCGCACGGAGACGGGGTTGAGGTGGCCAGGGCTGGAGGCGGTGGCGGAGCCGATGGAGGTGCGTGCGGTGCGCCTCCGATGCTGCGCCGCGGGAGGTGGATTTCTTGTGAATAAACTTTACCAAAACTAAAAGAGTGAAAGATTTCTTGTGAATAAATTTTACCAAACTCATGATTTTCGGTTTTCCAGATAAAGTGCCGAAAGAGAAAATAAATAAATAACGTGAATAGAATAAAGCCAGACTTTCTTCTCCACTCCAGCAGAAAAGATTTTCGCACCCGTGACTCCTTCATGGCCTCGCCCTGCCACCGTAAAGCAGAGCCGGTAGGTACTGTTCTTGTTTGCAGAGAGAGTTGCCTTTTTCAATTTTGCTCGAGTAGTCTTTTCGCTCCGATGCTCGAGCACTTGGACGGACCATCAACAACAGCCTGCTGCTCTGCTGCAAGACTGCAAGAGAGACAGCTATCCGAAAAAAGAAAAGAAAAAACAAATGAAACCGTGGTGCTTCTGCTAGAAGCCAACAGACAACCAAGAACACGGCGCTGCTTCTGCTGGCCACCCCACCATTACCCCCACCACCATCCACCGCGAGCTCCCGCTGCCCGCCGTTGCCTGGATCCGGAGTTGCAGATCGGCTTGTCGAGCTCGCACCCCTTCCCTGTTGCTCCCATTTCCATCCTCCGCTCAGCAGAGTAGAGCAGAGCAGAGCAGAGAGAGCAATCAATGTCGTCCTCCTCTCTCTCCTCCTCGGCGACCTCGTCGGCGCATCCCGGCGGCCGTTGAAGGCGCTGCGCAGGGCCAGGGGAGAACACCCCGGTGTGCTCGGAGCATAGTCCGGCTCCGGCGTGCTCCTCCTTCGGCGGGCGAGCAGATGAGGAAGCGTAAGTCGCCTCCTCCTTGTCCGACGATGAGCAAACAGCGCCGCGTCGAATCGGCTGCTTCTTCTTCTGCCTTCCCTCCGCCGACGGATCTTGAAAAGAAGGTTAAGCGGCTCGAGCTGGAGCTGATGGCGAAGAGAGAGGACCGTGGCCGCCTCGAGGTTGAGCTGGAGATGGAGCCGGTGCTGGAGGAGGCACTCTCTGACGCGGCTAGCCAAAACGCCATGGAGATGGAGGAACTCCGGCTCTTCGCCGGAGGAGCACGATCTGCCGAAGCTTACCTGCATCAGCTGTTGGCTCATGGAAGGAAGATTATGCAGCGCCAATCGGAGTTTCAGGCGTTGCGAAAGAAACAAGCCCGCCTCAGAAGAAAGGTCGCGGACGAGATTGCCATCAAATCCGATGAGCTGGACGCGGCGAGGGAGGAGCTCCGACTGGTCGCAGAGGAACGCTTGGCCGAGGTCGTCCGACGGCACGCCAAGGAGCTCGAGGCGGCGAGAGACGCCATCTCCAGGCTCAATGACGAGCTCCGGCTGGCGAAAGAAGCACACGCCAAGGATCTTGAAGCGGCGACAAGCCGAGGAGCTTCAGCGCGTGGCTGCCTAGCACGAGGACAAGGTCATCTCACTGCTACCGCCAGAGGAGGCCGAGGCTGAGGACTGATGGCTGGCGGTGTTATTAGGATAATCATTTTGGTAAGTTTATTTCAAGCTGTTGTCCTTCTTCTTGTTATTTTGGCTTCCTACTGTTATTGAGTACAAACTGCTAGAATTCACAATACTATTTGTTTTCTTGTGTCATTGGCAGTCCTTTTATATTGGCTCTTCTTTGGTGTTATTGTTGAGTAAGGGAATACATGTCCTGATTTAGAATTTCAGCCACTATTATTTGATTCAATAAGAAAAAAAAATGCATGTTTCTATTTTCTGTTTGGGGAATGGAGAAAGCATTATGTTTTAGTGTTAATATTGAGTAAGGGAACTGTCCCCATGGACTTCAATTTCCTGAAACTGTCCGTGGAGCTGTTGGTTTGATTTTGCTGGGCTAAATCTTAATTAGGAGAAACTTTGAATGGTATCCTCGTCAAAAATTGGGGTATTGTGATTCTTGCACTGATGGTGTTACAAGATTTTTTTTCTTGTGCTTCTCTTTTCTGGGTCATGTTGAAATGGTCATACTACTATTAAGAAAAAAAAAATCTGTCTATCTGAACCAGTTCGTTTTATCTTGTTCACTCTACTTAGAATAAGATGTTTTCATGTTTAGTTCAGTTTACTATATTGTGTATTTTGAGAAATCGCTATATTAAAATCATATTGGAAAGGTGAGGCAAGCAATGCTACTTTAGGTCATTGTTTCTTTTTGTCCTGTGGCTGTACATGGGTCACATGCTAGTGGAGGTTGGTGTATGTAGCCATATGAATGTGCTTCTTGCACTGGTGGTGTTACAAGATAATTTGCTTGTGCTTCTCTCTTATGGGCCATGCGGGAATGGAGAATTGGTTAGACAGTAAAAAATAAATTATTTGTTACTCTGCTTAACCAATTCATTTTATCTAGCTATTTCCTTTCTTGTTGTTATTTATGAGAGATGGTTACATCCACAAGTTTCATTTATGCATGGATTGGTAACTTGTATTAGATTTTGGTACTCACTGCTGTTTGAGTAACGAACAGCTGATTCAATTTCCTGAATTTGCTTTAATTAGATCCTCACCTAACTGTACTTTCGTTTGCTGGGCTAAAGCTTAATTAAGATAAACTTTGAATGCCTATTCATGTTTAGTTCAGTTTGGTTGACTTTGTATTTTGAGAATTCACTGTGCATGTCGTTGTATGCCATCCATCATTTTCTGGTGGCACATTAGTTTTCTTGTGTCATTAGCAGCCCTTTTATTCTTCATCTTCTTTTCATGTCTCTCCTAGAATACAAGTGTTGATTTAGAATTTCAGCCAGGATTATTTGATTCAATAAGAAAAAAAAATGAAGGTTTCTATTTTTTGTTTGGGGAATGGAGAAAGCATTAAGTTTTGGTGTTATTATTTGTTAAGGGAACTTTCCCCATGGACTTCAATTTCCTGAAACTGTCCGTGAAGCTGTTGGTTTTATTTTGCTAGGCTAAAGCTTAATTAGGAGAAACTTTGAATGGTATCCTTGTCAACGAATGTGGTTAAAATGATCTCATTTTATTTATAACTGGAGAATAATAGTTAAACTCATATCGGAAAGGTGAGAGCAGTGCAGCTTGTGACAAAAGATGAAAACGTAGACCATTGTTTCTCTGTGTGTCTTGTGTCTGTACATGGGTTAAATATGCTGCTGCAGGTAGGTGTATTTGGTCATATTCCTGCCATTAAATTTAGAGGTTCTAATAATGGTAATGTGATTTTTGCATTGATGGTGCTACAAGAAAATTTTCTTGTATTCTCTTTATTTATGGTCCTTGTGGAAATGAAGGTATAGTTATACCACAAAGAATAAATTCTGCGTTTATCTGAATCAGTAACTTACTGGGGATTTGGTTTGATTAAAACAGGTGATGAACATGTGGTAGGTGAATCAGAGTGGTTCTTTTGTATGAAACTACTTGGAGGTGGCCAGGAAGTAAGATTTATTTTGTCTACCAAGCTGCATGCAGTAGCCGTTCAGAATCAGATCATCAAGAATTAAGCTGGCTAGATGCTGTTTGGTTGTGGGCGATCTTTTGCTTTAGAACTGGTTTCTTTTGAGACTTTGGTTGCTTATTACATTGCGTTTGTTCGGATCTCAGAACATGTGGGGATTGGTAGAAAACTTGACCTTGTTGCATGTAACTGGCCGTGTTTGGGTTACAGGGTTAGGATATGCTAGAAGTAAAACTTTCTGGTGTGAATGCTATGGTTGCATCTTCATGGTGTGCACCCGATGCTTCTCGATCAGATACGTATGTTGTCGTTTGCAGATCGTATTACGGTTTATGTTTGGATTCTGAAAAGGTGTGTTTCGGAATCAGGAAAGTAGAGACGTTTTGGAAACTGGTGGTTGTCTTCTGAAGCTGGTCGCAGTGTGTGTCGTTCTTGTTCGTTCAGGCGACTTTGGTTTGTGCCCTTACGCTTGTGACAGGTGCACATGAGATCTATTCAGATCCAAATCATTTTCCGCTAGGAGTATTGTGCATTACTCCATTATTGTCTGGAGCATCAAAACTAGCACTAGTGATTTTCGCTTGCTTGCATTGCAAACGCGTATGTAAACACCAACGCGTTTACATTGCTTTCGCGCGGGGGGAAAGAAAGAGAGGCGAGACCGCGAGGCGACGCGGGCGGGCGACCCGGCCGGCGGTGAATCAAGGGCGGCTCCCCTCCCCTCCGGCGACCTCTCCGGCGCCGGTGGGTGGGGGGAGCTGGCCTCCCGCGCGTCCGGGCGAGTTACCTGCTATGATGGGGGCAAATCCCTTTTCTCCATGGTTAGAGTTAGGGTTCCTCCAAGGCGGCGGGTTGGGTGGAGAAGGCGGTGTCGTCGATAGCCTCGATGATGGCGGCAACTTCCCTGACCAGACGAATTGGAGGATTTGGTGTCAAGTCGGCGATGGCGAAGTGGAGGCGACGTCACCGACAAAGTTGAATAAGGCACTCCAGCTTTTACTCCATGGCGTGGAGGTCAGGTATGGCCGAGACGCAGGGCTAATGAGTTTCAGTCTAGGCGGAGTCCTAGTTTGGTTCAGTGTTTGGGTCCGAGTCTGGTTTTGTAGGATCAAGATTCTTCGTTCCTCGTTGGTTCGATTGGTCTCCTTTGTTCTTCTACTCCTGTTCGCTGGTGTGTGTGTCGGATGCGGCGAAGATTATCTGTACCTCCATGGCTTGAAGCAAGGCGACGGCCGAAGTGCTTTCAGATCGAATTTTATTTCGTGTTCAATCCGTTTTGGAGATAGTTTCAAGATGGTGCATGTTACGGCTTTTTCAAAGTTTGTCCCCTTGGCTTTCGGTGGAGGAGTTGATGATCGACATCGGATTCGGATGTTCCTGGTTGATTCATGGAGTGGTTGCGGAGGCTTTTTCTGGTTCGATCTGAGGAAGAAGATGAATAGTAACAAGGCATGGTTTGTAGGTTCTTATTTTTGCAAGGCCTTGGTTGTAATAGGGGATGTAATCTGTTTTCATTCTTAATATATTTCCCCTTTCGCAAAAAAAAAAAGTAAACACCAACAGCTGGATTAATTAGGATTGACTTGGATGAGCTTCATCACAGCCTACGAGGCCGTTTGCTGTTCTGTTCTGGATGCGGAGTAGAACTAGAACTGCGGTGGCTGGCTTCAGAGTAAGAGCAAGGCCAATAAGGCTTGTCTGGTCGCCGATCCAGCTCTCCACGCGCCCACCCACGCGCCAACATCGCCCAACAACGCGCCGGTCGAACGCCATCTGATGGGTCCCACTTTATCTTCCCAGCCTCCTCCTCCACCCCGACCAGAGACGCGAGAGACTACGCCATGCTCACGGCTGCCTAGGCACGCGCGTCGCGCGGAGCTTGCCATGGCCTCGCCCACCAGGCCAATCGCGCCCGCGCCGACATCAAGCTCTCAATCCTCCGCCCATGCCGGTCCTCGGCTGCCTCCCCACGCGCACCCGCCCGCCGCTGCTCTTCCTCTGCAGCTTCGCCGCAGCCGACGACGCCGACGTCCCCTCCCCCGTGGGCAGCCTCGCCGGCGCCGGAGCAGAGGAGAACTCCCGCCGCATCGCCGAGATCCTCTCCAGCGGACGCGCCGTCGACTGAGCTCGCCGTCGACTGAGCTCCCCACCTCCCTTCACTGCACCGTCGACCGAGCTCGCCCAAGCATCGCGCGCTCGACCTCGCGGTGGAGCTACACCTCGCAGCAGCTGCACCCATGGCGGCCGCCCCCCTGGCACTCCTCCAGGGCCGCCCCCGTGTCGGCCGCTGCGGCGACAAAGGCCGAGGATGGGAAGGGCTGCGGCGCGTCCCGAGGAAGGGCAGCGGCGGGATCGGGAAGGTGCACGCCGCCGCGTCTTCTTCGTCGCCGGCGGTGCGTGGCGCGGCGCCGTCCTCGTCGGCGGCCGTGCGACGACGAGTTGCCCAGGGCGCGAGATGCCGGGTGGACCTCGCCGACCTCGCCGCATGCCGTTCTCGCTCCCGAGCCGCGGGGAGCTTGCCGACCTCGCCTCTCACCGCCCGTCGTCGTCGCCGAGCTCCAGAGCTCGCCATCTACTCCGGGCACCTCCGCCCCTTGCTCGCCGTTGCATCTCGCACGGTTCGAGCTCGCAACGCCTGCCATGGAGACCGGACTTCGCGTGATGCCGCCCTGCTCCCGCCGACGGCCGCGCGCTGCTCGAGCCCGTGCTCCGCGGCAGAGAAGGCAACGCGGGGCATAGCGGGCCCAGCACGTGGGGTGGGAGCCTAGGCGAGCGTGCCCAGACGGTCGCGGGCAGGAGCGACGAGCAGCCATTTCTCTCTCCGTTAAAACAATAAACTAACTGAATGTTGGTCGATTCGACCACCATTGGGCTTGCTCTAAGGCATCTCAGAGTAATGGCGCATGGATGCCGTACGGGCGAACAGAAACTCCACACACAGAGACGAGAGATATCCAAGCATTTTTGCTTGGGGATTAATCGAATTAAACGTGACTGTAGAATAGAAGGGAACTCGGGACCCCAGCAGTGGTGGACCGGTCGCCGGGAAAAGGCAAGCTTTGACGGCCGCTCGATCCGTGACAACGTCCATCAGCAGGTCCGTGGAGCCCGGGTCGCACCTCACTTTGAGGGACGTCCCCCCACTTTATCGAACGGCTCTGGATAGGTCACATCATCGAAATCCAAACCTCTAAACCCTAATCCTAACCCCTAAACCCTAATTCTAACCTCTAAACCCTAATCCTGTAACAGCCCCAGTTTTGATTTTCCTACAAAATGTTTGCAAGACATTTTGAGCATGCATGCTGATGCTTCTGTTGCCTTTTCTGAATTTTCGTGGCAGGCTTTCGTATGTGCTTTCTTTGAGAGTTTTAATTGTTTCCAGTTTACTAGTTCACTTTCTCAAGACAATCGTATTATTTGAAATTCTGAAATCCAATGAGCATTCATCGAGCACCTGCTTGCATTACATACATTAAAATACGTGAAGGTTGAAATGTTAATTTTGCTTCCGACCATAGGACTTGGTAGAGTGAAACACAGAGATATTTGAGAGAGGGGACAGCATATACTTCTCATATTCTCAGCAGCTCCATGAACAGTCGTGAGACAGTTTTCTTCTGCTCTCACTCAACTCCAGCAACTTCCTTTCTTATCCAAAACGCAACAGGCTCTTTCATCTTCATCTCAGAACCCATCGGTCACTTTGTTCTCATCCTGCTAGCACACGAATCCTCTTCATCCTTGCCCCTGCATAGCAAACCAAGAACTGGTGCTATCTCCTTCCTGTGCCCATCGCACACTCAATTGAAAAGGGTAAGAGCTGAAATCCCTTGCTCTGTTCTTCTCTGTGTGTAGTGCTCAATAGCTAGGTCAGGAACAGAGCAGCCGTAGCATGCCAAATAGCTCATAATCGTCGCCGTTGCCGCAATTGCGTAGTCCAAGCTCTGATGTCGCTGTTGGGTAGCCTGTCATGTGAAAGCTGATGTTAGTGATAGGCGCCCTGCTAGCAAGTGATTTCTCTTAGGTTTTTGTGAGAAAACAGAGAGCAGTAGTGAAGCTCTGATATTAACAATACTAGTTGGTCGACAAGCTGCAGTCCTAGCTTTTGTTACTTCTCCAGTGCCTATAAGTGCAGGAATAAATAGTTCCACATGGCTTTTGGCAAGACATGAGTAGAATCGTCGACTAGCACCTGCAGTACTAGTTTCACTGTCAGCCTCCGAGCTTTACATCAAAACAGAGCAGGTTTACCTGACTGAAACCATTGCGTATGCTATTCTGTAACTCTAACGCATCTATGCATTTTGTCATGGCCAGACCAACCACTAGCTCTGTACTAGCTCCACTACTAGCCTCATGTTTCAATGAGCGAAATGTTGGGGATGTAGCCTTGTCAGTAATTGTACACGCTGAAATCTCACCATGATTAATTAAGTTCAGCATCTCATAATAAAGAATACTCATGCATGCATATAGATAAATTAGGATTTCAGTTTATATATATTTCAGTGAAGAAAACAGAGCAAGTTCATTGGACTGTGGCACTTTCATTCAGTCATGCTAGTTACCCAAACAGAGCACATATTCAGTTAACTAATCTACATCTGTACTTAGCTATATAGGAACTAATCTTAACCTCTCTATATAGGACACTTGATAGTACTATCTATAAATATTTTGACGCATGGGCCATGTCATACATATTCAGAAATTGAAAGCATATGCTGTCAGTTAGCATACAGTCAAATAATCTTAGCTGAACTAATGTCGATATGAGGACACCAAGAATAATTCTGGAACTAAGCAGATTGTTCATGTTTGAAAACTGAACTAGTAATTGACCAAATAGGAGCCTATTGCACAAGTGAATAATCACTGATCATACATGCATGATCTAGCTGAACAAGTGACGTTTCTAAACTAATTAAAAGTTACTCCATTTACCAAATATATTCATTGTCCTGCATATAAGAGCATTAGAGCTTTATATTCAGAAAGACAAACTATAGTGTTTGTCTGAAATGCTACAGGGCAGCACTTAAACACGCATCATCAGACTTGCTTCTTTCAGTGCATCATGCTTTGACAAAAATGATTTCAATGCATAATTGAATGTTCCAGATTTCTTTGGAGTTTCATTTGCTTCTTTTTAGAGAAGTTATTTATTATGGCTTGTTCTCGCTCGACGCTAGATTGTGACGTGTACGAGCTCGGATCGGAAGCTAGTATAGGAGAGGGGCAGAATCTTGAAGTTGTGAAGTGGAACGACAACAAGCAAGAAGGCAAGTCACACACCAATTGATCATGTATCACCTATCTTCTTTCTTTAGTCCTGGTGCATTATGGAATTGTTGTTAGTTCAGATATGACAATATGGGAAATGTGGTAGAAGTACCGAACCAGTGATTCATGTCAAAAGCCATCCTTTCCACAATGGCCATAATATCAGAATGAAACCTAAGTTTGAGCCTTCATCATTAGGCAGGTGATTTGAACTATAGGTTAAGGTTAATATTGAAGAATTATTTGGGGGTATAATTATGTCATGGGTAATGATGGAGGTATGGATTGGGCTGAGGACATGAGTCTCTGATGTGATTGCGTGCACATGTACCTCAGTGGTTATGTGGCGGATCACGGGACTGTGTCCAAAGCATTTTGAGGAATAGTCAACTGAGGCTTGATAAGAACATAATTCTCGCCCATCCATAGGCCGTTCACTCGGACCTGATTCAGTTATTGTTGTCACTTCACTGACGGTGCATGGGTAGGCCGGGGGTCGTTGGACCAGGCTACGCCATGGGTAGGTCTTCGGATTTTGGCCAGCCTACCACGGTATGACCCATGTAAGCGGACCAGATCACCCTTACCTAGGCCCGGTAAGGAACCGACTGCTAAGATGGACCTCTCTATACCGGGCATGTTGGGGAAATGAAATAGTAGCTTGAGTCATGATATCCCGGCCCCGTACAAGCCGCGGGTGTCTTGTGGGTAAAGTTGGGCAAGCTCTGCAGAGTTGATCTTCAATCATTCGAATGTGTCGTGCTTCCGACAAATGAAGCTATGTTTATGGGTGACACTAGTTTCATGGCAAGGTGGTACTTACTCCTCGTGGTTATGATGGATATGGTTATGGTGGATATGTTATATTGATATCACTTGAGATATAATGTTGAATCATGTTATAAGTGAATAGTGATCTAAATTAATTATGTTGCTTGCATAGCCTAATAGTTTTAGATATATCTTGCACTTATTATCATTCCGTGTGGCTTGTAATGTACTCACTCTTGCTTAAATATGATCAGAGAATGAGCAGTTTGAAGAGAATGTCGCGGGAGACGATACTTACTTCGATGGAGATTATTATGTGTTCTAGGTCTTGTCCGCGCTCGAGCATGTCCTGTGGATTATGTAGTTTAAGGGCCTTTTGAGCTGTTGTTAAATAGTTTAGTGTCTTTCTTGTAAACTTAGTTGAAATACCTTAACTTATGTAAAATCCACTATGGTGTGTAACAAAGTTGGTTTTGTGCTACTTTATGTGCGGCTGACTTCCTGGGCGGTCGCATATAAGGGGATATCTCAGGCTATCCCCACAAATCCAAACCTCTAAACCCTAATCCAAACCTCTAACCCCTAATCCTAACCCCTCTAAACCCTAATCCCAACCACACTAGACCCTAATCCTAACCATCCAATCCCTGGGGGACGTCCCCATAGGGGCACGAGAATGTTTTGCCGCCCTGCACCTGCTCGTCCGCCTCATCTTTTGTGAATATAATGCTGTCGAGGAAGGGGAAGGCAGTAGTGAGGACGAAGATGATTACACGGAGCTAGAGGAAAGAGGGTTGATGGTCTGCTACCCTACTTCCGCCGCGGGATGCTCGGTCACCGCGCTTGCCGGCGAAGAGAATACAAATCGAGGTGTGGTGGAGTGTGTCCTCCTCGTCGCCGTTCTCAGGGCGTGGCCAAAGCGTGGCCCCAGCACGATTGAGCGTGCGGGTGGTCGGTGGAGAGCGGGCTGCCAGCGGCGCGCTGGGGTATGGACCTTTGGTTAGCATCTTAAAAAGTTTGAGGACCCAGATAAATATTTGAGAGTTGGTGAATCCATATGAAAACCTTAGAAAAGTTTGAGGACTCAGATGGACGTTTTGAGAGTTCGTAGACTTTGATGGAACCTAGCAATCGGTTCACGCGGAAAATAAGCTCACACTACTACTAGTACTACTCAATTTTCTAACCTGTTCACTACCAATGTGACGAAGGACACATGCACGCCTAAAGCTTCTTCGCTGCTCTGTTCTCGTTGGATCACAAAATCGATGGAAAGCCGTAAAATCGGTGTTAGTTTTTGTTATTTGCAATTTGATTTTTCTTTTGAAATAAAGATTGTTGAAAACTAGAGAAGGAAAGAAAATTTCTTGTGGGTAATTTTACGAAACTCATGATTTTTAGTTGTCCATAAAAAGTGCCGAAAGAGAAAAGAAATAAATAACTTGAATAGAAAAAGGCCAGACTTTTCTCTCGAGTCTCCACTCACTCCAGCAGACCACGACGACATCTTCCTCCGCTCGCACCCGTGAGTCACTCCCTGAAAGCAGAGCCGGTACACTGTTCTTGTTTGCAGAGAGCAGTTGCGTTTTTCAACTTTTCAATTTTGCTCCAGTAGTCACTTGGCGCGCAAATGCAGCTCCACCAACCTCTAAACCGTGTGCTGGCGCAACCGGTCAGCTCACCTCATCTCCTCGAGCATCGGAGGGAGCACCTGGACCAGCAACAGTAGCCTGCTCTGCTGCAGTGCTACAACGGAAAGATCAAGTCGAAGCTGACCGACGAGCGTCATCTCGTCGAGGATCTGCGCGCCAAGTATGGCATCCCCCAGGTGTACGAGCTGCGCTGCGTAGGAGAGAACACCCCGGCGTGCTCCGTCGGCATCGGCCTGTTCGGCAGGCTGAATCGCAGCCGTTTTACTGTAACGGCTACTTAAAAAAATAACTGCGAACACTGTTGCGGCTGCTGAAGAAATAACTGAAACACTGTAGCGACTGATTCGCAGCTTTATGTACGAGGAGGACACGCTGGAGGCCGGGCGGCGCGCGGCTCTCCCTCCACGAGATGTACGTCTGTCTCCGTGCTGCGATGCTACGGCATCGCGCCGAGCCAGCTGAAGCCCAACGCGTGGCGTCGAGCCGCTGCTCACCGTGTTCAGAACCTTCTTCAACCCAACAGGGACGGGTGGTGCCCACTTCGTCCCCACCACGTACCAACGGCTCTGTCAGCAAGACGCACTACCGGCCGGACTGGAGGTCGCGCTTCTTCGTCGTCCACGGCGCCATGGCCGTGCCCGACCACCAGGTGGGGCCGGTGCAATTCGAAGGGCGGTGATGGTTTTTTATTTGGACCGGATGTTCACTGCATTGGGGTGTTATTACGATTTTTTTTAGAAATGGGAATATATTTCAATATTCCAGCCTCTGCATCGACCAATGCATGTAGCTGTTCACATAGTTCATTATTACAGCACCACAAGCCCACGAAGGCTCATGCACAAACCAGAATAAGAGTAAACACACTATTGTTCCAAACATACTAAAAAGCGAGTCTATTACTAAAACGCCATCCATTGTTGGCGAAAACCTCCATGACAGCTGTTTCAAGCACACGGCATCCCCACATTATTTGGGGCCGGTCCTCCTCCTTTTGCAAGAGTGTCCAGAAACGAATCCAGTACGTTCCTCTGAAGATAACCTGCATAGAAGTAACAGCTTGCATGGTGTTATTAGGCGACGCTGAGGCATTCAACTTCCATTCTTCGGATCATGAAGCTGATTTCGTGCCAGGAGAAATATCAAATGTGCTGCATTTGTAAATGTGCAACTGTATGTCCTGAATTTGTAAATGTAAACTGGCTACATCTGTGGTAGTTCCTGTACATCAGAACTCTGTTTTAAGTTTGCAACCTATACTCTGTATGAGAACTATTACACGTTTGGCTTACAGTAACATATCTGGTAGAAACCAACCTCTCCGTGCAAACTATAGAAACTTCAATCTGAGCCACACGATGTTGATCCAAGGGGACGCCTTTGCAAATCACCCCTTCCACCTCCCCTGAGCGCCCCTCTTAGATCAACATCGTGTGACTCAGATTGAAGTTTCTATAGTTTGCACGGAGAGGTTGGTTTCTACCAGATATGTTCCCGTTGGCTTACTTGCAGGCTATAAGCTTTATTGAAAATAAATGCCTCTGTTTCATTTTGTATCCGGATATGTGACAGAAACATGCATGACAGCCTGTGTGTAGTCCTACAACTCAAATTGAAATCCTGCAGTAACTTAAACATCATGAGCCTCCTACTATCCTCTTTTCTTTTCACTTTTGGAAGGACATGAACATCCTGCTCGTTATAGAGGAACCTGCATAGCTAACCCATGTCCCCCGTGCTAGCTGGCCCTGAAAACTGATCCGGGTGTGTGGGTGATCTGCTGCTTCAAGTTCGGAAGAGGAAACCTTCGGGCACGTCACTGAGGTAGTAATTGAGCTGCTCGAGTCCGGAACAATGGCTGGTGGCGTCGGGGCACCGGGGTGACTGGATGTCATCATCCAACAAGAAGTGCGTCGCGTACTCAGCAGCCATTTTCGCCGACGAAGTCGTTGCAGGCCGTGCCAATGGCTGGCGCGCCGGTGACGAAGCTGTCGTCTGCCGCCGGTGTGTAGAGTAGTGAACTGCCGGCGGCCACGTCCGTGGATGCGTACCCGACCGGCACGACGGCGTGGCGTGAACAGTCGTCGTCAGCGCCGCACAGATTGGGCCAGACGTCGTTGGCACCGGCATTGCTGCCCGCAGCTTGTTGCCTGGGGTACACGTAGTCGTAGTTTGCGTCACCGATGGAGTTGAACCCCATGCCACCAATAGCTGCTGGTTCGCTGGTTAAGTTGCTGCCTCTGCCGACGGCGAGGCGCTGGGTGGGTGGGTAGTAGGCGCAGCTGCCGGACACGTCAGGGGAGCCGTCCATGTTTCACATCAGGGTCATATTGGGCAAGCCGACGTGGGCATTGGCATTGCTCTGGAGGCCGTTCATGTTCACACTAATGTAGCTGTCAATGCACGGAAAGCTGCTGATGTACCCAGGAGGGAGCACCAAGGCGTCTTGCCGCTGATGGTACTGGTGGCCGTTCCCATGTCCGCCGACACTGCCCAGCTGCGTCTGCGTCTGGTACTGTTGGTCACAGCGATCGGCCGGCATCTACATCCCGTACTCTTGGCCGCCGATGTTCACGTCGCCGCCGGTAATGCTCTGCACGCCGCCAGAGCTCATCGACCCGGAGGACTGCGTCGGCGTGTCGTCCTTGAGCGGCGGCAGCGACTCTACGCCATCTCACATGAGCTCCTCGATCCACGCGTCCACGTCCTCCACCTCGTCCGCCACACGAACGGGACGATGACGCCCACGTCACCGCCGTCGTCCGCGGGCACACCCAGCGCCCTCGTCCTCTCCTCCGCGGCCCGTAACACGGCGTCGAGGGACGCGAGCCACGCCGTCAAGGAATGCGAGCGTCTCCCGCGGGTCAAGCGCGTGCGGGACGGCGCGCCCGGTCCAGCCTAGCCTCCTCCCGCCGCAGCTCCACCACCTTCATCACTGCTTTCATGGATCCATCAAGTGGGCCTACACCGCCGCTTTTATGTTGTCATTTCTCCCCTAGTGGGCCGCTCTACGACATTGTGTCCCAGACTGGTTGCAATGGGCTCTTCAGATCCAGCTTGACGGTCTCGTCTACAATACGGGCTCTCAGATCCAGCCCACGAAGCACCGTCAAGGAGCGTCGTGGGGTCAAGGACGTGGGTCCCGCGTTGAACACGTGTCTTTAGCCACGGGCAACAAAAATAAGTGACGAAAATACTTTAATTTGATAGTGGGCCCTGGGAGCTTGATACGTCCGCCCCAGGGGCGTTTTGCTGTGCACTATGTGGCATTTAACGCGGTCAAACGAAATTAGTGACGAAAATTGTTTGGCGCGGCCCCACGGTGCACGACATGTGGGCCTGCGTGTTTCTTCATGGTGTGCCACATGCCACGACGCGTGGGCAAACGGAATCGTGACAAAATTACTTGACTATGGAACCCATGGTAACTTACATGTGGGCCCACATAGTGCTTCATGGTCTGCCACGTGGCATTTTACGCGGTCAAACCAAATCAGTGACGAAAAATACTTGACCATGGGCCACACAGTGCTTGACATGTGGGCCCACTGAGTGCTTCATGGTCCGCCACTTGGCATTTTACGCGGTCAAACCAAAGCAATCTCGAATAGTACTTGACTGTGGCCCGCTGTATATGACATGTGGGTCCACGGAGGCTTCATGGTGCGCTTGGTGGCACTACAGACGGACGAACGAAATCAGTGACAAAAATTATTTGACCTTGGGCCTCATTGCAAGACACATGGGCCCGCTTTGTTCTTCGTGGTGCGCCACGTGGCACAACACGCGGGCAAACGAAATCAACGGCGCAAAATATACTTGGTCATGAGACCCTCGGCCTCTGACACATGGGACCCTTGTGGCTCTGTAGTGCGTCGCGTGGCTTTGTACGCGGTCAAGCGAAATTTATGACGAAAATAGTTTGACCGTGGGTCTCATGAAGCCTGACATGTGGGGACCGTCTTGCTGACTGGGATGCCACGGAGGCTTGAACCGCCTATGAGGTGGGGTTTATGACGAAAATTGTGGGTCTCTGTTGGTCGTCGTACCCGCAACGTGATTTTTAGTGACGAATCGATCACCCAAAATACACAACCGGTGGCATCGGACAATACTGTTCACTGATTTATACGTTTTTTTCGTCACAAATATGGCTTGTTAGTGACGGACCACGAAAAACATCATAAAGTTGGTCGGAAACGGGAAAAACAGCGAAAATAGTGACAGATCTACAGTAATTTTGTTACAAATCAGCAGATCTATACTAGTGATTAGCCGTGTCTATCATTAGACGCTTCAATATATCAATCATTCCTGTATATCAGTGTGGAGACATGTTCATGAAGTTCCATGAAGTTAGCTAGTATGCTTATTTCAATTGCATTGATGTGCCATTTCATTTCTTACCGAAGTTTTTTATTGATGCAACTACGCCAGAGCTTTGCTAACACATGCAAACATTTTCAGGTATCATTTTGTTCTGGTAAGAACTGATTATAGAACATGTTCCTGAAAAATAGAAGCAAAAAAGACCAAAGATCGACCTGCTATTGAAAACAACACTGTGCACTCAGTGATCCCTAGTCAGTTCATTAACAATAATACAATTCAAGACCATGTAACCTTACATATATGATATATGAGTTGTAAAACTGCCCCCATCAGATAATTCAATGTTTGAGATCGCAAAAATGACTTCCATGCATAAAAAAAAGGTTAAAAAAACACCAAGGTTATAGATTATCCACATATATAGAGAAAGGTTTTCATTCCCAAAGTCTAGATGGGCGTAATTAGTCTTTATGACTTGAAGGGGCACTTCCTTTCACATTTTTTTTTGTGATTACTTCCTTTCACATTTGGTTACGTATGAATATAATATAATATATTGTTGACCAGTAATTGCCATGTGTGGGCTTTAAAACAACCCTTGCGACAAGATAAATAATAGTGGAGAGTAAAATCAGGTACGTAACCAAAACCAGATTGGAGGTTGGGCATACTGAATGCACATGCCCTCTTAACCTCATTGATGTTTAAAATGATGCGTCCATGAATCCAAATATCTTATCCTTGTAAATAAAAATGGTGAGGATGAGCTACAATTGGACCATTTAATATTCAATCAATTCAATATGAAATGAAGTGACAACATCAGATGCTCTACAGAGTGGACCCCTCTTCAAAATTTTTAGGCCTCATTCAAATTACATTAAATTTGAAAGATCTGGATCTAAATGTTATGTCTAACGTACAGGAGACTAGTCGACGACTTCCACAGCTGTTTTTTTATTTGAAATATGCTTCCATTATATCTTTGTCAATCGAAATGGTCAGCACAGGATACAATAGGACTGATTAGTATTCAATCAATTAAGGATGAAATGGAGTTCAACCACTAGATGCTTGAAAGAATGGACCCCTCTTAATTAGAACCTTCATGCTTCATTTAAGTTACAATCAACTTACACGATCTGGATCTAATTTCTGATCTAACGGGCCATTTATTAGTTGTTTACGTCAACTACAGTTGTTTTGAAGGAAAAAATATCCCCCATTACATCTCTTTTGTGAATGAGAGGACCTGTATGTGTGAAGTATGCTTGCTAGCGCATCTACTTATCTGAATTTGAGTGTATCATTCCATTTCGTTTCCAAAGCAAAGAAAGCCCTAAAATAATGCACTAAAATAATCAAGCCCTTTGCATCATGCATAGAAAGCAGCCTAAGTTTCTTATTACAAAATAACAACCTGAAGCGGAATTAGTGTAATATGCCAATTTTTTTAAGAAAAAGATAATTAGTTGATCAACGACTATGGAGTTGAACAAAATTTGTTTTTTTGAACCATTGCTCGGATGGACGATCTGAGACCGTAGATTGAGAAAATGAGGACAGACGAGGAACATCAAAATGTAATCTATGATTGAGTCACCACCCATTGTCCCGAAATGCTCCATGGCCTGGCCAGTACCTCTGCCACATTTGAAATTGTAATATAGTAGGCTCCCAACCCTGAAACGTTATAGATTTATACTCCAAGCAACATCAATACGGCATAACCAAATTACTAAAACAGAGCAGCCATCCTAACTAATGCTATTTCAATAAAATAGCCATCCTAACTAATACATAGAGGTCAAGAGACGACAACCGACACGACCCTTATTTGGCATGGCACAAACGCGCACACTGATGATTATATATCAAAGCACACAGGCATATACTCGTACTAACGTACAACCACTATAATAAAAATGCACTACAACGACGGACCTATATTTACTATAGCTACGGTTCAAAGGAAATCTGTCGCTACAAATGGTCACAGCATTTTTAGGGACGGACAATAAAGTCGTCTGTCACTAAAAATGATTGATGACGTCAGCAATTTGATTTTTAGCGGCGGGTCACTTCGTGGACCGTTGCTAAAAGTACCATCTCATTTTTAGCGGCGGTTCATAAGGTGATCCGTTGCTAAAAATCGATTTTAGAGACGAAAAACTAGGCGCCGAAGAACATCAACAAAGTTCATCGATTTTAGAGACGAAATACTTGCAGGCGCACCAACTCTGAATAATAAGCTTTATTGAAAAATACTGGAATTGTGTCTTCTGTCTCTTTTTTTCCACTTTGTATCTGGAAATGTAACAGAAACATGACAACCTGTGTGTCCTACAAATCAAATTGAAATCCAGCAGCAACAACTAAGTAAACATAAGCCTCCTATTCTCTCTCCTTTTTTCACATTTGAAAAAACATGAACATCCTACTCGTTCTGGTGGGAACCTTCAAATATAGCTAACTCATGTTCCCTGTGCTTGCTGGCCGGAAAACTGATCGGGGGGCATGTGTGGGTGATCTGCTGCTTCAAGTTCGGAAGAGGAAACGTTCGGCCATGTCGCTGAGGTAGTGATTCAGCTGCTGCTCGAGTCCGGAACAATGGCTGGTGGCGTCGGGGCACTGGACGTCACCGTCCGACAACAAGCACTGCGTCTCGTACTCGAAGCCATTTGTCTCCTCGAAGTTGTTGCAGGCCGTGCCAATGGCCCCCGCCGGTGCGCCGCCATTGGCGAAGCTGTCGCTCGAAGCCGCCGGTGTGTAAAATAGTGAACTGCCGGCGGCCACGTCCATGGATGCGTACCCGACCGGCACGGACCAGTCGTCGTCAGCGCCGCGCAGGTTGGGCCAGACATGGTCGTTGGCGCCGGCGTTGCTTCCCGGGGCTTGCTGCGTCTGGAAGCCGGCCATGTCATCCGTGAAGTAGTGGTAGGGACTACTAGCCAAGCTCTGCTTCTGGTATACGTAGCCGTAGTTTGCGTCGTGGATGGACTTGCTGCCCAAGCAAGTGGCTGTTGGTGCGCCGGTGAAGCTGCCGCCGCCGACGGCGAGGAGCTGGGTCGGTGCCGGTGGGTAAGCAAAACCGCCGGCCACGTGCCCGTGTGGCACGAGCGCGTTGCGCGAAGAGTCCATGTTCCGCATCAGGGTCGTATTGAGCAAGCCGACGTGGGCATTGGCGCTGCTCTGGAAGCGGTTCGTGTTCACGGCGTAGCTGCCAATGCACGGGAAGCTGCTGTACTGGGGGACCACCGTTGGCGCGATTGCCAAGGCGTCTTGCCGCTGGTGGCTGTTGCCATGGCCGCCGGGATTGACCGGCATCTGCATGTTGTACTGTTGGTCACCGCCAGTGCCCGGCATCTGCGTCTGCTGGTACTGTGGGACGGCGACGACCGCGTCGCCGCAGGCAACGCTTTGAACGCCGCTTGAGCTCGTCGACCCGGATTGCGTCGTCGCGTTGTCCTTGGGCGGGAGCGGCGCCTCTACGCCGCTCCACATGAGCTCGTCGATCCATGCGTCCATGTCCTCCACCTCGTCCGCCACGAACCGGACGAGGCCGACGTGACGTCGACGTCCTCGCCGCCACCGCCCGGCAGGACCACGACGCCGCCGTCGTGTCCATCATCGGCCGGCGCGCCTGTCCTCCGCGGCGCTCACCGCGACGTCGATGGACGCGAGCAGCGCCTACAGCTCCTCGAGCGCCATGCACTACAACACACGTCGACTGTAGCGGTGGACTAGTAAATACGTAGCGGCGGTTTGTTACGCGGGCCGCCGTTCCAGCAGAGAAGGCGGTACTGTTCACATGAGCCGCCGCTAGAAATTGTTTGTAACGGCGGACTGAAACAGCATCCGCCGCTAGAAATCATTACTAGCGGCGGTTTAGAACTGAACCGCCGCTACAAAACAAGAGACTTGTAGCGGTGGATCTTGTTACAAGCCGCCCCTACAAATTCGTTTGTAGTGGCGGTTCGCGTTTCTAGCCGACGCTTCTCTTCCCTTTGTCCCCACCTTTTCAATTTGTGATTCAAATTGATTATGATTATACGCGATTAAGACGATCTTTATACTAACTGAAACGATATATATTAAACGTGATTAAGGTGACCTAATTACAAATTAAAGTGACCTTTATACATACTTATCGCGATTAAACGCGATTAAGATGAGCTAAACCAAAAGATCCCCGCCTTCTACACGGGGACGCGCCATTCTTCACTCCGGTGTCACCGCCTCGGGCTCCGGCGTCCCGCCATGGGGACGCCGCCTATACTAAACCCTAACCTAAACCAAAAGATCGTGGCGTGGAGGCTGCGTGGTGCTGGCGTCGGCGTGGAGGCGGCGGCGCCGGGGCGGCGACGTGTGGAGCCGGCGTTGGCGTGGAGGCGGCGGCGGCGGGGCTGCGACGTGATAAGTTCGGCCCAGGTAGGGTTGGATGAAAAGCCCGCACCGATCCGGATTCCCCGAATCCCGCAATCTTAGCACCGACAGCCGAAAATACGACGCACCGATCCGGCCTCAGGAGTCCACTAGGGCCCAACGTCCTGAACCTCGACAACCTTAGCACCGTACTCCTGCGCACCCCTCAGGGAAAGGCCCAATCACCCTAAAAGACTAGTCCAATAGGGGAAGGGTGGCTCTCTCTTTTAAGATGGCTTCCTCCTCCCAAGCTAAGTAAGGTGGGATTATCAGAGGCTCACACAGTCGACGCCCGACTACAACTGGGCCTTTGGCCCATTTACTTGTTGCGTCTTTGCCAGCGGGTAATAGTGGAAGATGTCCTCATCATTCTCCCTTTCTTAACAAAGGTCCGGCTCTGATACCAACTGATGTGGACGCACTTGGGTATGCAGCGGATCTTTTGGTGAGAGATGGAGGATAACTTCGATTTGGATGGAGAGACGTTCATGGCCCGGCTACAACCAGCGAGGATGCGCCTTAGCGACCGATACACCAACTCCAGCGATTGTTCGCGTTCTTGTGGAGCACAATCAACCAAACCATGAGGGTAATTCCTGCAAGCAATCGAAGAACAAGCAAGAACAAGATAAACAAGTAACTCAAGAACAATGTGGGGTTCCGAAACAAGTAGAACGGATGGTCTAGTCGATATATGCGTCTACAAGGAAGTAGCAATGGCTAAACTTACAATCAATCAAAACCCAACTGAAAAGTGACGGCTGTGGGGTATATGAGAGGGTGGAGGACGACCTGGACGTTATGGGGGTCGTCCCTCAACCCTAGGACACGCCCCTATTGGGCTCAACTTCATACACAGCCCATCGGACCAAAACTGGACAGAAAATAGTCTCTTTAATAAATTGACGATTGCGCGCGACTCCGGATAGATGTGGGCATGGGGCCGGATCCGTTGCAAAGAAGACTTTATAAGATTTCCATGAAGTCCAAGATCACGTGAATTGGAGTCCGTATGAAGTCGTGGCGGTCGTCTCAATTTGGTGGTTTTCTGCAGTCCGAATCCTCGAGCGCCATGCACTACAACACACGTCCACTGTAGCGGTGGACTAGTAAATACGTAGAGGCGGTTTGTTACGCGGGCCGCCGCTGCAGCAGAGAAGGCAGTACTGTTCACATGATCCGCCACTAGAAATTGTTCGTAGCGGCGGACTGAAACAGCATCCGCCGCTAGAAATCATTACTAGCGGCGGTTTGGAACTGAACTGCCGCTACAAAACAAGAGACTTGTAGCGGCGGATCTTGTTACAAGCCGCCCCTACAAATACGTTTGTAGCGGCGGTTCGTGTTTCCAGCCGCCGCTTCTCTTCCCTCTGTCCCCACCCTTTTTAATTTGTGATTCAAATTGATTATGATTATACGCGATTAAGACGACCTTTATACTAACTGAAACGATATATATATATATATATATATATATATATATACTTATCGCGATTAAACGCGATTAAGGTGACCTAACTACAAACTAAAGTGACCTTTATACATACTTGTCGTAACACTAAAATTCCTGATATTCCGAAGATTAATTATGGAAGTTTCCGAAGACTTGTCTTGCACGTCAAGGATTAGGAGATATGTTCCGATCTCTTTACAAATATAGAAAGTTGAGTTGTAATCGCGCTAGGACTCGATAGGCGGTTATCTGGCATATAAATATTCTTGTACACCCCCGATGAGGAGGGATTTGACACTTTTCGCAACCCTAGCGTGAAGGCTATCAGCATAATCAAGATCTGCACTGGACGTAGGGTTATTATCCTTAGGGAGGCCCGAACCAGTATAAACCTCTGCGTGTTCTTAGATTGATCTCTACTTCCCACGTTGCTCCCACGATCCAAATATCTGCCGAACGCCCCGTTCAGACGGGCTACGACAGAGGCATGCCAGGTAGGGGCGCAGCGTTGAGATTCCGTCAAGAGCACCAGATGGCATCGCTCAACAACATGAAGTTTCCTGTCGGCGCCGAGTTCCGCTTCGGATCGCTCGTGTTCGTCGCCGACGGGGAAGGTGATCTCCAGCAAGCAAACCCGCCAGTTGTGCAGGAGGCACTTCTGGCGGATTCGATGGCCTCATTGCACCTGGCTGAAGAGACGACGGTAGAAGATCACGATGCGCCGCCGCCTGGATCGCAGTGGCCGTTCGGGTTGAAGAACTCGGCGGACGCCTTCCAGGAGGAAGCGTGGGTATCGGGCTCTCCTTCGGGAACCCGTCCGGAAGTGGAATTCGCCTCGAATTCATACTCTGGCTCTGCCCTAGAAGATCAAGTGGTCAAGGCTATCTTGGAAGGACGCTACTTTCCAGGCTTCGGTCTCGGCTTTCCTGGCCGCGATGATGAATCGTGGGCCAGTGATGATTGCCCTGAGATCGGAGAGGATCTGGAAGAGGATGTGGACCCGTCTCGCGAGGTCTGCATGGCTGGACGTGCCAATGATGAGGCGTCCAGCAATGTACGAACCATTGGCTCCATCATGTCTCGGCTTCGGCAACCAGCTCAATCTCCATCGGCGGTGACACCGCGCAATCTGAACCCGGCGTTCGACGCCGTTCGGTTGCAGAAGACGCTGGATAACCTTCACTGGCTGGCTCCTGATGGATCTCCGATGGCTCCCTTGATCCAGCAGGCTGCAGAGCTAGCCGGACGACTCCAGCCACAGCAAGACAATCAAGTTGCAGCAGCACCGACGCGGGCGGCGTCGAGCATTCATGATCGGCTCAGACCCTCGAACGCCCGGGGCAACCAAGCTTCTTCGCATGGATTTTCGTCGCAACACCGGCGGAATCAGGGGCGGCAGCTGGCGCCTTCGGATGTCCGGCATCAACTGAACCAACGTCAAGCTGTACCAGTACATCAGCGCCTGGGAGAACGAGTGCAGCCGAACCATCCAGCTCGGTCCCGATCTGTGGGGCCCCCGTAGAGGAACATACTTGAGCATCCGCCGGCTTACCGGGCACTTGGACGGTACCTCCAAACAGTGCAATGGCCGGATAAGTTCAAGCCCAATTTTATTGAGAAGTACGATGGCACCACCGATCCCGGCGAGTTCCTGCAGATCTACTCCACCGTCATTGATGCGGCCGGTGGCGATGAAAGAATCAAGTGCAGCTATCTTCCCACGGCTCTGACAGGGGCGGCAAGGACTTGGCTGATGAACCTACCCGCTTTCTCGTTCGACTCGTGGGATGAACTTGAGAAGATGTTTAAGGGGAACTTCTTGGGTTCCTACACCCGTCATGGTACGACGGACCAGCTGAGGAGCATCAAGCAGAAGCCTGATGAGACCCTTCGGGATTACACGAAACGCTTCTGCCATATGAGGAACACTATCCCGAACATCCTCGATATAGAGGTGATCTGGATCTACAAGGAAGGGTGCCTGGACGTGAAGACCGTGGAGACCATCACTGAGATGGAGCCCAAGACACCTGCCGAACTCTTCGACATCGTCGAGAAGTGTGCCAAAGCTGCCGACGCCCGAGCTCGTCTCACTGACAGCAAGGGAAAAGGCCAGAAGAAGTCCGATGACCGTGAAGTCATGGCGGCTGATCGGAAAGCGCAAGGCAAAGGCTCGTTTCGCAAGAAGCGTGGCCGTGATCATGATCATCCCGAAGGGGTGAACAGGTGGTGTCCGGTACACCGCTGTTCCACCCATGATTTCGAAGACTGCTACGAGTACAAGCGCCTGGAGCGGAGGCGGCTCGAGGAAGGCAAGATTCAAGCCCGTGAAGATAACCGCAACCGTGACCGGAACGATGCACCCCCTCGTCCTGAGAGGGCGGAACCAGAAGATGAAGCGGAGAGATACCCGGAGATTCACATGATCTTCGGAGGCAGTTCGGCGCTAACGTCCAAAGCGCAGTACAAGAAGTTGTCACGAGAAGTGCTGAATGCTGAGCCCTATGTGAAGAGGCTTGAGTGGTCCAACGTTCCGATCACCTTCGGAGTTGATGATCACCCGAAGAGTCTTCTGAGCTGGTCGGAACTACCGTTCGTGCCAAAGATTATCGTCCACCGTAACAAGATTGCGAAGACCTTGATCGACAATGGGAGTGGCCTGAATCTGTTGATGAAGAAGACATACTTGGCAATGGGGCTGCCACTTTCCGGGCTGATACCGGTTAAGGACCCATTTCACGGCATTGTTCCGGGTACTTTCTCCCGACCACTGGGCAAGATCAATCTGGATGTCACGGTGGGGCACGGAGACAACAGGAGGACAGAGATGCTGATGTTCGAGGTTGCTGACTTCGAGTCAGCCTACAATTGCATCCTCGGCAGGCCTTTTCTGTTCAAGTTTATGGCAGCTGCTCACTTTGCATACGGTATGCTGAAGATCCCAGGGCCCAAGGACGTGATCACTGTGCACGCTGACATGGAGCAGGCTGTTCGGTGCGATCTCAACGCCCTAGCTCTGGTTGGCCACTTTGATTCTGAAGAACCGAAGACTACTCCGCCTGCTAAAGTATAGAAGGGTGATCTTGTACAAGCTGCGCCAGTGGACAAGACTCCAAAAGACCCGAGGAACATGACTCTGGTGCTTCCGACGGCGCCAACGAACCCTGAAAGTTCGAAGGCCGGTGAAGCCAGAGGTGACGTGGGGAACAAGAACATCCAGCTCGGCCCGGAGGATCCTGCCAAGAAGACCACCATTGGTGGTAACCTCGACGCCAAATAGGAATACGCGCTCGTCGCCTTCCTCCGGGAGAATGTCGATGTCTTCGCATGGAAGCCGTCTGACATGCCCGGGATCCCCGGGGAGGTGATCGAGCACAAATTGGGGATTGATCCGGCTTTCAAACCAGTCAAGCAGAAGCAGAGAAGGTATACTCCGGAGAAGCGTGACGCCATACATGAGGAGGTGACTAGGCTTCTTCAAGCCGGGTTCATTAGAACGGTCGACTATCCTGATTGGCTAGCAAATCCTATATTAGTTCCGAAACCTGATGGTTCATGGCGCATGTGCGTCGATTACACTAGCATGAATAAGGCTTGTCCCAAAGATGAATATCCTCTTCCTAGAATAGATCAAATTGTAGACCCCACTTCGACTAGTGAATTATTGAGTTTTTTAGATGCTTACTCTGGGTATCACCAAATTAGTCTTAGTGTGGATGATCAGGAGAAGACGGCGTTCATTACGCCCTTTGGCATTTTCTGTTATGTCATGATGCCCTTCGGGTTGAAGAATGCGGGTTGCACTTATCAAAAGTGTGTGAACCTAGTCTTCGAAGAGCAGATTGGCAAGAACATCGAAGCCTACATTGATGATATCGTCGTGAAGACAAAGAAGAAAGAAGATCTCCTAGAAGATTTGAAGCAAACCTTTGATAATCTGAGAAAGTACAAGATGAAGCTGTTGGCAGTCCTAAGGCCTAACAGAAATTAATCCGCAAGCGTACGGATACCGGTGTAGCTTTCACCACAAGGAGTATTCCAAGGGGTATCGAATCCACAGGGAACGAACAGTGTACTAACAACTCTATCCTAGATAAATTATCCGATCAAGGTGGCACAGGGGAGCAAGAGCGCAACAATAAAAAAAAGGTCTTCTGGCCAGGTAATCTAATGTCAAGGAGCTATGCAGCTGGGCAACTTGGTATGGTTCTTTCTCTATTATCTATTTCGGGGCACAAACGTGCCAAAGCAGCAACCCGGGAATTAGGTTCAACTACTTTGGGAATCCGCCTGCTATTGAGAACCCTACAGACATGAACCCGGACGTGGTGGATTACAGAGACCGGTACGCCTGTCACACGTACTCGCGGCTACCATCCTCCGTGGGGTTAAGAGCAAATCAGGGATAACTCTAGGTCTAAACACCACGTTTACACCTATCGTCACAACTAGCGAGGAATTCCAAATAAGCTAGTCTATGCAATAAATAAATAAATATTTAAAGCATACCTGAAACCCATAAATAAATAGAGAAGAATACCACACTTTATTGCCCGACCGATAATCTCCTTACATGTTACCCGGCCTGGAAGACTCGAACGACTACTCCCAGGCGAGGAGCATACCCGAGGCGCCGAAGGAGTAGAGTCCCGGCATTCCGAGACTACTCACTCTCCTAGCCTCTCACTCACTCACTCACTACCAGCAGCGCTTCGCTACTCACTAATGACTAACTCAAGTGTATCTCCAGGTGCGAGTTGCTCTGAAGCTAGCCGGGGGTATTTATAAGGTCCTCATGTCGGTGGGAGCACCCTGGCCGAAGATGGAGTGGCGGTGGCGCAAAGGTAGGCCGGCCGGCCTAGTAGGGTGGCCGGCCGGCCATTGATTATGGCGGTTCGCCACCGTCTTTTGCGTGGACATCTCAGATTCGCTCCTGATGACGGTTCGGAGGTCGGCTACCTGATGGGGGCGGCAGAATTGGAGTGGCCTTCAAGTTTAGGCCCAACAGCCCATATTCTAGAATGTCGGTTGTCTGTTGTTGGGTTGGGCCTTGAATTCCACGTGGGGGAGCAGCAAAAGGCCTCTGGAAGGAAGATTGATCCCATCGGGAGCCTGAGTAGGCCGGCCGGCCTATGATTGGGCCGGCCGGTGGGCTCTGGCCCCCTTTTCCTCTGATTTTTCTCCATATTACTCCCTGCATTCAAATACTCCAACAAAACTTGTGGAGAGCTATTAGCAATAAAGAATGTTCGTTTTATCCTTGTTTGATGGCTTTTATTGAATGGTATTGGCGGTAAAATTTGAGTGATAAGCACCGCCAACATCCCCCCCAGACTTAGATCTTTGCTCATCCCGAGCAAAAAGATTGAACCAAAGAAAAAGACATCATCAAGGTGATAAGACAAAGATATCTCAACAATTTCTTCAGGCTCACTATGTGGAAGTGGCTAAAACTCATTGTCTTGAGAAGTTGAAAGGTTGAATAGCGAAAAAAAATCAAAGACCCTTCTCAATCCCAAAGATCCCTCGGGTTTCCAAACTCTTCCCTTCTCCCATCATGTCACAAAAATTCTCAAATTCTGAGTCACTCGGAGTGGTGGAAAAACCTGTCCTCGCTCAAAAGATGCTTTCCTTATTTTCTGATATGGCTTATATCTGGAGTTCGGTAAGGAGAGCATAATCTTTTGCAGGTATTGTAAAATTAAGGAAGAATTCTAGAAAGTGCGTTGCACATCCTCATAACTCAGTCAAGAAAAAGATGATGCATATGGTAGCGACATGATGACTCACACATTATGGCATAACTCTTCTTTACACTTTGCCCAGAATAAATAAAGTAGCCATTCTGCCTCTTCACATTTTTTTTTTGAGGGGGAACTTTCTCTCTCTCTCTCTCTCTTCTTCTTTTTTTTCCGTTTTTTTTTATAGAGAAGAGAGGTTCCCATGATACTTGGGGCAAAGAAGGGCTCCTTTTCATCTTTGATTATGGGGCAATGAGCATACAGATAGAAATTCTTTTGATGAAAATGATCAGTGGATGTTTCATGCCATAAAGTGGAGGGGACGCTTGCATATGGATATGATGTATGACTGAGGTTCTGAGGAGTGCATGCAACTTTAGAGAATTAAGCCTTAATCAAACTCGCAGCAAAAAGATTAGCTTTTGAGGAGTTATAAAATCTAACTGTATTTGGCTCTAATAGGTTTTTCAAGAGAATTTGTGACAATCAGTTTGAAAGGCAAAGTAAGATTCCCGAGAAAATCATGAGAAGATAGAAGTTAAGATTTATGCATATATCAAACCTCACAACAAAATAGACAAGAGCATCCTTAATAAAATTTTTGTGAGCAAGGAGAAATTGTGAAATAAAGTTGTCATAAAACCGATGATGTGGAGAGAAAGTTTGTTTGGTTTTATCTTTGGTAAATCTTTTTATTTTATTTTATTCCTAAAGAAAACAAAAGGTGAAAACAAATAGAAACAAGGCTCGGTTAAGGTCGGGGCTAGACCGTAGATGATGGACCTTTAAGTCGGAACGAACTCGAGAACATCTACTTCCTCGAGTTCAGGCATGGAGGGTTCTAGAAAGATTTTCAAGCGCTGGCCATTTACTTTAAAGTGCTCCCCATCATCACTTTGGAGAGTGACGGCCCCATGGTTAGATGTTTCTACGACGGTGTAGGGGCCATCCCACTTACTTTTTAATTTACCATGACCAAATAATTTAACGCGGGAGTTAAACATGAGTACCTTATCACCTGGCGTGAAGTGCTTCTCCCGGATGCGCTTGTCGTGCCACCTCTTCGTACGCTCCTTGTAGAGCTTGGAGCTGTGGTACGCCTTCTCCCTCCATTCTTCGAGCTCGGCGATTTGTATTTGTCGCTTAATATGGGCTTGGTCCAAATCCATGTTCCATTTCTTGATCGCCCAGTACGCCTTGAATTCGAGCTCGACGGGCAAATGGCATGTTTTCCCATATACTAGCTGGTATGGGGTCATGCCTATTGGAGTCTTGTATGCTGTTCTGTAAGCCCACAGTGCTTCATATAGCTTCGACTTCCAATTCTTGCCCATTTGATTGGCAGTCTTCTGGAGAATGTTTCTTGATTTGTTTGTTGGATGTCTCCGCTTGACCGATTGTCTGTGGGTGATAGGGGGTTGCTATTCTATGCTCGATGCCGAGTGATTGCAACATTTTTCCGAAGGTCTTGTCAATAAAATGTGAACCCCCATCACTTATTAGCACTCTGGGTGTGCCGAATCTTGGGAAGATGACTTCTTGGAGCATTTTCTTGGAGTGTGTGCAGTCAGCATTCCGGCATGGCATAGCTTCCACCCACTTTGAGACATAATCCACTGCCACAAGTATATACTCATACCCTTCAGAGTTAGGGAAGGGCCCCATGAAGTCTATGCCCCAAACATCAAAGATGTCGATCTGAAGATTGTTGGTTAAGGGCATAGCATCACGGGCATTGATTCCTCCCATTTTCTGACAGCGTGAACATCTTCTCACATATTCCCTCGTGTCCTCGTACATGGTTGGCCAGTAGAAACCACTTTGCCATACCTTAGCACTAGTACGAAATGCTCCATAGTGACCGCCGAAGGCTGATGAATGACATCTGTCAATGATTTGCATCGCTTCACAGGCGGGTACACATCTTCTTAGTAGACCATCGGTGCAGACTTTGTAGAGATATGGATCGTCCCAAAGGTAAAACTTGCTGTCCTGATGATCTTCTTCTTATCCTCCCCTGGTGGTACGTATCCTGCTACGATGTAGTTGACGATATTCGCATACCAAGGGTCGGTGCTTGTTACCTTAAGTAACATGTCATCTCTCAAATAGTCGTTGATGGGCAACCTGTCAGGGTCTTCCGTCTGCAGTCGTGAGAGATGATCTGCCACTGTGTTCTCTACTCCTTTTCTGTCTCTGATTTCCAAATCAAATTCTTGAAGGAGGAGGATCCAACGGATAAGGCGTGGCTTAGCATCATTCTTAGTCAGAAGGTACTTGAGAGCTGCATGATCTGTGTATACTATCACCTTTGCTCCCACCAAATACGATCTGAACTTGTCGATGGCATAGACCACAGCTAGTAGCTCTTTCTCAGTGGTTGCATAATTGAGTTGTGGTCCAGTGAGAGTCTTACTAGCATAGGCTATGGCGTGATGCTTCTTATCCTTGGTTTGCCCCAACACTGCCCCTACGGCATAATCGCTTGCATCGCACATGATCTCGAATGGGAGTGACCAATCAGGTGGCTGGATAATGGGGGCTGTTATCAAAGCTTGCTTCAGTTCATTGAATGCCTCCATGCACTTGCTGTCAAAGATAAACGGTGCATCCTTAGCCAAAAGACTGGTGAGAGGTCGAGCCTTCTTGGAGAAGTCCTTGATGAATCTTCTATAGAAACCGGCATGTCCTAAGAAGCTGCGGATCCCTTTTATGTTCCTCGGAGGTGGAAGAGACTCAATTACCTCAACTTTGGCCTTGTCAACTTCAATCCCTCGGGCAGAGACCTTATGTCCTAGGACAATTCCCTCTGTCACCATAAAGTGACATTTCTCCCAATTCAAAACCAAATCCGCCTCTTTGCATTTCTGGAGTACCTTCTCGAGATTCTGGAGGCATCGCCCAAATGTTTCCCCATAGACTGAGAAATCATCCATAAATACTTCCATTATTTTCTCGACCAGGTCGGAGAAGATGGCCATCATGCACCTTTGGAATGAGGCTGGTGCGTTGCACAATCCGAACGACATCCGACTGTAGGCGAAGGTGCCATATGGACATGAGAAGGTGGTCTTGTCTTGGTCATCAGGGTGGATAGGTATTTGATGGTACCCTGAATAACCGTCGAGGAAGCAGAAGAATGAGTGCTTTGCCAACCGTTCGAGCATCTCGTCAATGAACGGGAGTGGGTAGTGATCTTTCCTGGTCGCTTTGTTAAGCTTCCTGTAATCGATGCATATCCTCCATCCTGTCACTGTACGCTGAGGGATCAGCTCATTCTTTTCGTTCTTCACAACGGTCATCCCTCCCTTCTTTGGCATTACCTGAACCGGGCTGACCCATTGACTGTTTTGAACGGGGTAGCTAATCCCTACCTTGAGAAGCTTCAAAATTTCTTTCTTTACTACTTCTCTCATGGCATTGTTCAGACGTCGTTGGTGCTCACGAACGGGCTTATGGTCAGGCTCCATTGGGATCCGATGTGTGCAGAATTCTGGGCTGATTCCCTTGAGGTCTGCCAGTGAGTAGCCTATCACTGATCGATATTTCTCTAGCACGGCTACTAGTTCCTTCTCTTCCGTCTCGGATAGCTTGTCACTGATGATGACAGGCGTCCCTTGATCTTGAAAGAGGAAACTGTACTTGAGACCTGGAGGCAGCGGCTTGAGCTCTACGGGTGTTGGAGCTGTCTCTTCTTGCCTGTTTAGTGGAACAAATGGGGAAGGATCTTCGTCTTCATTGAAGTACTGTACGTCTTCCTCGATATCATGCTGTGAAGCTTCTAAGAATTCGACGGCTGCAGCTTCCTCTATGGCCGTGTATTCACTCACCTCTTCAGATTGTGCTTCCGCCTTTGTGTTAAGAGCACGTCTGAAGTCGATGGAGAAGCTTTTCTTTCCCATTGGCACATCCAATTCTTCTTGTGCACTTTTCATCCTCGTGAGGGGTGCAATTGGGGTCCCAATTAGGAAGAGGCTTTGGTCAGGTATCTCGAAAACGTGGAAGTTCATGAGCAAGGTTTGCCCATTCACTTCTACCTCCAATCCTTGCCAAATGCCTTCAGCTTGATAGCATTTGTTCTGGTAAATCAGCCTTTTCTTTGATGGAATCAGGCTGAACGGTGCAACTATCGGCATTTGGGCCTACTGCCTAGACAGAATATTTATCTTGGCTTTCAAGTCGTAGCTGGCCTTAATCTGCTGCACTTGCTTACATGTGACTAGAACGCTATCAGGCTCTGGATCTATCTTGACCACTTCGCCTGAGCATTCAGTCTCTTGGAGCCAATCCTCGCTGAAGATAGCAGACAATTGTTGTAGCCTTTCTTCTTGCTCTGCTTTATCCTCCAAATCGCTCATCAAGTTCAGCCCTGTCGACATGACAATTCTTCTCCGCAGGGTAGAATCTTGTGTCTCCAAATCTGGACAGGTCCACCTCCTCTTCATATGGCAAGAGGGGGAATGTGGAGTCAACTTGTTTCCGACCTTCGGAGAGAACTTGGCTGTCTTGAAATAATGTTGGATTCGACGGGCAGATATAGAATAAATCTTGTGCTGCCGCTGGAGCTGGCAATGGTTGAGGAGGTCTGCTTGGGGTTGCACTGCACATTCTTCCTTCTTTTCCTCTGGTGAGCAGGCTGAAGGTACCTCAACTATGGCATGTGTCTCTTCTTTTGGCTCTTTAGGGGCACATGCTTCATAGGAGTCCAGGTTGCTGAGGATCTTTCCAAGAACTTCGAACCCTTCTTTAGCTGTCTTGTATAGGAAGGATCCTCCTGAGGCTGTATCCAAGAAGTTACGGCCATTCGGAGTAAGTCCTGCTGCAAAGTGTTGAAGGAGGATCGGAGATGGAATTCCCAGATCTGGCCCTTGGTGAGTGTAAGTCAGGAAGCGGTCCCAGGCATCTCCTAATGACTCATTACTGCCCTGCTCAAAGGCAATGATCTTCTTGCGAAGAGTAATGACTTTGTAGAGAGGGAAATATTTGAGGCAAAAGAGCTTCCTGAGGGTAATCCAGTCTCCATTTGCTTCACTCACATGCCTGTCATACCAGAGTTCTGCTTCACCAGTGATGGAGAATGGAAATAATATCCATTTAAAACTGTCCTGCGGGACACCTGATGTCACCATTGTGGAGCAGAGTCTTTCGAAGTGGCGTATGTGTGTGTACGGATTTTCATGATCTTCCCCATGGAACACAGATCCTTTTACCAATGCAATCAGCTCTGGTCGAAACTCATAGCTTGAAGCCGTGATTGGTTTGGAAGCTGGTGGAGGCTCCAATAATGCTCCTTTCGGAGCAGAGGCGTCGGAGATCGACGATGCGTCCATGGTGTGATGATAACAAAGAAAAGAAAAACAAAACAAAATACAAAAAGAAAAGAAAATAAACAACCTTAAATGGACGACTCTAGGTTCGAGTTTTAGCAAAGCTTACGTTCCCCGGCAACGGCGCCAGAAAGCTTGTTGGCAGTCCTAAGGCCTAACAGAAATTAATCCGCAAGCGTACGGATACCGGTGTAGCTTTCACCACAAGGAGTATTCCAAGGGTATCGAATCCACAGGGAACGAACAGTGTACTAACAACTCTATCCTAGATAAATTATCCGATCAAGGTGGCACAGGGGAGCAAGAGCGCAACAATAAAAAAAAAGGTCTTCTAGCCAGGTAATCTAATGTCAAGGAGCTATGCAGCTGGGCAACTTGGTATGGTTCTTTCTCTATTATCTATTTCGGGGCACAAACGTGCCAAAGCAGCAACCCGGGAATTAGGTTCAACTACTTTGGGAATCCGCCTGCTATTGAGAACCCTACAGACATGAACCCGGACGTGGTGGATTACAGAGACCGGTACGCCTGTCACACGTACTCGCGGCCACCATCCTCCGTGGGGCACGCTGCAAACAAAGGTAACCTCTAGCCTAGACACCACGTCTATGCCGTCGATTACTACTCTAACCCCGGTCCTGGTACCAATCTGGAAGGCTAGAGCACCCCTCGCGGAGCGATGATCCCGTAAACAAGTATAACAAGAATAACGACTAGTATGTAAAGCTCACTAGATCAATAACACCACGAATACTAATCTTACGAATAAGAACAAGGTTCGTACTATGAACGAACGACGAACGAACGACGAACGATGAACGAACTAAGAACGAACGACGAACGATGAACGAACGACGAACGAACTAAGAACGAACGAAGAACGATGAACGAACGACGAACGAACGAAGAACGAACGATGAACTATTAATAAGATAAATATCCGCTAAGGGTACAAGATAAGGAAATAACTAAAAGGAAAGCTATCCCTCCCTTGATCCTTGCCCTCTCCTCTATTCTACTACTGTACAAGAGGCCCTTGGCCTGGATGGGAGTGGAATGACTTATGTCTTGTGATGTGCTTTGGAGGAGGGGGGTACCCCTTTATTTATAGCCCAAGAAGGTCGGCAACTTGAGGCGGTTCCTTAGGTCGGTGGCATTGATTGCAGGTGGAACCGACCTCTGGAAGGCGGTGGCGAACCGCCATAACAAGATGGGCCAGTGGGGCCACCACAGGGGGTCGGCCGACCTAGGGTTTGGGGTCGGCCGACCTGTGGCTGGCCCCTCTGGGCCTGGCCTTCTCAGGTAGCTTCCCCTATTCGCCTTCTCCTCTGATCCACCTGCTATGGGTGGACTTGAAGTCTTTTTATCGGGAGTTGGGCTTTATTTGGATAATTCTTTATGACGGGGAAAATTAATGTTTCCAGGATGGGCCTTTTATGCTTCCTTTTCCCCGTTTTCCTGTGAATTGCAGCTGCACTCACAAATTCACCAAGACTCGTGGAAATCATTAGTTTAAAGACCTAAGTCTACCTTTGGTGATTGTTTCATTATAAAAGGCGCAGCTAGTTGACGGGTAAATATTGGGTCTAAGAGCCGTCAACAACTCCCCCACACTTAGCTCTTTGCTCGTCCTCGAGTAAAGTTGCGAGCATAAGGCGGGAGATACTCATCCTCATAAATGGGAGCCTGCACACAAGTTATTGCAAGCCACACTTCATACCTGTGAACTTTGAGGTGTCTAACATGTATTCCTTGGATGATTGATAAGTGGAACGGTCATGTCTCAAATCACCTCGCCTTCCCTGTCAAGTACCTTGGGATTTTTGCATAATTTTCAGAAATAAAAAAAACATAGTTTCATGCTCCTCAAATGACTCTCTCAAGTCGCTCATGGTGTTTATGTATTTTCCTCTCAAGGGCCATGATTTTGCCTCTTCCCTTCTTGTGTTTGATCAGGCTTTTGTAGAGCTCAAGGTAGGGTAAAGTGGAGCATACTAGTGTCTCTTTTATTGCTAAGTCAAAGACTGGATCCAATGGAGAAAACAAGTCATACAATCTGATCAAGATGTGCATGTGTGGTGGTGGTATGAAGTGGAAAATTATTTGTACTCCTTTTTATGGTGTTACCTTCTCTCTCTTTTTGAACTTTTGAGGAGGACATGGCTATCATATTTTTTCTCTTTCTTTTTCTTTATTTTTCCCATCATCATTTTTTTCATCATGCTCTACTTTTGTATGAGCAGGGATTATTCTCTTTCTTTTTGCATAGCCATGTCTCCAATGATATTTTGAGAGAGAAAGGTAACAGAGATTTTTGGAGTATTTATTTGGTGGATGGATGATGGAATGTTGCTCAACTTCCAGTGTAGAAGTGTAGCATGTGAGGTGGAGTGTACGTGATCTTGATCAAAAGAGTATGACAAGCTTCTCACTAGGGTCCAAGAATTTGACAAAGCTCAAATCAACAACTAGCAGCTTATAGGCTATCAAAGTATTCATGTAGAGTTCTTGGCCTTGGTAGGAAAATATAAATCAAGTGAGGAGCATCATACTATGGAATTTTTTTTTTTGATTTTCATAAAGATAAATTCCCAAGGACTTGAAGGTTAAGCAAAGATCATTTCGACAAACCATATCTCACATGCCAATTATCTAGGAAAAACATGGGTTCCTAGTGATAAGGTGTTCACAAGCATTTAGTGATGAAGCGAGAAATAACAAGTGTGCAAGTCCATGAATGTGAGAGGTAGAGTTGTGGGCAAAAGATAAATCAATTATGATTTTCCCAAAAGATTAGTGCGTCAAGTTTTATTTAATTTTCAGATTATCAGAATGAACTTGATGGTGTAGCAGGCAAAAAGTGGAAGTGTGGTGCAAACTCAGGAGGCAGGAGGAGGCTGGAGCCTGGTGGGGACCACCAGGGGTCGCCCGACCCTCCTGGTGGGGTCGGCCGACCTGGCCTGGACCCCACTGGTTCTGATATTTCGCGTGTTGGCCGTTCCTGAGTTGCCTCGTATGGTTCTGGATGATTTGGTCGTGATTGTTCCAGATATGGCGATGTTTCCCCCCCACACTTGCCTTTTTGCCTGTTTCCTTCAAAAACGACAAAGATATGGAAACACAAATATTGCTCTACCGGTATGCAAGCCCGGGAGCACTATCATTGATTGAATTTAAAACTGAACTCGCAGGCGCATTACAAATTTGAAGGGAAATTGGAATAAAAATAAACTAAGCAAAAATGCGCCTTTTAGCTAAATAAAAGTGGAGGATTAGATATAGAACTTTTCCTCCTTTCCTGCGCCTTTGAAGAGACGCTTAAGCTTGGAGTTGGTGCTGCGGCGTAAGTTTGCGTTGTTCTCGCGCAGCTCCTCCACGGCTTCCTTTAGCTCGGCCACTTTGTTCCCGAGCTCAAGATGCGAGTCACGGAGGTCGATGTACTTAGCAAGGAGGCGGTCATAAGGCTTCTTCTTGGGCGTCTTTTCCTCTTCACTTTCGTACATACCCCCTGCCCTTTTGATAGGTGAGGGAGAAAGGTGCCTCCTAACTCTCTTGGTAGGAGTAGAGCTCATGGATTCATAGGCACCCTTCTTTTCTGCTGATGTAAGCGGCTGAACGAGCTGTTTCCCCTTCCCGCGGACGCCTGTAATCTTGAAGCATGGGTCTCCCATCTTCTTGGGAGCAGCAGCGAGGGGAGAGTGCTCAATGTATTGATGGTGTACCACATTGCCACTCTTGGTGACTAGTGATCCCACGTACTTCTCTCCTGGGCGGAGAGAGGTTCCCGGATCGTCGCGACGAGCCTTCCTTGGAGTGAGCGCCCCCGTGGTAGGATGACGTGGAGTAGAATGACTCTTCCTTAAGACCTTCTTGGCTATGGGAGCTGCAACGGGAGTACTTGGTGGTGGTAGGAGGGCCAAGGGTGCGACATCCACAAAGTTGGCTTGCTCAATGGGGGTGACAGGATCAAGGATGTTTTCTAGGTCAAGATCGCGCAAGAGTTGGCTTGTGGTGGCGGACACATCAAAGTCAGGGATGCTGCTGTCCATGGTGATGTTGGGAGTGTTTTGGGATCTTGGTTTGATGAAGAAGATGGGTGGTGCAAGGGAAAAGGGAGGAAATCACTAATATTTATAAGGGAGACTAAGGAAAGAATTTCCCTGATTTTCCCGGAGCAGAGCAGGAGCTACATCAGTGGGATTTCTGCTTGTGAACGTTGGAGAAACAGGTGGGGGAAAATTGGGACCGTTGTGGATCTCACAGGGGTCGCCCGACCTGATAGGGGGGGGGGGGGTCGGCCGACCCTGTGTGGGTCCCATTCGCCCCCTGATTTCTGCAGTGCTCTTCTTATTCGAAAATATATTGTACAATAATTGCGACGGATAAAAATAAGAAACAGAGGATGTCAGGATAAAAGATTTAAATCAATTAGATTCATGACATCGAAATCTTTATTTGCTTCGGGTTCAAGATAAATTTTAAGGCGCTGACCATTTACCTTGAATACATTACCTCCGTCGTCCTGGAGTGTGATTGCCCCATGAGTCGACGTGTCGATGATGGTGTATGGTCCGTTCCATTTACTTCTCAATTTTCCATGCCCGAAGAGTTTTACCCTTGAATTGAAGAGCAACACCTTGTCTCCAACTTTGAATTCTTTTATCTTTATTCGCCGGTCGTGCCAGCGCTTTGTACGCTCCTTGTAGATGGCTGAGTTGTGATATGCTTTGTCTCCCCATTCTTCTAACTCAGCTATCTCCATTTTTCTTCTCCACCCAGCTCCTTTCATATCCATGTTCCAAGTCCTCATGGCCCAATATGCCTTATGTTCCAACTCGACTGGCAAAATGGCATGTTTTTCCATAAACGAGTTGGTATGGTGACATGCCTATGGGTGTCTTGTAGGCTGTTCTATATGCCCATAGTGCATCGGGTAGCTTGTTCTTCCATCCCTTCCCCATTTCCAAGACTGTTTTCTGCAGGATCCGCTTGATTTGTTTGTTGGATGTTTCGGCCTGCCCATTTGTTTGGGGATGGTATGGAGTGGCAATGTTGTGCTTTGCTCCAAGCTCTCTTAGAAAGCTACGGAAGGTCTTATCAATGAAGTGAGACCCTCCGTCGCTTATCACCATTCTCGGAGTTCCAAACCTTGGAAAGATAAACTCGTGGAACATCAGGCGAGCGTGTTTGGAGTCGGCAGCTCGGCATGGCATAGCTTCTACCCATTTGGATACGTAATCCACCGCCACCAATATGTACTCACAATCTTGGGATTTCACGAATGGTCCCATGAAGTCAATGCCCCATACATCGAAGAGTTCGACTTGAAGGTTGTATGTGAGGGGCATTGCATCTCGTGCTGTGATGCCTCCAAATCTCTGGCATTGTGGGCATCTTCTAATGAATTCTTTTGTATCTTCATACATGGTTGGCCAGAAGAATCCACTTTGCCAGATCTTTGCTTGGGTACGGAAGGCACCATAGTGTCCACCGTATGGGGCTGCATGGCATTTTTCAATGATTTGTGTGCTCTCGGGAGTGGGCACACATCGCCTAAGCAGTCCATCGGCGCAGACACGATAGAGGTATGGTTCATTCCATAAGTGACGGCGACTTTCATAAATCAATCTTCTTTTTTATCCGCCCCTGGTGGTACGTATCCTGTGGCGATGAAGTTCACAATGTCGGCGTACCAAGGGTGCGAATCCATCACTTTCAGCAGCATGTCGTCGCGTAGGAAGTCATTTATGGGTAACTCCTGCAAGTTAGTGAACTGCATACGCGACAAATGATCTGCTACAGAATTTTCTACTCCTTTCTTATCTTTAATTTCAAGATCAAACTCTTGGAGCAGAAGGATCCATCTTATGAGACGAGGTTTAGCATCTTTCTTAGCAAGCAGATATCTCAAAGCAGCATGATCAGTGTAAACGATAACTTTTGCTCCAGCTAAGTAAGATCTAAACTTGTCAAAAGCAAAAACAACGGCAAGGAGCTCTTTCTCAGTGGTAGTATAATTCAACTGAGCTCCAGTCAAAGTTTTAGCATAAGAAATTGCATGATGCTTTTTGTCTTTCATTTGACCAAGAACTGCCCCCACAGCATAATCACTAGCATCACACATTATTTCAAAAGGAAGCGTCCAATCAGGGGGTTGAATGATTGGAGCAGAGATGAGTGCATTCTTAAGAGTAGCAAAGGCATGCATGCAGTCATCATTGAAATCAAAGGGTGCATCCTTAGCAAGCAAGTTCGTAAGGGGTCGTGCAATTTGAGAGAAATCTTTTATGAAGCGACGATAAAAACCAGCATGACCCAGAAAACTACGAACACCCTTGATATTCACAGGAGGCGGAAGCTTTTCTATAACTTCTATTTTTGCTTTGTCCACCTCTATGCCTCTCTCGGACACAAGGTGTCCAAGAACTATGCCCTCTCGGACCATGAAGTGGCACTTTTCCCAATTAAATACCAGGTCCTTCTCATGGCATCTCTGTAAGACCTTGTCTAGATTTTCTAAGCAATGATCGAAGGTTTTTCCATAAACAGAGAAATCATCCATGAAAACTTCCATAATTTCTTCGATCATATCAGAGAAAATAGACATCATGCAACGTTGGAACGAGGCAGGTGCATTGCACAAACCAAAAGACATGCGACGATAAGCATAAGTTCCATACGGGCATGTGAAAGTGGTCTTACTTTGATCGTCGGGGTGGATGGGAATTTGATGATATCCCGAATACCCATCAAGGAAACAGAAGAAAGAATGATTTGCCAACCGTTCCAACATCTCATCGATGAAGGGCAGTGGAAAATGATCTTTCTTTGTAGCCTTGTTAAGTTTTCGGTAATCAATGCACATTCGCCACCCCGTGACGGTTCGTTGAGGAATGAGTTCATTTTTATCATTATGAACAACCGTCATACCTCCTTTCTTGGGTACCACTTGTACGGGGCTCACCCAATCACTGTGAGGAACAGGATAGATGATCCCGGCGTGTAATAGCTTCAAGACCTCTTTCTTCACAACTTCTCTCATCGCATTATTCAGCCTCCTTTGAGGTTCCCTTGTAGGTGTACTTTCAGGATCCGTGGGAATGCGATGGGTGCAGAGAGCGGGGCTGATCCCTTTTAGGTCTTCAAGTGAGTAGCCAAGAACGGAGCGATGTTTTTCAAGCACGGCTATGAGTTTGGTGGTTTCTTCTTCCGAAAGCTTGTCACTTATGATGACGGGAGCTTGCGGATCTCCGTGCAAGAAAGCATAGCGCAAACCGGGAGGTAGCGCTTTAAGATCAATGGGAGGTCGTGGCGGTGGTGTGGTTTGTGGTAGCTCAAAGGTGTCCTCCGAGTCGGCTTCTTCTAAGATAAAGTCTTGTGCATCTTCTTCCAAGGCTAACTCGGGGTCCTTGTGAGGAAAAATAGCCATGACCTCCTCCACTTGATATTCCTCAAGTGGTTCATCGGAAAGAGTGTTTCGTGATGTGGTGATTGGTATGGAGAATGACTCTTTTCCGAGGGTGAAATTGAGGTTTCCAAATGATGGGGCATCAATGAGGAATTTTTCTATAGGATGCCCTATCATTATGTCGAAGTTTGGGACTTTGAAGACGTAGAAATCCAGGATAACCTCAAGGTCTTCATGATAGAGAGTCACATCTCTGACAATCCCCAAACTCTCAAGAATATGGCCTGATGGGTGCTTGAGGAGTTTGTTTGTTGATGTCCATGGTCGGTTGCCAAAGATTGACAACGCGTATGTGTCGGAGAGGATATTGGCACCAACAAGAGGGTTGTAGAGTGCATTCACCTTGGTTCCTTTGATGGAGCAGCATATGTTGGTTGAGGGGGGGCAGAGCCGAATGATATCCATGGATAGCTCATTCTCCCTCAACCATTCATCGCTCATGATTGAAGTAAGCTCCCGAACAGTCTCCACAAGATATTCTTTTTCAATTAGTTCGGGAGGTGGCAAAGGAACAGGCGGTCTCTTTTGAAACAAATAGTTCGAGGTGTTTCCAAAATCTTTAAAAATTTCTTCCTCAAACTCAAATGGGAACTCTAGAGGTTCATCATCCTCTGTCATTGTTCGGGAATCAGATGAGGACCCGGATGTTGGGTCTACCAAAGTAGACACCTTTTGTTGTGTTTCCACAATGAGTTCCTCATCTTTTGACTCCGGCTCCTCGGGTATTTCAGCGGAAAAAGGTGTATTTTCAACAATTCTTTCTAGCAAATCTTTTGCTTCCGCTATGGTCTTATGAGAAAAAGAACCACCGGCAACCGTGTCAAGATAAAGTGCGGTGTCTTTGCTCAACCCTGAATAAAAATGTTGCAAAAGAACGGGTTCTGGGAGCAATAACTCTGGACCGAAATCTGTTAATGAACAGAACCGTATCCATGCCGCACTAAGGGTTTCTTCCTCCTCTTGGCGAAAGTTAATTATTTCCGCGCGTAGAGCAGTGATACGAGATACGGGAAAAAATGCTAGACAAAATTTGTCTCGCAATTCTTTCCAATCACCGTTCACTCTCTTAGCGGTGTAAGTGTACCATTGCTTCACCTTCCCATTGAGAGAGAAGGAAAACAATTTCCACTTTAAAGTTTCATGTGTCATGCCATTGATCAATCGGCATGCACACAATTGCTCAAACTCTCGCAAGTGTTCAAAAGGATTTTCATTTTTAAAACCAGAGAAAGAAAGTCCTTTGATCAAAGAAATAAAACTGGGGCCGAGCTCATAGCTTGTTGAAACAACAAGTTGGGATGAACATGGTGGCTCTAAGAGCTCGCCCCGTGGAGTGGAAAAAGATTGGATTGTGGGTGATGACTCCATGTGTGTATTTTTTTTTTTCTAATTTAATTGAACGGGAAATGTAAAGATAAGTTACGAGGGCAAACCTGGTCCGCTACAGGATTAGCAACCGTTCCCCGGCAACGGCGCCAGAAATGCTTGTTGGTATTTCTTACACCACGAATAAATCCGCAAGCGCACGGAATACCGTTGTAGCACTTCACCCGGGAGTATTCCAAGGTATCGTATTTGTTTTCCCCAAGGAACGGTGATAATCTGCAGCAAGGTTAGTTTTACCCAAGGACACACAAGAATGGCAGTAGTATAGGATTGAGAGGATGAATAAAGATCTAGCTGTCCCGCAGGACGATCGCACTCTAGTTCTACTCGTTTACTTCGGGCACTGGTATAGACCTGGTCTGCCAAGTCACGCCAGCCTGTAGCTCTACGACGAACCCGAACGTGGAGGATTACAAGGGACGGACAGGGCTGTCACCACCTGCCGCCTACCTCTACAAACCGTGGGGCACGCTGCAAACAAAGGTAACCTCTAGCCTAGACACCACGTCTATGCCGTCGATTACTACTCTAACCCCGGTCCTGGTACCAATCTGGAAGGCTAGAGCACCCCTCGCGGAGCGATGATCCCGTAAACAAGTATAACAAAAATAACGACTAGTATGTAAAGCTCACTAGATCAATAACACCACGAATACTAATCTTACGAATAAGAACAAGGTTCGTACTATGAACGAACGACGAACGAACGACGAACGATGAACGAACTAAGAACGAACGACGAACGATGAACGAACGACGAACGAACTAAGAACGAACGAAGAACGATGAACGAACGACGAACGAACGAAGAACGAACGATGAACTATTAATAAGATAAATATCCGCCAAGGGTACAAGATAAGGAAATAACTAAAAGGAAAGCTATCCCTCCCTTGATCCTTGCCCTCTCCTCTATTCTACTACTGTACAAGAGGCCCTTGGCCTGGATGGGAGTGGAATGACTTATGTCTTGTGATGTGCTTTGGAGGAGGGGGGTACCCCTTTATTTATAGCCCAAGAAGGTCGGCAACTTGAGGCGGTTCCTTAGGTCGGTGGCATTGATTGCAGGTGGAACCGACCTCTGGAAGGCGGTGGCGAACCGCCATAACAAGATGGGCCAGTGGGGCCACCACAGGGGGTCGGCCGACCTAGGGTTTGGGGTCGGCCGACCTGTGGCTGGCCCCTCTGGGCCTGGGCCTTCTCAGGTAGCTTCCCCTGGTCGCCTTCTCCTCTGATCCACCTGCTATGGGTGGACTTGAAGTCTTTTTATCGGGAGTTGGGCTTTATTTGGATAATTCTTTATGACGGGGAAAATTGGTGTTTCCAGGATGGGCCTTTTATGCTTCCTTTTCCCCGTTTTCCTGTGAATTGCAGCTGCACTCACAAATTCACCAAGACTCGTGGAAATCATTAGTTTAAAGACCTAAGTCTACCTTTGGTGATTGTTTCATTATAAAAGGCGCAGCTAGTTGACGGGTAAATATTGGGTCTAAGAGCCGTCAACATCAGTGCAGCCTTAACTGTCGACAGGGAGCATGAAGGAGGACCTAGGCAACATGCGGTATATTTTGTGAGTGAGATTCTCAAAGAAGCCCCAACGAAGTATCCAATGGTGCAGAAGCTGTTATATGCAATCTTGATGACGTCCAGAAAGTTGAAGTATTATTTCTTAGCTCATCCTATCAAGGTGGTTTCTGATAGACCTCTGCAAGCTGTTTTGCACAGCAAGGATGCTGTAGGAAGAGTGGCTCAATGGGCAGTTGAACTGGGGCAATATCATATTGAGTTCGTGCCCCGAAGGGCTGTGAAGGGTCAAGCTTTGGCAGATTTTATTGCTGAGTGGACGGATGATGGAGAAGAAAACCAACCTGATCCTGATCATTAGGTCATGTATTTTGATGGGTCCTTCACCCTAAAGGAAGCTGGATCTGGAGTGGTGTTTGTGTCACCCGAAGGGAAAGTGATCAAGTACGCTGTGCAGTCGCTGTTTCAAGCTACGAACAATGTTGCAGAGTATGAGGGCCTTGTTACAGGTCTCCGCATTGCTAAGTCTCTCGGTATCGGTCGACTGCTCGTGAAAGGGGATTCACAGTTAGTCGCAAGGCAGGTACAGAAAGAATACCAATGCTCTGACCCGAAGATGGTTGAATATTTAGAGGAAGTTCGAAAGCTTGAGAAGGGATTTGATGGGTTCGAAGTGCGGTATATTTCGCGCCTGGATAATCGTGATGCTGATCATTTGGCGTGGATTGCTTCATCCCGATCACCTGTTCCAGATGATGTGTTTCTAGAGAAGATTTCGAAGCCTTCGACGGCTAAAGTGTCTCAAGAGGCGGACTTGATGGTGATAGATTCAGGGGAAGGCCACGCAGAAGACTAGAGAACTCCAATTATTCAGTTCCTGGAGAACATTCCGATCCCAGATGATGATGCTGCTACCGAACGAATTGCTCGCAAGTCTAAGCAGTATCTGTTGATTGATGGAGTGTTGTATCGAAGAGGTCGTAATGACATTTTACTGAAGTGTGTGTCTTCGGAAGAAGGAATCCGGTTGCTAAGGGACATACACGGTGGCATTTGTGGAGCTCACACTGCATATCGGTCTTTGGTTGGGAAGGCATTCAGGCATGGGTTTTATTGAAACACAGCTAAGCAAGATGCCATGGAGTTGGTGAAGACATGTGCTAACTGCCAGTTTTTTAGCAGACAGAGTACTCGGCATGCGCAGGAATTGCACACAATACCTCTTTCTTGGCCTTTTGCTATATGGGGCATTGATATTCTGGGTCCTTTTCCAAAAGCTAAGGGAGGTTACAAGTTCTTATATGTGGCCATTGATACTTTCACGAAGTGGATTGAGGCTGAAGCTGTGGGACGTATAACTCAGGAGATGTCAGTCAAGTTTCTGAGAAGCATCGTCACAAGATTCGGGGTTCCGAAGAAGCTAATATCTGACAACGGAAGGCAGTTTGTTAGAGCTAAGTTTGAAAGGTTCTGTGCTGACGATGGGATTATACATCCAACGTCTTCGGTGGCACATGCACAGACTAATGGAGCGGTGGAAAGAGCTAATGGTGTTATCATGCAAGGCATGAGGGCGCGAGTCTTTGATAAGCTCGCTGCAAAGGGAAAGAATTGGATCGAAGAGCTACCGACTGTGTTGTGGTCTGCGAGAACGTCAACTAGCAGAGCAACTAGAGAAACACCATTCTATCTGGTGTACGGAGCTGATGCTGTGTTACCACCAGAAATACACTTGGGGGCTCATCGAATCACTAATTTTTATGAAGATGCTCAGGAAGATGCACGTGAAGTTGATCTGCTGTTACTGGAAGAAGAAAGAGATACAGCCTTACGTCATGTTCAGAAGTACCAAGAAGTGTTGAGGAAGCAATATAGCCGAAAGGTGTTCGGTAGAAGGCTTGAAGTGGGAGATCTGGTGATCAAGAAGGACATTAACACTAAAGATAAGCATAAGCTGTCGTCCCCTTGGGAAGGGCCTTTCATTGTGGTAGAGGATGCAGGCCTGGGGGCTTATGTGTTAGCTGAAGTAAATGGTGGTTTGTTGCCTGGAACTTGGAACACCGATCAGTTGCGGAAGTTCTATGTGTAATATGTTCAAAGAGTTTTCAATAAAGCTATGAGTTTGTCAAGATATCCTTTCTTTGCGCGTATGGAAAGGCTGATTTTCAGTCGGTCTACAAAGTTTGGCCGATGTCCTGGCCTCTCGTTTGGTTTACAGGGCTCGGTATGGACAGCCTTTTCAGGCACTAATCGGTTGTAAGACTTAGCCACAATAGTGGTTTGATAAGTTACACGGCCACTGCTTGATGTCCTGGGAGGAGACCCTTAGCCCGGTCATGGTTGTCTACCTGATTATGGGGTTTATAAGCGGCTTTTCCGAGACCGGTTGCACGTTCAACCAATTCTTCGCGACTTATGCTACAGATACTACATGAAATAGTTATCTGTAGTTGATAAGTGTCGTGTTATCTCTTTTTGTGTAAAGACTCTGTAAAATTGCAGAAATCCATATGCCTTGTTGATCGACTACTTTTCTGCACATAATTGTCATTATGTACATAAAAGTAGGGGGCTAGTCATACAGGCATATATATGTTAAGATATAACAAATGAAAATTTCTTTCAGCCACACGGCAAGAGAGAATAGTGTTATTACAAAGCTACTACTGTTCACCAGTTTGTTCCTCAACAGGAGATGATACAGATGCAGTAAGATTTAAAGCTGTGATGAAGTCTTCGGCATCTGGAGTCACCTCATCCATCAATGCATCCCGATCAGCTGGAGAACATGTGAAGCCTGTCTTCAAGATGGAAAGATCCAAAGTGGGGAAATGATGTTTAAACAGAGCAATGGTGTAAGCACTGCCAGCAACACTTCGGGCTGAGATGTCTTCAGTCAGTTCTTCATTGGTTGCTGCCAGTTTCTTGTTTTCCTTCCGCGTTGCGTCTGTCTTCTTCTCAAGGCTTTCAATGACTTGGCCTTTGAGAAGGATCTCCTTCTCCAGAAGTGGAACTCTCTTGTTCACATCTGAAAATGTGAATTTGGTGAGATATGATGAGGACATGAAGAAGAATATAATGAGCAAATTGTGAAGAAATGTTTACCTGCCAGAGATGTTTGAAGTGTAGCATCGGAGGCTTCTAGGGTCTTCAATGCAGCAGCATGGTTCTCCTTCAGCTCATCAATGGTCTTGTTGGCTGTTAGCAAATCTGCCTCCAACTGACCAATCCTCTTATCCCTCTCAGACAAAGCTTGGGTGCAGTCAGCATGTGATAGTTTGTTTTTCAGCTCAGCAATTTCACTCTGCAAGCCTTTGATCCGGGAGTGGAAGGCTTGGCAAGTCTTGAGATGCCAGGCTTCAGCAGATTGCAGCTTCTGATATACTTTTTCAAAAATGGCTGACTGGGGAGGTGATGATGGAGCAGCTACAGAGATAGTGGGTTGAACAACCAAAGCAGTTTGTGTAGTAGCAGATGTTTGAAGGCGGCGCCTCTTGTCGCTAGAATCAGACTTTTGCCCTGAGACATACAAGCTTTAGAGATACGCGAGAAGCCAGCAAATAGTGTCCCGAAGGCAATTTCAGTAGATACCTGATCCCCAGGACGAGGTGCATCACGAAGGGCTTGGATTTCAGGCACATCATCAGGAATTGAAAGAGGCAGTGGATTGGGTGCTGGAACTGACGCTGCAGCTATGTACTTGCTTTTCCTGGTGGCCTTAGAAGCCGCTCTCGTCTGGGGCTTGGAGGTTTCTGCTTTTGAAATAATGGGAAGAGGGTTCTCGCCCATAAGAGTTGATTTGAGGTCAGCAACCTTTTTGTCCAAGGCCTCCTTATCAACATCAACATCCTGCTTCGAAGGGGTTAGTATGCTGAAGACTAAATGTCAAGAGTATAAAGAAGGTGTGCAAGAAAGGTGCCAGTGTATTACCTGAATGTCAAGATCAGGACGAATTTGATCAGCAGCGGAGCGTGAAGTGTTTTCTTGCTCCTTTTCATCACCACTGCTGTTGAGCACCACGGCGTCTTTGGGAAGACCATCCTCAGGGTCGGTACCAAAGGGATCCTGAGATAAAGGAAATGATGCAAATGAAGTCCTGTTGTGACAGAAAAGGCAAAGTATGTTTATTTACCTCGGGTGGAGGATTTGCAGCGCTGAATGGGGCTGGGACAGTGTCTGGCATGGGCTGCAACTCTGCGTCCAGAATGTCCCGAACACGTTTGATCATCATATCCTCTGTCAGCACATCTACAAGTAAAAGATTCAAGATGAAGTGATTACAAGAAATTTGAGAAGTCAATATGAGAAGAAATTGAGAAGATAGGTCATACCGCCCTCAGGTAGCCATTTAGGTTCGGTGGGCTCGGTGTACATCATGGCCAGCGGCTCCCGATGTTGCAGAGGAAAGATGCGCCGGCGAACAAATTCTTCAACGATGTGTTCACCCCGAAGGCCTTGTCCCACCAGTTCGGTAACCTTGGCTATCATGTTCTGGAGCCGAGGTACTAAAATGGGAACCTTTCTGATCCAGTCGGCATGGTTGGGCATCAGCCTAGTGCCCTTGATGGAGTACTTGTTATGCATTTTCATGATGCAGTACTTCCATTTGAAACCACTCCAGGAAGATTTGTAGGAGAAGGGAAGATATGTGCATTTCTGCCTAACCACAAATCCAACGGAGAAAACCATTTGTTGATTGGCGTAGTAGCGGGGCTCATGGTAAACCCGCCACAAATCTAAGGAAGGAGCTGTTCCTAACCAGCATTCGCAGAGTATGGCAAAAATGCTAAGAAGAGTGATTGCCTGGGGCTTCAAGTGAGCTAGCTCTATGTGGTAAAATCTGCAAATGCGCTCAAGGAATTTGGAAGGTGGAAGATTGAACCCGCACCTCAGATGAGCTTCAAACACTGGGATCTCCGTCGTGTTGGACCCATCTAGATCCAGCTTGTCGTTGGGCCTGGTCGGGAAGAACGCGGAGATCAACCCGTCCTTCAGCATTGTGTCCAGGTCTTTCTGTTTCAGGAGCCCTGCTTTCCAATACTTGGAGGAGTCGGGGATTTTCCCTTTCTTGGTCATGATTTGGGCTAGGGTTGGAGAGTCGGCGTCGCTGCTGGATTCAGGCTGATCTGTGTTGAGTGGAGCTGTGTTGGTTCGCTCGGAGGATGCGGTGGCCATTGAGATTGTGGAGTTTTGAAAGGTCGTGAGAAATGGCAGATGATGAGTTGAAATGAGATAAGGAAGAAAACTGTAGCGACTGGGTCTTTAAGGCTATCACGACGGTTCAGTTCCCGAGAAAGTGGGATATTATTTCCACTAAATGCGCTTGACAACGGTATGTTTCCTATTATGCCGCTGACATTCCGATTTTGTTGGGAATAGTAGCTGGGATTGCGGTGATGGTTGTTCCGATAAAAATGAAAGATATTGTTGGAAAAGGAAGTGACGGATTATGGAGAATTTGTTGCTGTTGAGTAAGGTATCTCCAAAGTGTCATTTCTATGATGAAGCGTTCTCCGAAGAGTCGTTTGGAATGTTCTCCGAAGTGTTTTTGTGAGAGTTTACCGAAGAGGTTATTTTGATGGTTTCCCGAAGAGTTGAATTCTGGCAATTGTTTCGAAGGGTTACGTGAGTATATGTGTTCTCCGAAGTCTCTTCTGAAACAATGAAAGACAACATATGAAGGCTACTGATGTTGGATTGAAGGCAGCTTTCCATTCATTCATTCATTCATTCGAAGATCCTATTACAAGATTTAGATGCAGCTGAAGTATGGGGAAAGTGCTACTACTTGACAGAAGAATAAAAAACAAAGAAAGCAGGCCCTAATCTACATGGAGAGCTCCTCCTGAGAGCGATCCGGGGGCTGCTCGAGCTCTACTCCTGCCGCTCTTCTGCATGTTCAGGGGATGCTTCTTCAGCAGCTTCGGGAGAGCTCCTCGCGTTCACCACCATAGCGCTGGTGATGAGGGAACGGCGAGTGGAGGCGAGAGCACTCTCTGCGCTAGACTCAAGGACCTGGTTTCTTCCCAGGCTTGGATGCGGGACTAAACTACCACCCGGTAGATTTGTTGTTGCCGATCTCCCTGCAGCAGATTGGTCTGCAAGGGGATCGTCTGGTAGGGCCTCCTCGCTTGGGGGCTCGTCCTCGTCGCCAGCGATATCCTCCTCAAGATTTATGGCCAATGACGGATCTGGAGGAGGGCTGGGAGGAGGAAGTCCATAATCCTCTGTGGATGCAGTAGGAGGATTTGGTGGGTTGGATGGCTCGGCGTGCCATGGGGATTTTATGGCTGGTTCTTCGTCAGGAAGCATGGAGGAAGAAGATCCGGATTCACCGGTGAATTGGGTGTCAAACCACCTGGAGAATCTATGGTTTGCGCATCTCTTTTTGCCCATAGTGGATGGTGAAGGTGAGTCTGGAGATTTGAGATCTGTATTTATAGGCACGGAAGTGACTTTTCGGTTGCTGGAAAGGTCAAGGAGTTGGAGTATTCTAAGCGTTTTCGTGTGAAGACGTGTGGTGAAGTAATGTTGTTGCAGAGATTCTGGCAGTCCAGCTGTTGGTCGTTTGTACGCACCCACTTATATACCGCAAGAGGACGGTGTACAGTTGTAGCACTTTTTCCCTTAGAGTATTCCAAGGTTTAATATCGAACCACAGAGAACAAGCGGGACTTAAACTATTATTTAAACTACTAAATTAATATGGCAAAGGTGTGTGTGGAAAGGATGGTTAACAGCTAGAGATGAGAGGGCCTGCGGTTGTATCAAGGTTATGAAAAGGATTCTCTCCTATGGTTTGGGGTACTGGCATGCAACTCAGGTCATGGTTCAATTGATAGGTTTAGTATTCTACAAGACATGGTGGTTTCGTTCGCCCCGATCCTGTCACGACAAGGTACTAATAGCTCCCCACTGGTTTCTTGCACTATGTAATAAACACGTATTGATCGGATACGAGTTCAAAGCATCACATAGACTAAACACATCAAAAGAGTAAGCGTGAGAGTTACATAACCAGATTTCCCTCGCCACGGAGAGAATATGAGATCTACTCACGCATCATACTGCAACACATGAACATGGGTACAGTAGGACGCGGGAATTTGGCGTGGTCCCACAAGTGCCGATCGGCACGGCGTGTGCCGGTCGGCACAGTCTTCCTTTTTGGTGGTGATGATCGGTGATCGCCGTCTTCGCCGCCACAACCTTCAACCTAGGTCAAAACCTCTGTATGTCTGTCTCTCTCCTTACTTCGCGACCAAGATCTCTCTTTATAGTCTCTTTCGGTTGTGGGCTGGATTTCACCGACTCCGACTCTGATATTTCTTCTGGGCTTCACATTCTCCGAGTGGGCTTTCAAGTTTGGGGCCCGACCTCCATGGTGCCGGTCGGCACACAGGCCGTGCCGACCGGCACGGTCTCCAATTTCCTCGTTCTTCGGGCCTCCGGCTGCTCTTTACTCGTAGTCTCCTTATCTTCTCCTGTTTCCTGCAAATACTTCCGAATACACAGAAACTACGCATATATATGATGATGGGGGTTAATTGTTAGCAATAATGACGTAATAAGGCATTAAAGGCACCTTATTTGTCATATAAAATGAGTACCTAGAAAGCACCAACAGCTCCCCCACACTCAAATCATTGCTAGTCCTCGAGCAATTCAAACCATGAAAATCATCACCGTGCTTTCGTCATGCTAAGAAACAAAAACTCTCACAAGTCTCTAACTTAGCTATTGTCAATCATCTCATCGAATTAGTATCCCTCCACGAAACCTTCTCTCGATTTTTGAAAACTTTCACCTCAAAACTTGAGTCGACCAAATCAATCACAAGGCTTATCAAACAAATATTTTTGTCTCCCTTCATATCAAGTAAGAAGAATGCAAAAGCTTCAGACTTCACTCAATCGCTCAAATGTATTTCCTTCCCTCTCCTATTCTACAATATAAGGCTCTTTTGTGGATCTCGGAAAGTAGTATAACCAAATTGAATCGAAAGAACTACTAAGTCAACAATTCGCTCAATCATGCCTTCTAAAAGGGAGTCTTCATTATGAGAATACAGAATATAAGTACAAGGGTCAAGGGAAAAGGAAACAATCGAGAATGAATGAAATAGAATTAAGAAGGGATCAAGCCTGAAGCATATACGGATCTTTTTAGAATTTTAACTCTTTCTGCAGTCTGCTTCCTTTGATATTCATTATTCTCTTTCTTTTTGACCATTTTCTTTTTTTTCCTTTTCGTGCCGATCGGCACAATCTTGTGCCGGTCGGCACCTGACCAATTTAATTCTTTTTCTTCTTTTATTTCCTTGCAGACTGCTATCAGAGCATATTTTGGATCGAAATCTGTCTATACTTCACATTTGCTTGTAGGTTGTATCAAGGAGGAGGGAGAAACGATGAAATATCGGTTTTTGGGTAGAAAGAATTTGATGATAGATGGCTAGCAAACTGAGATGAACAAATGAAACTTCTCCCTTCTAGCTTAGTCGTAATCAAGAGCAAAGAGTTGACAAAGACGTCTTCCTATCAAAAGGTTTATGTGTAGGCTTCTCTCATCTCATTTGGCTTAGTGTAATAGGTACAAAATCAAATCCTCAGCTAAATGCTTCAACTTATGATGATAGAAGGGGTTTTCGAAAAGTGGGTATATAAAGCCAAGCGATTATTCAATGAACTCAAGTAGATTGGCAAAACAATCGTCAAAAACAAAGTCAAGAATATGGGGTAACACATCGATTTGACAACTAACACTAACTTTATTCAAGACATTGCAATAATTCTTGACCTCGAAGCTTAACTAAGCATACCATCTCAAACCTCTCTAAGAAAACTCTCACACTCTCACACACTAACTCAAACCATACTAAATCGAAGCAAACGACCTTAAGAAGTGTAAGGGCGAATCCCCCACACTCAAACCTTGCAATGTCCCTATTGCAAAAGAAAGACGACTAGACCAACCTAATCTGAAATGCCATGCCTCCTCAACATGCTAAAGATGCTTCGAATGTTCCTCATGAGAAAAGAGTAATCCGCCGCGGCCATGCTTTCCATGTCATCAATCCTTATATCAATGTCCCGATGGTGCCTATAACATCTCTCCATATCGTAATAGAGACGTTCGATGTTTCTCCTGCAGATTGGGCAGCAGTTGGCAGGACGATCATGACGCTCATCTCTCAGGGGCGAGTTTCTGTCAAAACCCCGAGGTGCCGGTCGGCACGGCACCCGTGCCGATCGGCACGTGGCACCATTCACCTGAAAATGCGGCCCTTCACTTCCTTGAGCTCCTGCAGGGCCTTCTGTAGCTCCTTCTGCACTGGGTGGTTCGGAATCAGTAGGTTCTGGCTCATCTTCCATTGGTTCCTCCTCGGGATCTTCTTCCGGATCCTCTTCGGGATCTTCTTCATCCTTTGCAACAAGATTAGCTAATGGGTGTTCATGTGCAGGGGATGCTTCTATATAGCTCACTGATTCCGAGGTATATCTTGCTCTTGGCTTTGAAGAAAGACGAGCGGAACGCCGAACTCCCTCTACTTCTTTGGATCGCTTAGGATCTGGCTCATCATCAGAGGAATCATCAGATATTTCAACGAAATTCACAATCTTGACATCGTGCCGATCGGCACAGGAGCCGTGCCGGTCGGCACGCCTTCCGTTTCTTGCAAAGTACGCTTCTAGATCTGCCAGGTTGCGTGCTCTCCTCTTTGCAGCATTGTCCCTGTCGATACGCCTCTGAATTTCATCATTGATCTCTTTAGGAGTCATGCGCCCTTTAGCAACAGGAAAGCCATCATCATAGACGAAGGTCGCAGGGATGCATTCAGGATCAGCTAGATAATTCTCAATCTGCCTCTGATGGTCTTTCATACAGTAAAAGCACTTACATCTAAAACCTCTGGTGTTCCTGTGCAGAATCTTCTCTTGGAGGTCTTCCCAGTCGGTCAGGACGCGTGGGGGCACCCTGTGCCGATCGGCACCTGAGGTGTGCCGGTCGGCACCGCTGTCAAAAATCCTCCCATCGTTCAGCCGGGACCTATGGATGGTCAGAAAGCAGTCCCTGTCCAACTCCTCCTTCTCGCTAGCAGTTAGGATCGATTCAAAGGTGATAAGATCATCATATGTCAAAGGACGTTCCATAGCGAGAAGTCGATCCATTGTGTACCTATCGGTGACCGGTGTGCTATCATCGATCTTGGATTTACCTTTACGTACTAGCACCTCTCTGACCTTCTTCCGAAGGGCTTCATCCATCTCCTTCTTCTCTCTATTGAACGCGTCCGCTTCACTCTTCATCATCCATTGTTGCTTCAGGTGCGACCAGACGATTGGATCGTCCTCAGTGGGGTTGAGGCTCCTGTTGCTCTCCCATGGCAGAGTTGGGCTCATTGGCGAAAGTACGGCTCTGTGCCGGTCGGCACCGCCGTCGTGCCGATCGGCACCGTCGCCTTCGCTTCCGGTTTCGCCGCCTTGCATTGTTTTCTGCTCTAGGGTTTGGTGGGAACTCCGGCGGCGCTCGATTTTTGATGATGAGATCCGAGACAACTCCTTCATATATATATCCATAATTCTCTTGATCGAACCGGACTCTATCTCTTAAATTTGGAAGTCATCGAAGCATGTCTTGGAGGAAGGGCAAAAACTCGACTCAAAAGGACACGGACTCTCCTGTGCCGATCGGCACGAAGTTGTGCCGGTCGGCACGGAGGCAAAGTTGCCTCAAACGACTCAATAAAATCAAAGAAACACAAAACACACAGAAAAACAGTAAAACAACAGTGCTTTTGTTTTACGTCGTTAAGCTCGACCACCCAATCACTCAATTCACATAATATATATCAAATGACTTTAACTCAAAAGTGTCGGGTTCAAGATATACCTTTAGTCGTTGGCCATTCACCGTGTATGTATTTTGCTTTCCGTCCATGATACCAACAGCTCCGGAAGGGAGAATTTTATGAACAAGATACGGTCCATCCCATTTGCTTTTCAATTTGCCTTTACCGAATAACCGAAATCTTGAATTGAATAGTAGCACTCTATCTCCTTCGCGAAATTCCTTTTTCAAAAGCTTTTTATCATACCACTTCTTTGTTTTTTCTTTATAGATTGCTGCACTCTCATAAGCTTTTAAGCGCATTTCCTCGAGTTCACTAATTTGAATCTTTCTTTTTACCGCAGCAGCATCTAAATCCAAATTCATCTCTTTGATCGCCCAATATGCTCTATGTTCTAACTCTACAGGCAAATGACAAGTCTTTCCATAGACAAATTGATAGGGTGTCATACCTATTGGTGTTTTGAATGCTGTGCGATAAGCCCAAAGTGCGCCATTCAACTTGTTTGACCAATCCTTTCCTTCTCTTGTAACAATTTTCTGCAGAATTCCTTTCAACTGTTTATTAGAAGTTTCTGCTTGGCCATTGGTCTGTGGATGATAGGCTGTCCCAATTCTATGCTCAATACCCATCTTCTTCAAAGCTTTAGTAAACTCATGTCCGGTAAAATGAGTTCCACCATCTGTTATTATAACTCTAGGGACACCATATCTTGGAAATATGTACTCATTCAACATTGCCTTGGATTCATTAGTTGTACTGTTTCGACATGGTATTGCTTCTACCCACTTTGACACGTAGTCCACAGCAACCAAAATATATTCATAACCATGAGAATTAACAAACGGTCCCATAAAATCCATGCCCCAAACATCGAATATATCAACTTGCAAATTATACTTCAAAGGCATAGCATTACGAGCATTAACATTTCCAATTCTTTGGCATTGGGGGCATCTAGCAACATACCTCTTTGCGTCTTCATGCATCGAAGGCCAATAAAATCCACTAGCCCATACCTTTGCTTGTGTTCGAAAGTGCCCATAATGTCCACCATACTCAGATGAATGACACTTTTCCAATATGCTTTCGCGTTCGTCGCGAGGTACGCACCGTCGAACACCTCCATCTTCACAATATCTGTATAAATAAGGATCATCCCATATGAATTTCCTCATTTCACTGGTAATCCTCTTTCTTGAATTCTTGCTACAATCATCTAGCTTCCCTTTGAATGCATTTATGATGTCTTGCATCCATGATTCTCTATGATCCTTAACTTGAAATAGCTGCTCTTGTGCTATGGCATCACCAATGCATCTCTCCTTGTTCTCAAGCGTCAAACGAGACAGATGATCTGCTACTGAATTCTCAACCCCTTTCTTGTCTCTAATCTCCAAATCAAATTCTTGTAACATTAAAACCCAGCGAAGCAATCTAGGTTTCGACTCCTTTTTAGAGACAAGATATCTAATAGCAGCATGATCCGTATAAACAATGACCTTAGAGTTGAGGATGTAGGATCTAAATTTCTCAAATGCAAATATAACAGCTAGCATCTCTTTCTCTGTTGTTGTATAATTAATCTGGGCTTCATTGAGAGTTTTACTAGCATAGTAGATAGCGTGTACTTTACCTTCTTTTCGTTGTCCAAGAACCGCTCCTACTGCATAATCACTTGCATCGCACATAATCTCAAAAGGTAAATTCCAATCCGGAGGTTGCATAATAGGTGCAGAACATAATGCTTCTTTCAACTTCCGGAAAGCAGTAAGCCTTTCATCATTCATCTCAAATTCAACATCCTTTTGCAGCAATTCTGTTAATGGCTTAGCAATCTTTGAATAATCCTTCACAAATCTGCGATAAAAATTTGCATGTCCGAGAAAACTTCGCAGCGTCTTAATATCAGTAGGTGGTGGCAACCTTTCAACTGTGGATATTTTAGCTTTGTCTACTTCAATGCCCCTATTAGAAATAACATGCCCCAAGACAATCCCTTCGGTTACCATGAAGTGACATTTCTCCCAATTAAGAACCAAATCAACTTCTACGCACCTCTTTAGTACTTTCTCTAAATTTGCTAAGCAGTGATCAAAATCAGTACCATGAACAGAGAAATCATCCATAAATACCTCCATAATGTCTTCAATGAATTCAGCAAATATAGCATTCATGCATCTCTGAAATGTAGCCGGTGCGTTGCAAAGACCGAATGGCATTCGCCGATACGCATAAGTTCCATAAGGACAAGTGAAAGTAGTCTTATGCTGGTCTTCAGGTCGAACAGGGATTTGAAAGAAACCACTATATCCATCGAGATAGCAAAAATAAGAGTTCTTGGCTAACCTTTCAAGCATTTCATCGATGAACGGTAATGGATAATGGTCTTTCTTTGTAGCGGTATTCAGTTTCCTGTAATCAATGCACATTCGCCATCCTGTAACTGTCCGTTGAGGGATCAACTCATTATTCTCATTAGGCACAACTGTGAGTCCTCCTTTCTTTGGCACGTAATGCACTGGACTCACCCATTCACTATCAGCAACTGGATAAATCATTCCTGCATTAAGAAGTCTCAGCACTTCTTTCTTCACAACTTCCTTCATGCCCTCTTTCAGTCGTCGCATGCCTTCAACGACTGGCTTAGCTGATTCTTCAAGATTGATTTTATGTGTGCAAAAAGCTGGGCTTATTCCTTTAATATCATCAAGACAATATCCGATCGCTTTCTTGTATTTCCTCAGAACAGTAAGCAATCGTTTTGTCTCCTCTGCATTCAAAGCACTATTGACGATGACGGGATAAGTTTTATCTTTGCCTAAGTATTCGTACCTCAGACCGTCAGGAAGTGGCTTCTGTTCTACTTCTGGTGCTGCACCAGGATCCAGATTACCCAAAGGCTCAAATTGAGGATTTTCACCTCCGTGCCGGTCGGCACACCCTCTGTGCCGATCGGCACATTCGTTGCGCCGGTCGGCACCGTCTTGGATTTCGGCCTCTTCCCTGTCTGACTCTTCAAACAGTTTATTCAACGGGTCTGAGTATCCTGTACTAATTTCTTCATCTTTTTCTGTGAAGAATTCTTGGAGAGAGGGTGGGTCGTCACTTTCTTGTGCGACAGGTGGGTCTTCGAATTCAAAGAGGACTTCCTCTCCGCCCAGAGTCAATTTGAGGTGACCTTTTCCAGCATCGATAACAGCTTGTACAAGCTTTAAGAAAGGTCTTCCCAAAATAATATTTTCGACTCCAACTTCACCTTTATCAAGAACAAAAATATCCACCGGTATAGTATTCTTCCTTACCTCAATGTTCAGATCCTTGATAACTCCCAGTGGTTTAGTTCTCCTTCCATCCGCCATGATTAGCTCAAGCTCGGTTCCTAGCAATCTTCCTTTTATGTCATAAGGCATATCCATGAATGCTTCATACGTCATCAAACTGACGCGGGAACCGAAATCACATAATGCTTTAGGAAAGCTTCTATATCCAATCTCGCACGGTATGTAAGGATCAACTTCCGTTCGTTCCGTAAGGCCAACTGCATATACTCCGCACAATCTTTCATACGGCGATGGGACAAAACAACTATCAAATAGCTTCTTTGCTTGTTGAACCTCCATCTGGTCAATTTCCATATCATCCTTATACAATTTTCCCAATACTTCTCCAATGACGACATTATCCAGTATTTTCGAAGTTCTAGTGTCTTTAGGGAAGTTATACTGAACTCCTGTAGAAGAGGCATACCTTGGATCATATGTTCTCCTCATACTTAGCAGATTTGAGCTGAAATCAATGGGGATCCAATCCAACGGTTCAAACTCGTCCAACGGTTTAGCATTGCTTAAGGTTGGATCTCCTACTGGTCTTGGAAATTTATTCACGAAACTGTTCTCGTGCTCCTCTAATATTGCAGCTTCAGTCTTGGAAATCCCTTTAACAGCATTCAGCGTGCCGGTCGGCACAAGAGCTGTGCCGGTCGGCACTGTGGCCTGAGGTGTGCCGATCGGCACATGGTACGTGCCGGTCGGCACCTCCTCCAATCTGGGTCTTTTCAGATCACCTTGCGCTGGTTCTTCTGTTCTTACTGTTAATTCTGCTTCGGATACTGCACAGCTTTCCGCTTTAGCTCTCAAATCCAAAGAACCTTCTGCTGGCGTCGACTTTTCAGGGGGAATTGGATCTTCTTGGAATTCTTCCCAATGCTTATGCATAGCTTCAGTCTTCGATATCTTACTCAAAAGATCCAGACCTGCAGTAGCAGTCAAGTCGAGGAAACTCCCTCCAGCTGAACTATCCAAATGCATCCTGGAGGTTCCTTCAAGAGACATGTAGAATGTCTGAGCAGTCAAGTTATCATCCATGCTCAAATCGGGGCCTTGCTTCAATAAAGATTTGAAGCGTAACCATGCTTGCGTGAGGGTCTCTTCTTTCATTTGCTCGAAGTTAACCACTTCTCTTCTCAGTTTCTGCACCTTCGGAAGCGGGAAGAAATGCAAACAGAAATTTCCTACAAGCTTATCCCAGTTTCCCTTAGCTTCACGGGCTGCAGATTTATACCAATCTTTGGCTCTTCCATCTAGAGAAAATGGAAATAGCAACCATTTGTACCAATTCTGAGGCACTCCCTCATGCTTGAAGGTCTGACAGAGAACTTCTAGATCTTGCAGATGTGTGTACGGGTTCTCGTCCTTCGTCCCAGAGAATTTGCTGTTCTCGACCATTTTGATGATGGTCGGGTTGAGAACGTATGACGAAGCAGTGACTTTCTCATCGGAAGTTTGTGGAATCAGCAATCCCGGAGACGGTAGTGAATGCTCCCTAACCGTATGAGCCGGTTCAGGAGTACTCATCCTGAAAACACAGAAAAAAAACACAAAAACAAACTAGAAAAGAGAGGATTAGAGGTTAGTAGAATAAATAAATAGTAAAAGAACTGGCTTGTTCCCCGGCAACGGCGCCAGAAAACGTGCTTGTTGGTCGTTTGTACGCACCCACTTATATACCGCAAGAGGACGGTGTACAGTTGTAGCACTTTTTCCCTTAGAGTATTCCAAGGTTTAATATCGAACCACAGAGAACAAGCGGGACTTAAACTATTATTTAAACTACTAAATTAATATGGCAAAGGTGTGTGTGGAAAGGGTGGTTAACAGCTAGAGATGAGAGGGCCTGCGGTTGTATCAAGGTTATGAAAAGGATTCTCTCCTATGGTTTGGGGTACTGGCATGCAACTCAGGTCATGGTTCAATTGATAGGTTTAGTATTCTACAAGACATGGTGGTTTCGTTCGCCCCGATCCTGTCACGACAAGGTACTAATAGCTCCCCACTGGTTTCTTGCACTATGTAATAAACACGTATTGATCGGATACGAGTTCAAAGCATCACATAGACTAAACACATCAAAAGAGTTTTGTAAGCGTGAGAGTTATATAACCAGATTTCCCTCGCCACGGAGAGAATATGAGATCTACTCACGCATCATACTGCAACACATGAACATGGGTACAGTAGGACGCGGGAATTTGGCGTGGTCCCACAAGTGCCGATCGGCACGGCGGTGTGCCGGTCGGCACAGTCTTCCTTTTTGGTGGTGATGATCGGTGATCGCCGTCTTCGCCGCCACAACCTTCAACCTAGGTCAAAACCTCTGTATGTCTGTCTCTCTCCTTACTTCGCGACCAAGATCTCTCTTTATAGTCTCTTTCGGTTGTGGGCTGGATTTCACCGACTCCGACTCTGATATTTCTTCTGGGCTTCACATTCTCCGAGTGGGCTTTCAAGTTTGGGGCCCGACCTCCATGGTGCCGGTCGGCACACAGGCCGTGCCGACCGGCACGGTCTCCAATTTCCTCGTTCTTCGGGCCTCCGGCTGCTCTTTACTCGTAGTCTCCTTATCTTCTCCTGTTTCCTGCAAATACTTCCGAATACACAGAAACTACGCATATATATGATGATGGGGGTTAATTGTTAGCAATAATGACGTAATAAGGCATTAAAAGCACCTTATTTGTCATATAAAATGAGTACCTAGAAAGCACCAACACCAGCCAGGTCAATAGTGGTAAAGTATGACTGGTCAAGTCGCGGTCCTGTTTGATACAGTGCTTATAGATAAGGATGAAGTTAAGTCAAAGGCTGCGAAGCGCTGTATGGAAAGATTCCTTCTGGTGAAGTGTTCGAAGTGAAGAGCTGTTGAAGGCTTCCGAAGGCATTGCTGTTGAAGGTGTCCGAAGATGTTATTGCTGAAGGTTGAAGATTGAGGCTTCAGAATATTTGGATTTGGGTTGATTATCAAACATATCCCCTGTCCTACGTTCATCGAACGCTTTTTGAGGCGTTAATTGGGTGAATAGGCCAAGTGACATGTTCGGGGGCTTATGTCGTAACCCTAAAATTCCCGATATTCCGAAGGTTAATTATGGAAGTTTCCAAAGACTTGTCTTGCACGTCAAGGATTAGGAGATATGTTCCGATCTCTTTACAAATATAGAAAGTTGAGTTGTAATCGCGCTAGGACTCGATAGGCGGTTGTCTGGCCTATAAATATTCTTGTACACCCCCGATGAGGAGGGATTCGACACTTTCTGCAACCCTAGCGTGAAGGCTGTCAGCATAATCAAGATCTGCACTGGACGTAGGGTTATTATCCTTAGGGAGGCCCGAACCAGTATAAACCTCTGCGTGTTCTTAGATTGATCTCTACTTCCCACGTTGCTCCCATGATCCAAATATCTGCCGAACGCCCCGTTCAGACAGGCTACGACAATGCTTATCGCGATTAAGATGAGCTAAACCAAAAGATCCCCGCCTTCTACACGGGGATGCGCCATTCTTCACTCCGGCGTCGCCGCCTCGGGCTCCGGCGTCCCGCCATGGGGACGCCGCCTATACTAAACCCTAACCTAAACCAAAATATCGTGGCGTGGAGGCTGCGTGGTGCCGGCGTCGGCGTGGAGGCGGCGGCGGCAGGGCGGCGAAGCGTGGAGCCGGCGTCGGCATGGAGGCGGCGGCGGCGGGGCTGCGACGCGTGGAGCCGGCGTCGGCGTGGATACGGCGGCGGCGGGGCGGCGACGCGTGGAGCCGGCGGCGGCGTGGCGGAGGCCGCAGCGGGGCGGCTAGGGTTTCGGGCCACCCGCCGCTGGAAATCGCTCTTGGTAGCGGCGGACCATGGCATTGTCCGCCGCTACAATGTTTATTTCTAGCGGCGCTTGCATAGCGGCGGACCTGCGGAACCGCCGCTATAGTGGGTTTTGGTCCGCCGCTGTAGTGGGTTTGTGTTGTTGTGATGCCGTCGAGGGACGCGACCATCTCCCGCGGGTCGAGCGCGCGCGGGCCGGCCTGGCCTCCTGCCGCCGCAGCTCGGTGGCGGCGTACGCGAGGCGCGTGATGTGCTCCGCCCGCTTCTCCGGCGCCGGCAGCGCTTGGTACCTCGCGAAGACGCGGCCCGGGTGGGACTCCCACACCGCACCACCAGCACCGAGGAGCGCTTGGTACCTCGGAGAGCTCACGCACCGCCTTGAACAGGCCCTTGGTCCGCCGCGCCAGCGTTTGTTTCCGATCGCGCGCGTCAGCGACGAGGCCGGCGGGCGGGACCTTGCGGCGCGGCATGGAACCGTGCGGCGGCGAGGAGGAGTCTAGAGAGCTGGCTTGATCGATCGATCTTGGCTGCGGCGGCGGAGCAAGGATCGTTGAGACATACGTGCGGCGGCCGTCTAGCTTGGTTGGGGACGAGATGCGTTGCGAGAAATCCGACACGGTACCAGCAGACTATCTCTGCGAAACCCAGCCTGACCGGCTTTCTTCACAAATCGACCATGAAGTTCTAAACCGCAGAGTCACTAGCGGAGCCACAGCAGGGCCAGACTGGGCCTTGCTGATGAGTCCGGCCCAGGCAAGGAATGGATATGGAAAGCCCGATGCACCGATTACGCAGTTTAGCATCGCACACCAGGTTAGACGACCCTCACGATCCGACTACGACGAGTGAACCCGAAGCGCCAATGCAATCGCTGAACCGCAACTCTGGTGGGCCCCCTTGGGGAAAGGCCCAATCACCCTAAAAGACTAGTCTGATAGGGGAAGGGTGGCTCTCCCTTTTAAGGTGGCTTCCTCTAGGGGTGAAAGCAGGACGGGATTTTCCCGTCCTGACCGCCGACCGTTTCCTGTTTTCTCCTGTTCGTTTTCGTTTCCACGGACATACGCGGGTGCGGGACGGCAGCAGGATGAGCCAGCCGGGACACGGGATCGAAATCGGTTTTGGGATCTTCCTGACCGTATTTCCGGTATCCCGTTTCTACGCGGGAGCATCCCGTTTTACATCCCGTTTACTGGAATCCGGGAAAGCCCATGTATGCACTCAAGCCCACTCGAGCGTCTAGAAGCCGTCTCCTGGCACTTCGCCGCACCGCCGTAGTCGCTAGGACACGGTTTGCACATAGCAGTGCATCGCCATGTTTCAGCGCGGGTCATCTGGACAGCAGTAGAAAGTATAAAACATGTATAGGCCAAAGTGCATGTCGCTGTATAGAAGTGTAACACAAGATGACGCAAGGAATGAAGATGGAACAGAAAGTGACCCTGATGAGATGCGTGATCATGGGGAGTTGTAGGCGGACAATTAATAAGAATATGTAGTGATGTTGGCACTTTATTATCCAGCTCTATGCGACCTAATCATTTGTGTGTTGTCAACTCTAAGACTAATTTGTGTGTTTATTCTGCGATGTGCTGTCTATTGTTAGTGATTTCTATATTATATTGGGTCAATCAATATGTTTAACTATTGAAAGGCATGGTATTATGGGTTGGTGTTCCCGACTTAATCACCGGTTACCGACCGTTACCGGCATATATCCGACCGATTATTCCGTTTACCGGAGGCCCGTTTTTCTTCCGACCGTTCCCGTTACCGGCTATCCCGTTTCCGTTTCCGTCCGGCGATGTAAATGAGAAAGTGAAAACGGTTGAGGTGTTTTCCCGACCGTTCCCGTCCGTTTTCAGCCCTAGCTTTCTCCTCCCAAGCTAAGCAAGGTGGGATTATTCTGAGGCTCACACGGTCGCCGCCTGACTACAACTGGGCCATTTGGCCCATTTATGTTGCGTCTTTGCCAACAGGTAATAGTGGAGAGATGTCCTCATCATTCTCCCCTTCTTAACAAGGGCCCAGCTCTGATACCAAATGATGAATCTGGCCCAGGTGGGGTTGGATGAAAAGCCCGACACACCGATTCGGATTCCCCGAATCCCGCAATCTTAGCACCGACAGCCGAAAATACGACACACCGATCCGGCCTCAGGAGTCCGACCTGAACCTCGGCAACCTTAGCACCGTACTCCGGCGTACCCCTCGGGGAAAGGCCCAATCACCCCAAAAGACTAGTCCGATAGGGGAAGAGTGGCTCTCCCTTTTAAGGTGACTTCCTCCTCCCAAGCTAAGCAAGGTGGGATTATTCAGAGGCTCACACGGTCGCCGCCTGACAACAACTAAGCCACTAGGGCTCTTTTTTAGTTGCGTCTTTGCCAACGGGTAATAGTGGAGGATGTCCTCATCATTCCCACCCCCTTAAACAAGGGCCCGGCTCTGATACCAAATGATGAGTCCGGCCCAGGCAAGGAATGGATATGGAAAGCCCGATGCACCGATTACGCAGTTTAGCATCGCACACCAGGTTAGACGACCCTCACGATCCGACTACGACGAGTGAACCCGAAGCGCCAATGCAATCGCTGAACCGCAACTCTGGTGGGCCCCCTTGGGGAAAGGCCCAATCACCCCAAAAGACTAGTCTGATAGGGGAAGGGTGGCTCTCCCTTTTAAGGTGGCTTCCTCCTCCCAAGCTAAGCAAGGTGGGATTATTCTGAGGCTCACACGGTCGCCGCCCGACTGCAACTGGGCCATTTGGCCCATTTATGTTGCGTCTTTGTCAACGGGTAATAGTGGAGAGATGTCCTCATCACTCCCCCCCCCCCCCCCCCCCCCCCCCCCTGGCCCAATATATTGTCTGAAGATCCAGTAGCTTTCTAGCCCAGCCGGCAACATGTCCAACAATTCAGCAAAGGAACGAGGCCGAAGTCAATAGCAGAGCACAGGCCCATGTAAATAAAACCTAGCCCGTCAGTCCGCGTTTGCTGGCAGCCACATTCGTCGCCAAGCCCGACTCCAGCCCTATCAAAAAAAAAAGCCCAACTCCAGCAGTCCACCACCAGACCAAGCTATTCGTCTCTAAAAATGAAAAACGACCAAGTTATTCAATTGCCGTTAGACCAAGCTATACTTGTTCCTCTCTACTTTTCACGTGATTACGTGATCTTTTATGTGCTCGTTCCTTGCTCGAGCCCCTTGCAGTAGAGAACTAAAGTAGTTAATCTTGTCTCTCGAATCTTGAGAGCTGGGCTGCCATGGCCTCGCTGTGGTGCTCAGCAGGGCCCTGCAGGTGACGGCTCGGGAGGCGGGGTTGCCGGCTGGCCCCTCCTATGGTTGATGGCTGGCTCTGCGACAGGACTCCTATCGCGACGCAGTCTGCCGTCCTTGCGCCGGCGACCTGCGGCCCCGCCCCCGCGACCGCACCCCACAGCATTGGCAGCTTTCTCCGCCACCGCCACTGCCGACCCGCATCAAGCTGCGCTTCGAGATCCATAAGGTTTCGGACGCTGTGCCGGATGCAGATGGCTGGCGCGTGGTGATGAGCAAACGCAGCCGCCGGCGGGAAGCCGCTCTCCAGCTGCGCGAACAGATCCCAGACGCCATGTTGGGGCGCTGTTTCAACTTTTTGGAGAAGGAACACCGCAAGGCGGCGTGTTGAGAGCCCACCAAATGCCTGCAGTGCGGAGACCAGGCCATCGCTCCTTTGAATGCCGTAGGCCGCGGCTGGCAGCGACGACGAACCGGCAATCCACTGTTTGTGCCACGGTGGCACCGCGAAGGTTCATCCCGGTTGACCTCGACGGCCGGTGCTTCACCTGTCTCTCCGAGAAGCACCGTGTCGCCGACTGGAAGCTACCACCTAGATATGCGTTGCAAGCAGTTTTGGCACCATGCCAGGGACTGCAAGAGGCTGCGTTTCTCCTCCTCGTCCTCTTCGGAGGGTAGGGCTGCGGACAGTTGTTCTTTTGCCAAGATGTTGTTGTCTTCCTCCGGGACTCCGTCCGGCTCTCGCGACCATACCACGCCGCAGCCATCGCGGAGGCCGGACGCTCAACATGCAAGAGCTACTCGGGGTGCGCCGCTGCCGCGGCATGCACGATCCTTCCCCTTGAAGCACCTACCTCATCCTTGCCGGAGTGGGCCGCTTCGCCTCCGACGCGACGCGTTGTTGGCCCACGTGGAGCGGTTGTTCCTCCTCCAGTTAGCTCGTCGTTGGCCATGAAGGAGAGGGTCCTAGAAGCGGAATCTGACAGAGTAGGGTCGGCCCTTCAAGTGCATCGGGACTCAAAGATTCAAAACAAAGTTTGTCGCGGGTCGGGGCACTGGTGCAGCACGTCTCTCCGCATTGATGACGGCGTACTTGCTACATGTACAGCTGCTGCGCACCGAAATTAAGCTGAATTTGAAAGACCCGGGTCTGATTTCCAGTAGATATATACAACGTCCGCATAGCCCATTGTCGTTGGGAGGATCCAATGTTGCTAGAGTTTAGACCATGCATGCCCGCGTATGGTAGTGTTGAATGCAGAGGAGAATTCTCTGGAACTGGTGAGGAGTACTCAAAAATCTTGCCCAGACAGCGCAGTTTCAGTTTAGGTCGAGAAAGATCCTGGTCAGGTTCATACAGTTATTGAACCAAACAAAGAGTTAAAGCACTGGTCTATACTAATGACAGATTTAACCGGATAGTAAGGAAGTTAAAGAACAGCTACTTAGCACGCGACTATAGAGCTCTTATTATATTTTTTAAACGAATGAAAACAGTTGAATCACACCTGAATTAATAGAAAAAAACTAAAAGCTTTGTACCATGTGGGACTGACGGTTAATGAGTTTACGTCTTGCTTCTTTACAAGCATTTGCCGAAAGCTCTCCGCTTTATCCATCCCAGCCTACGAGGTAGGCGAGTCAGGGAGCCGCCGCCGCAGCAGGCAGCCGGTCCCGTGCCAAGGATGGCTCCCCGGCCAAGAAGAACCGCCACCTACGACGCCTTGGGCGACGCTACTGGCGCTTCCGGCAGCGGCGGGGAGGGGAAGGGAAATCTGGCGAGCAGCCGAGCAAGTTCCTCATGTTGAACGCCAAAAGTTTGCTCCTCCTGATGAGCGCTCCGGTACCCGACGGTCTTTGATTCTGCGTCCAGGTGAGCAAAGAAGGTCTTTGATTCTGCGTTCTACCTTGATTTTGAATTTCTTTAGAGGTATCCTAACAGATGTCAGGAGGTGGATGCTGCAATGTGGGATGCCAGGAATTGATAGGCATTTCGACGAGCAGGTTGGATTTCCTCATTTGATTAAGATGCAGATCAACCCAGTGAGGTGGTTTCGTGTAGTTAGATGTTTTCTAGTGGCCAGGGTTCTAGGTAACTTGGAGCTTATCGTGGGTGAAACCAATAGCGCGAGATCCTTGCAAAATTGCAAGTCTTCGCAAGCAGGTGCACTAGTTACTGGGTATTGCCTTTGACAAATCCGGTTGCGTGTCTTTGTTTAATTCTTCTTAGAACTCTGGACAAATTTATCCTTTCTTTATCGTGCAACTAAGTTTCAGAGTTATTTCTAATATAGTTATCCATTAGTTCCATCGTTCTCATCCCAATTCACCAGTCCTTATATAAAACAATGAGCTGCGGATTGTTACAGATGAATGATGAACGAATTTGGAGATGTGGAAATCAACCTATCTTAGAACTTGTGGCTGAATAATAAAAGAAGACAAACACCACTGAGGCGTGTACGTGCAGATCCAAGCCTGAAACTTTATGAAATTGTTTCTTAAATTTAGGATCCTTATCTGACCGTCGAGAGAGATGGACATATATATCTAAGTTTCCCTTTCTCTTGAACTGCTTATGACATCTCAAGCAGTCATAATCCTTAGTCTGATCCAAGCATACTCGGCTGTAGCCTCTTCGAGGTCAAGGCCGGGATTTTCCCCGTTAACAAAAAATAGTGTAAATACTATTGCAATGCGGTTGGGGGAGACTGTTTGAAGAAGAATATACAGGGCATATGTTTCAACTCCATTTCGTAGAACCAGGGTAGTACCAGATAAAATTATCTGGGCAAGAATCAAACTTTTGAATAAAACCAAAGAAGCTATCTGAATAAATCAATGTAACAAATCAAATGATGTGCTAAAAAAGTTGACATACATGTGATACCTTGAGCAAAATCAAATAAAGATATCCGAACAAAAAGAACATATTCCACTACTGTAACAAAGAATATATATCATTAGTCAGTACACAGTACCATCATCCATTTATTCTCTGTTTTTCGAGAACGTGCAATGCACGTACCACTTATTCTCTGTTGCTCTGTTTCACAAAGGTAGCAAGCATATTTTTGGCATTCTGTTCTCTGTGCATTTATGCTGCCAGTGGTGAAAGGTTGGTCCTCGGTGCTGATGGCTTCCACATTTTATTATTATTCAGATTTTGGATGGCTGCATTGAAGATAAACATTTCCACCACGAGCAATGAGAAGGGTTGAAAGAGTTACTTTGGACCTCTATGTGCCACTTGCGAGGGACGATTTTGTTTTTGGTCCGGGTGAACAGCTCTCCCTTGAGCATGTCATGGCTGCACTGGCGTGCTATGCAGCGCTGACACATTCAACTTCCGTTCTTCAGATCATGGAGGTGTGCCAACCATACCATTTCTTGTAAGGAGAACACATCAAATTTGATGCATTTTAAATGCAAACTAATCTGGAGAAGTAGGCTACCCAGAGAGGGGAGAATTAGCAGGGGCTTGGAAAGATGTGGAGTTTAACTAATCTGAACGTTCCTAAAGTCGAAAGTGATCTCTTTAAAGATAATTTGCTAAGGTATGTTGGATTCTGTCGTTTTAGATTTAGTAATTTGCCATGCAGAAAGGAAACAGAGAGGCCAAGGGTATCATTTGTCTTGGGTAAAATGCACTGATGCTCCAGCAGTAAGGGGTACATAAGCTGGTGCGGATGCCAGAGCTGATCTATCGAAAAAGACCAAATAAAGATATCCTGAAGAATCATGGATGAAATTTTGTATTCCATGACAGTTCTTTGGGAGTTTTTCATGCTTTTCGTCACATCATTTTCAATAATTTTGATGGATTTTCACCAGCTGTGTTTACTAGTTTGTCAAACTTGTATCAGACTATGTTAGTTGGACGGTTTTGCTAAAATAGAAAACAAAGAAGCTTAGAAAAATGAAATTTGCAGGAGAATTATGTTGCATATATTTCGACTTCATTTCATTAAACTTCTCTCCGTGCACAAAAAGCCATAATGCAGGGGAAGTATCAGATAAAACTATTTGGGAAAAATTGGACTTTCTACCCGAATAAAACTAGATATGCTAGCCTGAATAAATCAATGTAACAAATCAGATGATGTGCTAAAAAAGTTAGCATACAAGATACAACTGGAGAAACATTAAATTAAGATGTCCCAAAAACTAGAAGATATTCCACTACTGTAACAAATCATCTATATTAAATGTTAGAACATATTCAGAACATAGTCTGAATATGTTCTAACCTTTTTTTTCCCTTCACAAAAAAAAAGGTCAGAACATATTCAGACTATGTTTTAACTTGTAGTATCAAACTTGTGTCAGACTATGTTACTTGGACGGTTTTGCTAAAATAGAAAACAACGAAGCATAGAAAAATTAAATTTGCAGGAGAATTATGTTGCATATATTTCAACTTCATTTCATTAAACTTCTTTCCGTGCGCAAAAAGCCATAATGCAGGGGAAGTATATCAGATAAAACTGTTTGGGAAAAATTAGACTTTCTACCTAAAACTAAGCTAGACTGAATAAATCAATGTAACAAATCAGATGATGTGCTAAAACAGTAGCATACAAGGTACAGCTGGAGCAACATCAAATTAAGATGTCTCAAAAACTAGAATATATTCCACTCAACAATTTATCTATATTGAAGGTTAGAACTTATTCAGTAGTCAGTACCATCGCCCATTTATCTCTGGAACTCTGTTTCTCAAAGATAGCCTCCATATCTCCCAACACTCTGTTCTCTCTGCATTTATGCTGCCAGTGGTGAAAGGTTGATCTCTGATGGCTTCCATTTTGGGGGGATTATTCAGATTGCGGATTAATGCATTTGAAGATATTTCCAGGAGCAATGCCGAGGGTCTCGAAAGAGTCACTTTGGAGCTCGAAGTGCGAGAGACGAAAGACCAAAGAGATGATCATTTTGTGTTTGGTCCGGGTCTTCACTGCATTGGGGTGTTATGGCGATGCCGTGGTGCGGGAGCTGGCGCAAGGCACGGCGCCTCCGAGGCATTCAACTTCCATTCGTCGGATCATGGAGCTGTGCCGGCCATACGATTTCGTGTCAGGAGAAATATGAAATGCGCTGCATTTGTAAATTTGAAGTGTATCTGCTGAATTTGTAAATGTGAACTGAGTACATCTGTTGTGAAGTCTCCGTTGAGTAGTTAGTTTACATCAGATCAGAACTCTGTTTTAAGTTTTGCAACCCGTACTCTGTCGGCCAAGTGTTACACGATGGACGTACATGCAGGCGCACCAACTCTGAATAATAAGCTTTATCGAAAAATACAGGCCTTGTATCCCATCTTTTTGTGTCCGGATATGTGACAGAAACATGACAACCTGTGTGTCCTAGAAATCAAAGTGAAATCCAGCAGTAACTAGTAAGAACATGAACATCCTACTCTTTCTAGTGGAACCTAGTACATAGCTGGCCCATGTCCCGTGCTAGCTGGCCGCAAAAATCGTTCGGCGATCCCGATTCGGGATGTGTGGTGATCTGCTGCTTCAAGTTCGGAAGAGGAAACCTTCGGGCACGTCACTGAGGTAATTCAGCTGCTCGAGTCCGGAACAATGGCTGGTGGCGTCAGGGCACGGGTAGTCACCATGCAACAAGCATTGCGCCTCGTACTCACAGCTGTTTTCACCGACGAAGTTGCCGCCAATGCCCGGTGCGCCTGTGGCCGGCGCGTAGAACGAACTGCCGGCGGCCACGTCCGTGGTTGGGTACCCGAGCGGCACGACGGCGTCGCGTGAGGTCCAGTCGTCGTCAGTGCCGCACAGGTTGGTCTCTGATGGCTTCCACTCTTTGAGATTATTCGGATTGTGGATTAATGCATTTGGGCCTCCTTTGGCAATACAAGGCAGGCAGCCCCGGGTAGACTGCACCGACGGGGGAGTTCCCTGCACAGTCGCCCCCGGGCGCGCGCTTCCCCGCTGGGCTCGGTTGCCCGGCTTGACATTTGGGAGCAAAGGGGAATCTAGCCCCAGGAATTTTCAGATAAATTCGAAATATAGCTGGAAAATCAGAAAAATCGAAAACTGCACCAAAAACTCAGTAATAAAAACAAAAAAGGTGCTCCGTTAATTTAGAAAAAAATGGCAAAAAAAATAAGAATGAATTTTGAAACATTCATACTAATGGCAGGGGACATAAACACTACATTGTCAAGAGATATTGAAGTTCCATTACATCATGCCACTAGATACTTAAACAATCTGAAATTTTTTTTGACTATACAGTTAGTACCACTCAAAGATGTGGTAGTCGGCCAAGCAAAAAACTCCTTTGGTTGATACTTAAAATATCTGATTGCTAAACACCTCGGCAAATCTGCCACCAACTTCATTATTGGCATACAACATTTCAGCAGCTACAAATACACTACTATAGCTACAACTTATTACATCATTATTTAACAAAGTTTCATCTCTTGTTTGAGAAGCAAGGAAACACTAAAGCATGAAGCATGGATAGCGACTTAGCGAGGTACCTGCATGAGAATGAGGGTCAGTACAAGAACAAGCAGCAACAGCATGAAAATCAGAGTACAAACAGAGTAGCAGACTAGTAGCAGCATGAAAAACAGAGTAGAATCAGATCCAGATGATCAGATTGAAAACCACATAGGTTGAAATATGGGATGGATAGCTACTGGTCTGCCATTCTAGCAACTATAGATCTCACCAACTTGTGCTAAGCAATGAAAATGGGGTGTCTGAATGTTGGAGAACAAAACAAATACATTTGTTTTCAGAACTGTATGCTATATTTTCTAACAGTTCTTTCACACATGTCAATTTGATATATTATGCTATATTTTCAGAACTGTACCACACATGTCAATTTGAAGAACAAACATATTCTTGTTCCTTTTATGTCCTCAACGCAATTGATGTAATAAACATTTCACCAACTATTTTACGAAACATTGAATATGTCAAGCGCTCAAGCATGCCAGCAAGTTATTTTAGTATGCAAGCTATGAAATTTATGCAGTTCTAGTGTTTCAGTGATTTAGCTATGAAATTTATGCACTTCTTTGGTCAGCAAGGCACCTTGACGTAGTCTGTACACACAAAAGCCATATCAAATTTTAGTGATTTGGCTTCACATCGCGCAAAAATGAAAGAGCAGCATATCGGATCACACGTTCAGTATTTCAGTCCTTGAGATGCCAGAAAAAGAAGCAAGAACACTGGGCACATGCTTTAGTTTCATTCCGTGAAACATTAGTATATTTTAGTAATTTCAGAGACTAGTCAAAAAGCAAACAAATAGAAACCCCAGAACTCACTATATACTTAAATAGCTACAAAGATTGACTATGAACAGAACAGTGCTCCACTCATTAAACAGAGTACAAGCAGAAAAATAGAGTACAATCAGCTGTAGATAATCAGAGTACCATGCAAATTCCTGACACTCCATCAGACACAACTACTATTCAGTATAAGCACCTTCATCAGCAAGGAAGCATAGCTATCACAACTACAAACAAATAATATGGGACGGGTAGCCACTGGCCCGGCATCCTAGCAACTATAGACATCATCAACATATGCTAAGAACTGAAAATGGGATTCAGTTCTGTAATTATGCCTGACTGTTTGAGTAGATTTAGACAAAATTATGTTAACATCTTCTGAATTGGGATTCAGATTTTAGGCTCACTTAATTTGCAGAACTAAAGATTAGATATAAGATACACACAAAGAATCCACAAAAATGGTCCTCACGCGACTTCACATCCACCTAAGTCAGTCACTTGCTCACCTTGACGTCACCCTAGATACATTATCGTCCATGCTATGCTGGCATACTCCTTCCTTTCACCCAGATCCAATCTTCGTCTGAAAAATAGAAAGAAGAATGAATAAAGAAAGCCTAGAGGTAGAATTAGTAGGAGATGCATGGATAGAGGTTGCAACAGAGGAGGAGCTGGAGGTGTTCAGGAAGCTGACCTCGCAGTTGCACTTCCTTTCCTTGGGCCGGCTTGGAAGAAGACCAGATCAAAACTTCTCTATCCCTCTTCCTCATCACAGATCTGAAAAAAAATGTGATAAATTTGTACAACCCCAGTTCTGAGAGAGAGAGAGAGAGAGAGAGAGAGAGAGAGAGAGAGAGAGAGAGAGAGAGCACTCGACGGTGAGCAGAGGAGGGGAGGGACGACTGACGGCTGCCGGAGTCGTGCGTGTCGACGGGAAGGAGACTGGCGTCATGCGCGTTGAGGGGGAGGCGGCTGGAATCGCGCGCGTCGCCGGGGAGGAGGCCGGAGTCGTCCGTGTCCGCGGGGAGCGACGAGGCTGCGGCCGTGGCATCGTGGAGGAGCGAGGCAGCGGCGGCCGTGGCGTCGCAGGCGGCGCGCGAGCGAGACGGGGAAAGATGACGGGGCCGACTGCCAGGAGTCCCACGACAGGGCCCGCTTCCCCGTCGAAACCGGTCGAAACCGGGGCCAAACTGCCCGCTGATACGGGCTCCCAAAGGACGGAGTGCGCAGCCCCGGGCCGCTTCTCGCGTGGTCGGCCGGCCCCGGGCGAAGGCGGGGAACCCCTCGGGGAAGTGTGCTCCCAAAGGAGGCCTTGAAGATAAACATTTCCAGGGGCGGTGCCAAGGGTGGATCACGGAGATGATGATTTTTTGTTTGGTCTGGGTCGTCACTGCATTGTGGGGTGTTATAACGATGCCATGGTGTGGGAGCTGGAGCAAGACAAGTCGACGCTGAGGCATTCAACTTCCATTCTTCGGATCATGAAGCTGATTTTGTGTCAGGCGAAACATCAAATGTGCTGCATTTGTAAATGTGAACTGTATGTACTGAATTTGTAAATGTAAACTGACGACATCTGTTGTGAAGTCTCCGTTCAGTAGTTCCTGTACATCAGAGCTCTGTTTTAAGTTTGCAACCTATACTCTGTATGCGAACTGTTACACGTTGGGCTTACTAGCAGAGGCACACCGACTCTGTATAATAAGCTTTATCGAAAAAAATAAATGCCTTATATTATCTTTGTTCCATTTTGTATCCGGATATGTGACAGAAACATGCATGACAGCCTGTGTGTCCTACAAATCAAACTGAAATCCTGCAGTGAGAACCTCCAACTCTCCTCTTTTTTTTTTAACATTGAAACAACATGAACATCCTACTCTTTCTAGTGGAACCTACATATATATAGCTAACCCATGTCCCGTGCTAGCTGGCCGGAAATTAAAACTGGTCGGGGAAGTGTGGGTGATCTGCTGCTTCAAGTTCGGAAGAGGAAACCTTGGGCCACATCGCTGAGGTAGTGATTCAGCTGCTGCTCGAGTCCGGAACAATGGCTGGTGGCGTCGGGGCACTGGACGTCACCGTCCAACAACAAGCACTGCGTGTCGTACTCGAAGCCATTTGTATCCTCGAAGTCGTTGCAGGCCGTGCCAACGTCCGCCGCCGGTGCGGCGTTGATCACGAAGCTGTCGCTCGAAGCCGTCAGTGTGTGGAAGAGTGAACTGCCAGCGGCCACGTCTATGGATGCGAACCCGAGCGGCACGACGGCGTGGCGTGACCAGTCGTCGTCAGCGCCGCGCAGGTTGGGCCAGACATGGTTGTGGGCGCCGGCGTTGCTGGCCGGGGCTTGTTGTTGCATCTGGAAGCCAGCCATGTTGTCCGTGAAGTAGTGGTAGTGGTCACCATCCAGGTGCTGCTTCTGGTATACGCAGCCGTAGTTTGCGTCGTCGATGGAGTTGCGGCCCAAGCCAGCAGCTGCTGGTGCGCCAGTGAAGTCGCCGCCGACGTTGGCGAGGAGGAGCTGGGTCGGTGGTGGGCAAGCACAACTGCCGGCCACGTGCCCGAGTGGCACGATGGGGGTTCGCGACGGGTCGTCCACGTTGCACAGGCTCATGTTTGGCAAGCTGACGTGGGCATTATTGGCATTGCTCTGGTAGCCGTTCATGTTCACACTACTACTGTGGCTGCCAAGGCACGGAAAGCTGCTGCTGTACCCAGGAGGGAACACCGGCGAGGCGTCTTGCTGCTGGTACTGGTGACCGTTACGTCCGGTCGGCACTGTGGCAGATGCGGATTGGCGCGGTGGAGGCGTTGGTGCAGGACAAGGCCGGCGTCGGGGGTTGCTGCGACGAGATCCGGCGCCCCGACGGCCGGATCTGGTGGCCCGGCAATGGATCCCGCGCCCCGACGGCCGGAGCTGGTGGTCTTGTGGATCTGGAGCGGCGGGTCCTCGGCAGGCGCGCAGCGCAGACGCGCACGAGCGCGATGGGCGCGCGGTAGCTTGCGCGGCTTGGTGGCAGCGGCACAAGCTGGTGCGGCTGGCTCGCTAGTCACGCGGCGTGTGCGTGGCTGGCACGGAGGGCACGGTGGCCATGTGCGTGGAAGGAGAAGGCGGCGCGGCGGCTGCGCATGTTGCCGATGGGGTTGTGGCGCCGCGCGAGTGGAGGATGGTGGTCGGCAGCTGTGTTGTGGTGGCCGACGGCCGTGCTGGCCAGTTGCAAGGTTGGTGCTGGTGTTGTGGTGTTGCGAGGGCATCGGCGCTGGCCAGTTGCGGTGGCGCTGGGTGTGATGTGATGATGCTGTTGTTTGGCGAGGGTGTCGTCGTGTTGCTGCTTGTGTTGCAATGCTTGGCATGGAGGCTGGCGGTGTTGTGGGGCGATGCAAGAGCTCTGGGGGTAACCTTGCCCGGCAGTATGCCGGTGCCGGCAATGACGATGTTTTCGAACGCCGTTCTCCTTGTTGAAGGCTTTGTTGAGGTGCCTTGCTCTCCCCACACTGAAGATGGCTCTGGGAGAAATCCCAGGTCCGGCCTAGTCGGATCGGGTGATGTTGGCATCTCCGACGTCATATCCTTCTTGAGGGTGTCACCTTAGAGCTGCTCTTCACCGTTGGTCAACCACCGACATTGCCGTCTTGGTTGTTTGGGTGCAACGATGACATCCTTTGGTGAAGTCGGCGCATCCTCACGACAACAGCAACAGCGACGCCATCGGACGAGGCCTCTCCCGGGTGCTGCCTCATTTCACAGCGGGTCCTCTTGGATGATTGTGCTTAGGAAGTCGGAGCTGCTCGATCGTGTGTGCGATGAGCTTGGCAACGATGACTCTAGTGTGTTCATTCACGTGGATTTCTGTTTGTGCTTTGGAGCGTGGTTGGGGAGAGGCTGATGACTCCTTGGAGCTGCAGTTTCAAGACGTCTTCATATCGTTGTGGCTGGGATGAAGTTGAAGTTGTTGCCTCGTGGGTGTAGGACTGAGTTGTTGGTGCATTCCTGTGGTTCGTGTTGGTTGTTAGATGGCTGACCACTCAGGAGCTTTGTAGTGTTAGTGTTGGTTTTTCTTTTCATAAATTTGTATGGTTTGGCCTCGTTTCCCTTAATATGAGGCGCCTTCTTCTTATTAATACATGCCGGAACACTTAGTTTCCGGATCTTTCGAAAAAAAATGGCTGTCACCATTGCCTGTCATCTGCTGCGTCTGGTAATATTGTTGGTCGCCGCCATTGCCCAGCATCTGCATCTGGTAATGTTGGCCGTTGACGCCGCTTGAGCTCGTGGACCCGGACGACTGCGTCGTCGTGTCGTCCTTGGGCGGCGGCAGCGGCTGGACGCCGTCCCACATGAGCTCGTCGATCCACGCGTCCATGTCCTCCACCTCGTCCGCCACGAACGGGACGACGTCGACGTCCTCCCCGCCGTCCGGCACGACGACGACGCCGCCGTCGTCGTGGGCGCCCAGGAGCGCCGCCCGCCTCTCCTCCGCGGCCCGCACCGCGGCGTCGATGGACGCAACCAACGCCCGCAGCTCCTCGGGCGCCATGCCGTCGAGGGACGCGAGCATCTCCCGCGAGGAATCCAGCGCGCGCGGGCCGGCGCGCCGCGCCCGGTCCAGCCTGGCCTCCTCCTTCCTCAGCTCGGCCATGGCGTACGCGAGATTCGTGTGCTTCGCCCGCTCCGGCGCCGGCAGCGCGAGGTACCTCGCGAACACGCGGCCCGGGTGGGACTCCCACGCTCCGCAGCCGCGGACGGCGACGGCAACCATGTTGCCGCACAACTCCGAGAGGTCGTGCGCCGCCTTGAACAGGCCCTTGGTCCGCCGCGCCAGCGTTTTCTTCCGGTCGCTCGCGTCGGCGACGCGGCCGGGCGAGACCTTGCGGCGCGGCATGGGGACGATGATCGAGAGCTAGCTCGGCAAAGCAAGGATCGATGAGACGTGCCCCCAGCTTGGAGACGACGAGATGCGTACGTTGTTGCGCTGTGAGAGAATCCGACACGGTACGGTCGCGATCCGAGCCGGTACATAAGGAAAGGGGCGCCTGCTCGATCGGGGCGCACCCAACTCGGAATCGGACGCGGATCAAATCGTGACGGGAGTGTGGAAACCGAATCAGGGTCGGAGATCAATGTCGAGGTGGCGTTGCCGCGGCCACGGCAGCGGGGAAACGTCCGTCCGTTCTGTACGTGTAGGAATCGGTCAAGTCCCCTTTCGTTCGATTCTTGGTCCTTGAAGTACGACTGTACGACAGGACTCCTAAAGCTCCTTATGTTCTCACGTCGTCTTCATCTTCTCAAACATCTTCATGCGAACGTATTCATCCAAAGTCTGTTGACGGTTTTTTTTTTCTGCGCTGTCACTCAAGCACGCCCCATGCAGCTCACAAGAACACACGCACAACATCTCTGCGGAACCCAGCCTGACCGGCTTTCAGAAATCGACCTGATCGGTTTTTATGGGTTTGCCATGAAAACCAACGAACACCAACATTGTAAAAGGACAATGATCCTAGCTTCTGTTTTTGGTTCATCTATTTGCCTACGTACACATTGAGCGACAAGGTCAAGAAATACCTGCCCGACGCCGTTCAAGGATGCGGATTCAAAGGACAAAGTATCCAAAGCCGTCATTTCCTCTTTGTTTTCTCTTGCTCTATGTTTCTCTCTTCTATCCCACATTTTGTTTGCTTAGACACATCAATTTTTGATTTTTAACTTTTTAACATCACCAACTGGCCATTCTTTAGAAAAGGTAGAAGAAGTGCATAGATGATGTCAATATAGGCAGACAGATCATATAAGTCATACCGGTTATCAGTGGCGAAGCCACATGGGGCTTCCCGAGTGCCTTGGCACCAGGCTAAAAAGTAAAATTCAGTGATTTAGCACTAACATTTCACCTAAATGGCACCACCCAAGCACAATCGTTGGCACCACCTAGGCAACGGCACTCGGGTCGCTAGACTCCTAGCTTCGCCACTGCCGGTTATCAGCTTACTGCCACCCTTGTTAACATGGTTCTAGAAAAAAGAAACAACAAAGTTCTCAATACGATGATAAAGTAATTAACACTTGTACAACTATATAAATACAATGACATAGTTCAAAAGCAAACGGATACAAGTTCTCGGCGTAGCAAACACCACAAAACAAACGAGGGTTACAATAACTTTATGGATCTGTAACATTGAATACATGTCTATATTTGTCAGTATGTAGCATGGCACCGATTGCAAGGCTCCAATAAACTGAACTCAACTGCCAAGGGAACTTAGGCTTTATATATGTGTGGGCAGCCAAAATTGCTCTATTTGCTTCCTCAAGTGCATCTCCGTCCAACAAGAAGCACTTGGATGATTTATTGACAGAGCATCTGGGCAAACCTTGAGTTGTATCCAATGTAAGGCGCTCAAGTGACGTTGCAAACTCAAGAATATGGCACGTTAACTCAACCAAGCTCTTGGTGGAAGAAAAATTGATGATATCCACGCGCCGAAGTTTGTCGTGGCGTTGCTCTGGCATCCTCCTCAGGCCTGAGGGGTCAACAAAAACAGAGGCACACCCCATGCTTGTTTGTTGCACCTATATGTGAGAAGAAAAAAATCTGAATGAATGCTTATGCATAGCAGTTACTATTTACCAACACCTTTGCAGGAAGAATTTTGACTTACGTTCAAGACGAAAGTCTCCAACAAAGGAGACGCGTGCAAAAATGAAACCAGGGATAAATAATCATAAGCATGTCCACCAAGAACGATATTCAATAACTTGAGGTGGAGGAACTTGCTAGTCACCATTGGCGTGTTGAACATCTGCAAAACCATGTCAGACTTAGTTTTCCCCCGATATATGCTCGCAGCAATGTCATTATATGTACAAAGCTTAATGCTGTAGCTATAAAGTTTAATTTAAGATTATATACCTCAGTTTTAGAAAATATGGTCATTGTTTCAAGATTTGGCATGGTGTGTGGAAGTACCGTCCGAGCATAAAAGGAGGAACCAGAACAGAACCAGTCTAATTTCTTAATTCGAAATGTTTCTCCAAGAGAGAGTTGCACATATGGTTCACCTTCAAAGCGAAAACTTGAGAGGTTTGGAGCTTTGCTCTGTATCTCTTGCAACCTTCTGCCACTAAACACCTCAAGGTGGTTGAGCCGTAGCAGACAAGGTATCTTCAAGCAGATGATCTCGCTGCAATACTTGATTTCCAATCGCTCCAAAGCAAAAGAACCGGAAAGAAAACACTCAAGCTCCGCCCCCGTAATATGCACCATACTCAGCTGTAGACTTTTCAGGCTCCTCAGACGACCAAATCCAACTGTTTTGGAAGTTACAAGAGGCAAGGTGGAGACATCGAAGCGTATCCCCAATTCTTCTGTCAGATAAGAGCGAGCATGGGAAGTTAAACGCTGCATCGGCTCCAGACAGGGAAAAGTAAACTTCTTCAATCCCTGGTTTCATGGCAGTCTGAAGCCAACTGTCAAGATGATCAAGTTGACAACATTCCTTCAGATTGTAAACTGAAGGAAACTTCAGCTTAAATGTCTTGATGCCAATGCCCTAGTGTTTTTTCAGAATGCCGCCAACTTTGGTGGTAAAATCTTTTGCTTTCTCTTCCTTGCCCCGTGCACTTTTTCTTAAGCCCAAGGTTTCCTCACTAAAAAAGAGGTCGGGGTGGCTTCTCCAAGAACGCAAAAAGGAGCGAGAGACACAAGCAAGTCGGGCAGCATCTCGCATTGGCATTACGGAATGTATACGGCTCCAGATGTCCTGCGTACGTGTATACATGATAATTTCAAGATGGTTCAGTTGTCAGCTAAAGCTTTACACAGAAGGAAAGTGCCTAGCCTGCTCCTCAAAATTGATATTACAAAGGCTTTTGACACGGTTTCATGGGCATTTCTTTTGCAAGTGCTGAAACATATGGGCTTTGGGCCACGGTGGTGTGATTGGATCTCTCTTCTGTTAGGGACTGCCTCCTCCCGTGTTATGCTAAATGGTGTTCCAGGCAGCAAGATCAAGCACAGGCGTGGACTTCGACAAGGTGATCCCTTATCTCCGATGCTTTTCGTGATGATCATGGATGTGTTGAATGCTCTGTTCGCAAGGGCGACCATCGACACGCTGCTTAAGCCATTGCCAATTGAGCAAATTAAACATCGAGCTTCTCTGTACGCGGATGATATGGTGCTCTTCCTCAGCCCTATAACTGATGACTTGGTCACGGCAAAGGACATTCTTGACTGTTTTGGTGCTGCATCGGGATTGAGGACAAACCTAACCAAATGCTCAATCTCACCGATTAGATGTAATCAAGAGCAAGTGGACCTGGTGAAGGAGTCATTTCCGTGTGCCATTGTTGATTTCCCATGCACCTACCTGGGGCTTCCACTGTCAGTAAGAAAACTCAAGAAAATTCACTTCCAACCGATAGTGGACAAAGTGGCACGGCGAATTCCGACGTGGAAAGGAAGCTTGATCCACCGCTCTGGCCGAGGTACCTTGATCAAGTCAACCTTAGCTTCCATTGCAGTTTATGCTTCAATGGTACTAGAGTTGCCGCCATGGGCCATTGACGAAATAGAACGGTTAGAGCGTGCTTTTCTGTGGAGTGGTTCGGACAAAACAAATGGAGGAAAATGTCTAGTGGCATGGCGGAAGGTTAAAGTCCCTAAATGCTATGGAGGACTAGGGATTCCGGATTTAAAATTGCAAGGCTACGCTCTGCGCCTTAGATGGCTATGGCAGCAGCGCACGGAGCAGAAATGTTGGAGCGAGCTGCAGCTGCAGGTTGAGCCGAAAGTGCAGGCAATGCTTGATGCATCGATCATGGTTCAGTTAGGAGATGGGAACCGTGCATTGTTCTGGAAAGACAAATGGATCAATGGCCACTCAATTGAAGAATTCGCACCTTCTATCCTCAGAACAATATCGAACCAAGTGACCAAGACCAGGACAGTGAAAGAAGCGCTGACTGACGGAGATTGGGCAGACGACATCCAAGGTGCGCACTCGGCTGCCGTCTTGGTGGAATACGCCTACCTCTGGGACATGCTGGACGGCATACAGTTGCAAGAAGGGGTCGAGGACGAATTCCGTTGGCGATGGACATCCTCAGGCAATTTCACCTCCAAGTCTGCATATCAGTCCTTTTTCTTGGGGTTGCAGAATTTCCCCATGGCAGTGGAATTGTGGCACACACAAGCACCAATGAGATGCAAATTCACAATTGGTTGGCGTTACATAAGCGGCTATGGACTGCTGACAGGAGACTCAAGAGGGGCCTGGAATCTCATGTTTTTTGCCCTCTGTGCGCAACAAATGACGAAAGCAGTGATCACCTGCTAGCTGAGTGTGCTTACACGAGGCAACTATGGTGCAGGGTGCTAACTGCAATGGGGCTACAAGCGGTTCAACCAACGAACAACCTGTTGGAATGGTGGCAAGCTTTGAGGAGTCTTGTTCCTGGTAACCTCAGGTCTGCAATGGATTCAGGGTTTATATTAGTGACCTGGTTAGTATGGAAAGAAAGGAATGGCAGGGTATTCAATGATGAGTTCCGCACAGTGGAAGACACTTTCCTCATCGCTAGAGAGATGGCTTACCAATGGCACCTAGCGGGCTTCACCAAGTTGCAAGAATTATGGTCATGACGATACAACAAGAACAACATCGTTATATCTTAGTTGTAGTTGTTTCCTTTTTATGTAATATACAACCTCTTGTAAACGGCCTATAGCGCTGCGGCCTTACGCGCTGTTCTTGGTCCATTTGCGGCCACTTCTTCTATAATGAAAATGACACGCAAAGCTTTTGCGTGTTCGCAAAAAAAGAATTGTAATGAGGCAAATGGTAACTTATATACTGCATTCAAGAATGGAAAAATTGTGCTATACCTCTGGAAGGTTCGGCCCTGCACATCTCTTTATTCGATGACCCAGAGAATTCTCATGCTGTTGACAGGGTGAGATCATCATTTTAGCCTGCAACGAGATCAATCCATCTGCAATGGTCATGGCGTTGTTTAAAGTCAGCATCGCCATAGTGGGACGATTGCCTCTGTTTGCCTGCCTCTATGTGCGTATTTATTGTGAGGGGAGAGGTCTACGTTCTCTCTAGGAAATCCGTATCTGAAACCAAATCGGCGCTGTGGAAGAAAATCACGACGGGGGAGCGATTAGATCGGAACCGGACTCGGGAGCACAGAAAATGCAGATTATAGCCTCAGTTTCGTCGGACTCGGGAGCACAGAAAATCACGATTAGGTTGGGAGGAAGTCCGCCGGAACCTCCGCTACCGCCGCTTCCTCCGACCCCGCCGCCGCCGCTGCTTCCCCCGGCCACGCCGGACTGCAGGGCCCTGGTAGTCCGCAAGATGCGGCCACTCTGCGACCTCGGAGTTGAGGTCGAGTCCTTGACGGGGGGCGTTGGCGGAGGCAGATGGGCGACGGCTTTGCTCGCCGGCGAAAGAGTTGAAAGAGTGCGCCGGCGAGAAGGGATCCGGCTGTGAGAACAACGGACGGAGCCCGTCTCCTCCGAAGCCGTCCATCGGCTGCACCGGCGGTGGCGGTGGATCGAGAGTGGAGGCGGCAGATCTACCGGGGAACCGACGGATCGATGGTGCTAAAGCCGGTCGCGGGATGCGGAGGCCAATACGAGGCGGTCGCTGGAGGCGGAGGCGGTCGCGGGAGGCGGCGTTGACGGGCGCGGGACGCGGAGGGGGATGCAACGACGGCGGAAGGAGAGGGAGTAGGGCATGGGAGAAGGGCACGAGCGTCCGCGTCGCCCTTTAGGCCGTTTTAGCACCAATCTGGCTGCTAGAGGAATCGGCACCTTTTAGGCCTTTGGGCTAAATTTTTTTTGAAGGTAAACACGCCCTAAAAGGGCATAATTTCATTTAAATACACAAAATAGTACACAGTTTAGCCCAAGAAGGCAGATTATAGATCTTTGCTCTGAAAGGACAACCCTCATTGTGCCTGAAATTTGAACAAGTAAACCTGAAATTATTCTCATCAAGATCTTGTGCATTTCTAGCTAAGGAATCAGCTATGGTATTTTGCTCCCTAGGAATGACTTGTACACTGCTTTGATTTTTTGTCAGTAAGGATTTTATATCATTGATAGCATGTATCATCCTCCAGTCAGGTGGATTCCCATTCAGATTCTGAATGGTTGTAATCAGAGGTTCACGATCCGAGAGGAAAACACACTTCTTAAGTTGTAAGCAATCTGTAATTATCATCCCAAGGTATATGCTTAGAGCTTCAGCATGGATAGCCAAGCCAGCCGAAATAGGTTTTGCTTGAATCTATAAGGACCATGGAGATCCGTCAACAAGGCCATTCACAAGGATTCCCAATCCAGTTCGCTCACATTGGAGATACGAAGCATCAGTCCTGCAAAAATAATCAGAAAAAGGAACATTCTTTCTCGTTGACCAAAAGTGTCATGTGTTTGAAACCTTAGGGGAGATTCCACTTCAATTTCATATGCTTCATATTGGGCTCTTTGGGCTGCTTTAGCTTGGTAAATGACGGAATGAATAGCCCAATATTTGTTTGAAATCTGAGATCATTCCTAGCCTTCCAAAGAAACCAAAGGATATAAAAAACAAGATCAGTGTATTTTTGGGAGTTAAGGTTTTCGAGCGAGAGATTAATGATATGGGCATATGAACCAAGAAAATGGTCAGATTTTATGCCCAAAGGAGAACAGAACCACACTACTCGAGAAAAATTACAGTGAAAGAAAAGATGTTCATCATTTTCAATGGCACCACATCTAGCACAAAACTTAGAAATGTTTTTGATCCTGCTGTGAATCCTTTTGGCTAAAGCTATGTTTCTTGTGACCAGCCTCCAAATAAAAGTTTGAACTCTGGGGAGGATCTTATTGTTCCCCCAAATGTGTTTAATAACTTTGAAGGCTTCAGGAGAAAAGTTTAAGGAGCTTACCGTGATGTTTATTTTGTCCTTATGAATATGCTTGTAAGCACTTTGAGCCGTCCATTTACCTGTCTTGTTCGGTTTCCAAATGAGTTTGTCCTGTCCATCAAATTGCTGAAGTGGGATCTGCAGGATAGAGTTTACTTCTGGGGAAAGATTTGGTTGAGGAGATCGACATTCCATCTTTTAGGATTAGAAAGCCACAGATCAGAAACTTTAGTAGGCAGGTGAGAATCCACGCCCTCTTATATGATAAAATCATGGATGTTAAACCATAAAGGGCACCAAGGCTCATTCCAAATGGAAATATTTCCATCAGCTAGGTACCATTGAGTGGCATCACTCATGAGGTTCCTAACATTCAGAATTGATTCCCAGGTCCAAGATTTTGAAACGTAGGACTTGCTCTCCAAAAAGACATGTTTGGGAAATACTTACCTTTCAGCACCTGGGCCCATAAAGCATCTGGATTATCAAGACGCCTCCAAGTAAGACCTGTAGTTAAAGCTTTATTCAAAGCATATAAATCTCTAAAACCAAGGCCTCCTGCACCTTTAGGAATACAAAATTTGTTCCAAGCAGAGAGACATAAAGGTTTTATTTCCATCTGGGTTATTACCCTTCCACCAGAAATGTCTAATTATACCAGTCAACTCTTCGACAAAAGATTTAGGAAAGAGAACATGAGACATATAGTAAACTGGAATAGAAGAAAAAACAGATTTAATAAGAGTCGAGCGACCAGAATGAGAGATGCAATTAGCTTTCCAATCACTAAATTTTGATTTAAACTTATTTTTCAGAAAACCATAGATCTTAGTTTTTGGTTGGCAAGAAGTAAAAAGAGGATGACCTAAGTGAGTAGTATCATTAGACATGAGAGGAACATTAAAAAGATTTTTGATAGCTGAACAAACATCTGCCGGAGTGTTTGAGCTGAAAAGGATAGAAGATTTGTTCCAATTTGGAGTTTGACCTGAGTCATTGCAAAAATGCTCTAAAATTTCTTTGATAACTTGAGCCTCCTGGGTTGTGGCTTGACCGCAAATAAGCACGTCATCTGCAAAAAGAAGAGAATGAATGGGAGGGGTGTTAGGAGTCAATTTCGTGCCAGAGATTCTCCCATCCCGAATGGCATCATGTAACCTGCAAGATAATTCATTTAATGCAATGATGAATAGAAAAGGAGACAGCGGACATCCTTGGCGAATTCCTCTCTAACTTTGGAAGTTTCCATATGATTGGCCATTGACAACAACTGAAAATGTAGGATTCTCAATGCAGGCTGCAACAAGCTCGATAAAATTATCATTAAAACCAATACGGCGCATTGCAAATTTAACGAAACTCCATTCTATTCTATCAAAAGCCTTAGCAAGATCAAGCTTAAAGAGGAAAGCATGAGAGGGCCAATTCCTAAGACGAAAAGTGTGAATGATCTCATGAGCAACAACAATATTTTCAGCAATTCTACGGCCCTTTACAAAAGCATATTGAGAATTATTGATAGAAGCAGGAATGTAGGGCTCTATTTTGAGAGCAAGAATTTTGGCAATGATTTTGTAAGCCACGTTACAAAGACTGATAAGCCTATAGTCCATGGGAGTGACACAATGCGATTTCTTTGGAATCAAGACAATATTAGTTTTTTTCATACCTGGAGCAAGGTGTTTGTTTCTAAAGAAATTCTGAACCAGGTTGTGTACGTCATCTCCAATCCAACTCCAAGCGAACCTGTAAAATTTTACATTCAAGCCATCTGGACCAGGAGATGCATCAGCTCTCATTTTTTTAAGATTGTTAAAGATTTCTTCTTTGGAAGGAATGCTCATAAGGGGCTCATCAGGAATACAGTTGGAAGGCAAATAATCCATGTAAGCATTAAAATCATGTAAAGTTGAACTGAAAAGATTGCAAAAGTATTGAATAAAACAATCAGCAATCCCTTCATCCGTCGATATAATATTTCCATTAGGATGCTCAATGGAACTGATTTTATTCCTGCTTCTCCTCTTGACCATATTTTTGTGAAAGAACGAAGTATTTCTGTCTCCTTTTGTGATCCAATTCTTCTTGCATCGCTGCCTGTAATATTCTGAAATTTTATTTTGGATAAGAGCATGTTTGTGGGTCAGGTCATCTTCCAAAGCATAATCATGATGAGAGAAAGGAAGAGCTTGCAGATTGGCAATTTCAGTTTCAATATGTTTTAGCTGATTATTAAGAGAAGATTTATTCTTTCTGGACCAAACTTGCAGATGATGACCAAGCTGCCTCGTTCTCTTGTGAAAGGGGAGGTGAGAGAAACTGGTCCAAATGTTTTTACTTACCTCCTGGAAATCATTTTCAAAAAGCCACTAATTCTCAAAACTTGAAATTCCTTTTCCTACGACTGGAGTTGGAATTGGGAACGGCAAGGATAGGACCATGATCACCATATAAGAGAGGCAAGTGATACACCTTAGTATTAGGGAAAATATTACACCAAGAGAGATTTGCTAAACACCTGTCTAGTCTTTGGAAAATAGCTTTAGAAGCATGCCTTCTGTTTGTCCAGGTGTAGGCAGGACCGTTATAGCCCAAATCAACCAAACCACAATTTTTAATGATACAAGTAAAAAGAGAAATTCTACTATTATTAGCAGGCCTAGAACCAAACTTTTCATTGGCATGCAGCACATCGTTCATATCACCCATACAAAAGAAGGGCCTGTCATCATTACAAGCAAAAGCAGCCACATCTGACCATATGTTGCTTGTATTTACATGGTAAGGTCACCATAGATACAAGCCAACTTTAGGTGCCGGTTTGGCGCCCCTTCGCCTAAAATGAGGCCTAAACTTTAGGTTTAGGGCATTGGCCATGAAACGAACACGGCCTCAAAAATCAAAAAAGAAAGAGAGGGAAGGAAGTCTCATGTTTACTTTGTTACTGCTAGATTTCAGTTTAATTTCAAGGACACACATGATGTCATGTTTTTGTTAGGTATTCAAATATAAAATGAAAAACAATAATTGATGCTTTTGACTTTAGACATCACGTTTGACCATTCGTCTTATTTAAAAATTTTATAGAAAAACTAAAACAAACATGTCATGATGAAAGTATAGTGAATGATAAAATAAATTATAAATAAATAGATAATATTTTAATAAAATTTTTGAATAAGACAAATAGTCAAATATATGATGCCTAAAAGTCTAAAGCGTCAATCATTATGGGACAGAGGGAGTGCAACACATGTAATTTTCTAGAGGCATAAATAGGTGATCTTTAAAGTAGCCTCCACTCTTTTTCCCGCGGATGGCCGTGCCATCATTGTGATGAAGTTTCTTGACGCCTGTGCGTTTTTTATCGCAAGCAGCCCTGACCAGCGTCGCATGGTAGACCTGCCATGATATTGGCCACGAAGTCAACATCAGATAGGAGCGGTAAGTTACTTTTCCCACGCGTGGGATGTCCCATGTGACATGCATCCGTTCGTTTCTACTTGGACGGCTCCAAGATCCGTATCAGTTTTTCCCACCTGCGTTTAGTATTTCGCTGGAATACGGAGAAAGGTAGAGATACGGTTGATTGTTTGGGAAAGTGCTACTGCTACCGTCTCTTTTTGCTTTTCGACCGGGCCCATGTGAGCAAGCAAAAATTCTTGATAGAGAATTACCAAAAAATAACTGAACAATTACCACATTTTGATTCACATACTATTAATTGGCAACCAATTGTGTTGCTGCTGATCAATGTAACTTTGTACATAGAAACGATTTACAATGATGCCGTCAAGAATTGTTCTGAGTGTTCAACAACAGAAGTCATTGTCTAGTGAAAAATAATCAAAGTACAGAGAACTACAAATTACTCGAGTACTGTCATCTTGATTTTTTTTTTTGACGGAGAACTAAACCACTAAACTATTACATCAACAAAGTGATCACTGAACCCATATATTTTTGTACTTGTGGTTTAACCGATAGTTAGATGAACCATTTCAGTTGCAGGAACAATACAAATGGTTAGAACTGAAAGTTGAAGTTCCGGTGGGTCTCGTCAATCGAACCAATGAAATAAAGCCCATAAAAGATATGTTGTGTTGGTATATACACGAAATGAGTAAACTATCAATAAAAAATAAATGAAAATTGAAGATTGTATTAATTTTGACCGCAACAGTGTGATACTATCTTTGGTGGAATGCGTCTGTGCTTTCGGTACTAGTGTGGACATGAAAAGTATAAATGAAATGCTGAGAAGTGGACCAACACGGGAAGAAAAAAAGAGAGCCAGCAACAACACAAAGACACCCGTTTGAGTACAATCATCTGACCAGTAGACATCCCGAACTCTAGGTTTTTTAGATAATGGGAAATAAACATAAGTCCCAGCCTTGACCCTGTTAGGTGCTACGGCCATCGTCTTACATCACATCGCAACAACTGTGGCTGCCATCACACTCACAAATGTTAAGCAACTAAAAGGAGACACCAACATAGTTTTCATGGGAAATTATTGAGCAGCAATCCTATTACTAAATCTCCATCCATGGTTGGCGAAGAGTTACATCACTATCGTCTCCAAAGAACGGCATGCCTCCTTCATGAGTATGATGTCCTCCTCACATTTTTGTAGTTGCGCCAACATTCGAAGCCAGTACGTGCCCCTGAAGATTACCTGCATATATGTTTTCATTGGAGATTTATCAAACACAATATTATTTCTACTTAACCAAAGAGCCCAACATAAAGCGGACACTCCACAATATCCCGAACTCTAGGTCCCCAGCCCATCCAGCCATCGTCAGCTGTAAATAAATTAATTATAGTATATGCTAGCAGAGAATAACATTTTATGAGGAGCAGCATAGACAATAGAAGCTGGAATCGGAAAGACAAAACCAAAGAGGAACATGTGATTAATTTTATTTTGGCAACAACCTTCAGAAGAAAAGGAAGTCAAAGTTCACTTTTGCACTCAGGCATCCATATTATTGCCTAGCGGGATGCATATTACGAGAGAATACAAGAAAGAAAGAAAGGACTGCGCTCAAAAAAAAAAGAAAGAAAGAAAGGACGCTGACGCCCCAAGCTGTTGGCCCCAGATCTGAAAGAGAAAATAGAGGAAAATAATTGAAGTCTAGTAAAATGCATGTGGTAGATCTGAGGTAGTGAAATAAAATGCCCTGTCTCTTCTGATTGCTTTATGGTCGTAGTCGCTTCTATTTGGACAGCATCATTACCTGCAGGTAACAAACGAGAGTAAGATGAGGATGAACATGATTGACTCCGGGTGCACGCAATTGGTGGAATAAATGAAAAAAAAAATGATGAAGAACATAGGGATCTAGCAGCGTAGAGAAGAACAAAGAGAATATGAAATTGTATCAAAGTAAAGTTAGCCAAGGAGTGGAGGCAGGCGACCAACAGTACAAGAAGCAGATGTCGGGCAGTCGCAACGATCAATAGTACCACAGATGTTAGCCAAGAAACTGACAACTAAATGAAAGTGGAGAATTAAATTGCGCAGCGACGAAAGCCTGCTGCATCACCTTTCCTCCACCTAAGCATCAATCTCATGCTAAACAGCCTAAAAAAGAGAAAGAAAAAAATACATATCGATCTGCATGCTAGATCTACCATCAAATTGAAGGCGTCGTGCATCTTCGTAGCATTTTGCAATAAACTAAAAAGCTAAAAAAATACATAGAAAGATGCACATGCACACGTACCAAAGAATGCAAACTTCTTGTTGTCTTTTCTCTTTTGTGCATCTGAATAAGCGCGTAGCGTCTGAACAAGAACATGAAAAAAACCTGATATTTATTTTGGTTGGATCTTAAGGACTATGCGGAGTTCATCGGGGTCTTGCGTGCTAATACCCGTGTTCAGCTGTTGCAACAACTCGAACAAAGCTTTTTGTCTAGCTTTTAAGATCTTGACATGAAGTTCATGTGAAGAAAAAGCATCTATTGATGCATGAATCCGAAAAAAATGCACATCTCCTCCGTTTTCGCTGGTGGATCCATGGTCTCCTCCGCCTGCTATAGCGTCGCCTCTAACGCGATGCAACAGGCGACACGTTTGTATCACGAGGCCCGGATCATGATGGCGAGCATGGTGCCAACGCGCGCTGCCTCAATGCTCGCATATGGAGGAGGGGTCTGACGTTCGACGAGCTCGATTACCATAAAGCTCGTGCCACCATAGAGATTTGGATGTCGTCTCGATAGTAAGTGAGAGGATGAGGAGAGAGAATAGAAGATTAAAATGAGGATTAGAAGAGAGAAACAGAGCATCTGGTCATATTTATAATAGTTATCTTGGATATACAGCCCTAAATAAAAAGATATTAGTCATATATCGGATATGGGATGGCGGTAACTGAGCTTTACGTTTTCCTTCTTTACAAGCAGTAGCTGGAGCTTTCGGCTTTCGCCGTCTCCATCCCAACCCTACGAGTTTGGCGAGTCGCTGGGAGCCGCCACCACAGCAGGCAGCCAGGCACCACCACGGGAAGGCCTTCGAGCCCGTGGCAAGGATGGCTCCCCGGCCAAGAAGAGGCCGCCGCCGTTGATGACTTTGGCTGCATTACTAGCGCTGCCGGCGGCGTCGGGGAGCAGAAATCCGGTGAGCGGTCGAGCAAATTCCTGGTCCTCCGGATGAAGAGCGCTCTGGCACCAGTCGTGATCTGCGTGCAGGTGAGCAACTGCGGTCTTCGATTCTGCGTTCTACCTTGATTTGGAATTTATTTCCGAGAGGTATCCTAACCGATGTGAGGAGGTGATGCTGCAATGTGGAATGTCAAGAATTGATGTGCATTTCGACGAGCATGTTGGATTCCCTAATTTGATTAAGGTGCAGATCAACCCGATGAAGTGGCTTCGTGTAGTTAAATGTTTACCAGTGGCCAGTGTTGTCAAAGGCAATAACTTGGAGCTTTGCTCGTCGTGGGTGTGAAACCAATAGCGCGCGTCTCTTGCAAAATTACAATTTACAAGTGTTTGCAAGCAAGCAGGTGAGTGGATGGATATTTACTGCCTTTGACAAATCCTTTGACAAATCTCCACATACAAACATCAGACGTACTCCTTCAAGTGTCAAAAAGGCTGTCGTTTTAGACATTGACACGGTCTTCAAAACATTTGACTAATACTTTTTGATATAAAATATTTATAAAATATAGATAAAATATACTTTTATGAAATTATATTCCAATATTAATCTACTCATGTCATTTTCATATTTCTAAACTTAACACATAAAAAATTATTTACAGTCAAATTTTAAAATGTTTGACTTAGGACAACCTCAAAACGACAGTTTTTTTAACACTAGAGAGAGTATGTGGAGATCCAAGCCTGAAACTTTTTGATATTAATTGTTTCATAAATTAGGATCCTTAATCTGACAAACATAGAAAGATGGACATATCAGGTTCTCTTTTTTCCAGTATGCTTGAACACTGCATATGACATCTCTTTAATTTTTTCTCGTTATGTATTAATTTGGACATGTAACATCAGAAGCATGAGAAATGAAACTGAAATCCAGCACTAACCAAGTAAACATCAGGTTCCAACGCCGCCGACGGCGACACTCTCGGTCGGCAGCTGCCGGCCTGCGCGGTAAGGAAGTGCGTCCATGTTTGCATTGCTAGTTAATTAATGAATCCGTTCATGTTCAGATTGTGGCTGTCAACGCACGCACGGAAAAAGCTGCTGTACTCAGGGAGCACCGAGGCGTCTTGCCGCGGGTACGTACTGGGGTGGCGGCCGGCGTTGTATATGGTGCGCAAGCCGCTTGAGTTCGTCCTTGAGCGGCTGGACGCCGTCCCACACGATCGATCGAGCTCCTCGATTCCATGCCGTCGAGGGACGCGAGCCTGGCCTCCGTCCTCCCGTCGCGGCGTAGGCGAGGCGCGTCGATCGTGTGCTTCTCCGGCGCAGGCAGCGTGCGAGGTACCTCGCGAGGACATGGCCGGGGTCGGACTCCTCCCACACGGTGCCTCGCGAGTGCTCCTTTGAGCAAAAACTGAAATTTCAGCTTGTTTCTGTTTTGATTTAGTTGCTTAATTATTCCCTTACGCCTGCATGTATTCAATATTTTTCTGAGGTGCAGGATTGAAAAGGTTAACCACATTATTTTTCTCTGGTATACTTATGCTGAGGGTCATTAAAGAATTGCTTGTCTTTTGCAAACATGCATATGTACTACTCCTTCAAGTTTCTCCTTGGCGTATATATATCTAGAATTTTCAAGTATTTGGCTGTCTCAATTAGTTAGTGGTGTGATGGCATATATTATAGCGAGAATAGCTGCTGGTCCTGTTCAGGAACCATAATTTTAAATTGGGTTGGCTGCTAACCCTCGTTGTAACACCTCGCCTCTAAATTTGCTTAATTACCGCTTAGCGTCCACGTGAGGCGGGCATGCCCTTGCACATAGCACTCTTTTTACGCTTTCGTTCTCATTTTGTGTAAAAAGATTAATCCAGAGGTTAAATGCTTGAAATCAATAAGGGTTAGGTATGCTGACTCTTACCCGTCTAAACAATCCATGTGAATTATTCTCACAACCACACCACTTCTGAATCACTTGAGTCGAAACCACAACTACCAAGCTACAAACTGGCTAGGGTGTTATAGTCACCCCTTTTATAGGTTGACGTCCCGGTAGTACACCACATATATAGCAAGCAGATACCCAAGACCTTCACTCTGACTATCGGTACAACGGCCATGCATGCCCCCTCTACGGGCATGACACACATGAACATGTGCAGCGAGAGTCGTCTCTAAATATCGACTGTAACACCCTGCCTCCAAATTCACTTACCGCCCAGACCCCACGTAAGGCGGGCACGCGTATGCACGTAGCACTCTTTTTATGCTTCGTTCTCGCTTCGTGTAAAAAGGTTAACCTGAAGGTGCTATACTTAAAACCAATAAGGATTATATGTTCACCTTCACCCATCTAAACAATTCATGTAACTATTCCCACAACCACATCATTTCTGGACTACTTGGACCGAAACCACAGCGACCAGGCTACAAAGGTGTTACATTCACGCAATTGCTCCATCGCTATCTGAGATGAAGATATTCATAAGTTACAAATTATCGTTTGGGATTCTACATTTGATTTTTTATACTCAGAATTTATGAACAAAGAAGACAAAGAATTGTGCAATTTTATGAAATATCCATCCTTTAAAAATGTACTGCATATGAGAGACAATTTAAATTCTTCAAATTCAAGAGGTCAAGACGGCTTGGTGAGAGCTGTGGGAAGTAAGTTTTGGCTTTGTGTAGACATGCTTGGATTTTTATATTTGAGCATACTTGGATTGTAATATTTTTTGGAAAAAATAGTAACAAGCCAAACATTAGAATATATGAACTATATGTATTTTAAATAGGCCGTATTTTTTAAGGTCCGGTGGGTCGAAAGTGTAAGTGGAAACCAGTCTTTGCAGCGATAGGTCGAGAACGGAAGATTTTCTTTGTTTTATTGACAATGATTTCTATTAAAAATGCATTGAAATAAAGTTGTTAAATTTTTCGCTTTCTGAGTCTGGCCAGCGCATGAGCTATTATAAAGATCTGTAGATTTTTGGAAGAGCTATCAAGATATATCTTTTAGTCTATTAAAAATGTGACTAAGACCATTGACACACTTCGACTTTAGTCATCGTTGGTCCATTAAAAATTTTGAAACCAACCCAAAAAATCTATCATTAAACGGGAGAGCATAGAAGCTGTGAGATGACGCAAATTAAGTGTATGTTTTCCTGTTTGTAAACATGCACCAGAGATTCCCGTTTTATGCGTCTCCTGGATTCATAGTACCAGTCATCTCAAAAAAAAAAAAAGAAAGAAAGAAATCTATCTATCTCTATGTTTTTGGAGACGTACGGACGCAAGTTACTGTTACACTGTTCAAACGGCGATTTTTCAGTCAGGCAGCTCAGGCTCCTTCGCTCCCATCCGCTCCTTGGTTTTCTATATGGGTCGGGCACTCTCTCGGTCATCCGCGCCGCAGTCTCTCCCCTCTCCTCTTCTCCTCCGGTTACACCTCCCGCCCCCACGCCACTGCTCCACGAATCGCCGCCGCCCGCGACCATCGGCGGCCGCCGTGTCTCTTCGAAGGTCCCCCGATCCCGTCGACCACGGCGACTCCTGCGCGGCCTCCCCTTCCTCCTGTCCGCACCCCCGCCCGACGAATCCTCTGCGACGGTTGCCCGATCCCATTCCCGGCGACCACCATACCCAGACCAACCATCCTTGAGCTATCATTGTGCTTCCAATAGCACCTGCTTCCCCACGCCATGAGCCGGCGAGCACCGCTGACCTCCTATTTGCTCAATCAGCTGCTCCTCTGCTACGTGCCTAGGTCCCTCTCTTTTGCGGCTCCTCACACCTCCTTGCTTTGCAGATCCGGCCGCCCCCAACCCGCCTCGCGCACTTCGCATCCAGCAACTATGTGTTGTGGCCGGCCGCCAGCCCGAACCAGAGTCCTGGTGGCGTCTCCGTCCCAGCCGAAGCCGTCTCAGGCCCGGCTGGCAGCGGAAAGGAGTCGCTGCTGCCGTACTTGGCGCCATCGACGGGCAGCACCAAGGAGGCCACCGCCCAGCATGAGGTACATGTGATGATTCGTTCGTTGTTTTTTGCTCCATGCCTACGGTTCCAAAGTTTACCTATTTGTGCTTGCACAGGGTCAAATAAGGGTCAAATAACTAATGCTCTGGATTAGACACCTGTTTGTTTGTTAGGTGCTTCTTTTGTTCACTGAAAAATGGTAAAACTGGCTGCAGTGGACTGACAGTGAAAGCACACTAGCTGAAAAATTATATCCAGTTTGCATCTTGGTCTGCTTTTTAAGGTTATTATCTCTGCTCTTGCTATCGCTTTCTTCAGCTGATTTGCATACTTCGAAAAATATATGTGTTCTTTCACTTTTTATGTTGGCAAATTTAGTGTCAATAAACCAATATACTATAATGTTTAGTTGGGATGATTGAATAGGTCGTCTGACTTGAAGCATGGCCAACCGAGCTTTGATGAATGATGATTGCTATCAGTTTATAAGGCTTGCTCTTGCAGGTTAATATTTTATTAATTCTTTCCTAGAAAAAAACTGCATAAAATGCTGCTTAGTGATTTCGGTCCATGTATCAACAGAGCTGGCGTGAATTTAATCTGCATTGTTGCTTACACGCTTAGACTTTTCTCTTGCCTAATTTAAAGCTCCTCTGAAGCCTATAGACGCTCCTGCCCTATTCCCATGAGGTTCTTTCATAGCATGGTTGCTTCGATAGAGGGATTGCAAAAATCACGGTTGCCATGTGAGAGAAATATTTATTGATGTACCTCAATACTAGAGTTACAATATAGTGGTTGGTGAGTCCCAGCTTTCCAGTGTACATAAATAATTGATTACCCCTCCTTTATTTGCATAATGGTGGCATTATGCAAATGCCACCATAAATGGCTGATTCACAGAAATTTTTGAAGCCTTTGGTTAGTGCTATATAGTCTTGATCTCTTAGATTGTAGCAAAAATAGTTACTGATGAATCACAGTTTAGCTGCATGAAACAACTACAAATATGGCTCCCAAAACAGTCGACTCATCACTCTGTAATACCCATAGAAGGCACATTTGGGTAAGAATAGTATGCTTGCAGTTATTGCTCATATTGCTAATGGTAGAAGGAAAAAGGAGTAGTAATAATCTTTCATAATGTACAAAGGCCCTTAAATGCTTCAGGCTATTTTTTACTAAATTACCATATGATTTTAGTGGTGCTTCGATGATAGAGCCTGTTGCAGTGTTGCTATTGAGTCATCAGCTTCTCCCAGAAAGTTATAAAAGCCACAATTTCTGCGATATCCATTAATTTTCTTTTATATATATTTATATATATAATTTGGTATATCGGAGAACTATACAGTTATCTCATCTGATAATTCTTTTGCCCTTTGTTGGTTCGTATGAGATTTCCAACTGATATTTTCTAACTGAATGACATCTTGAAGATCAGATCATAAAGCATAATCATGTATATTGTTACGATATGGATATCACTGAGACGATGTATTATAATGTTTCGGATCACATGCTATCTTCCAGGAGAGACCAGATCATGCCTCTTGGATGTTCATCTGATTATTTTTGACCATATATATGTCTGGTCAATCATTTAGTCATCTCATTATATACGACACAGTTCAATTCATATTTATTTTTGTATGCATGATTAATGTGTTATTGCCTAACCTACTCAGTAATTTTGGGAAAATCGTCATTTAGTATCGCCCGGCAGGTACTACAGTGAATACTTGCTTTACAATAAGAAATCTGCATCTTCCTGTACTTTTTGGTTTTGTGTACTTATGTAATGCCTTCAAGAAATATGAAGCTTTTATTGCCATAGCTGCAGCCACCTGAACTACCCTGATTCATGGTCGCCTTCCTTCCATGATACTACTTCTCCTTGCTGCTCCACCTCCTCTCATGACACCATGGCCTCATTTCAAATTCGTATGTAAGTTTCCTATTGCACAACAATGTAAGTTTTGTGTGATGGTCATTCAGCAAACAGTCACCGATGTCCTTTTTTTTTTCAAACAAAAGCATTAGTGGAGAGCCCCGCATAGGTCAAGTGATGCAGCTTTTATTTCTTATTCATCCATCGATTGTATCCACTATGCACAAACAGCTACCTTTTGCAAGTAAATTTCCTATTGCACTCGGTTTCCAGTGTCTCAATGTATTGAACATTTTTCTTTCTTCGTTAATATTATTGTTGTGCGAATTGCAAAAAAAATCTCAGATTACGCGGACATGTGAACTGCGGATAGTATTATTTTTTCAGCCCTATTTGCACCTCTTTTCCATGTGCTTATTATTTGATAATTGGCTCATACTCTGTGATTTGCCCTGCTATGGCAATGTTTCAGGTTTCTGCATAATGCATATAAATATGTCCTGAGCCCCTTTTCCCAGTTCTGCCTCCTTGGATGTGTAATGTATCCTTGCAGAGAACAATTGCATAAGGAACGCTTGAACTTAAGTACTCCCACAGATCGTCTTCTCAGTTATCAAGAGTCAAGTTATTGTTTCTATCAGCTCATATGCAACATTAGAACTACATAGTCACACACGTGTTTCCTGCATTCAAATTATGAAAGATTCATTACTTACGAATTATTTTTAGCAGGTTGTTCGGTACAACACATCTCACTCAAAAGCAGACTGTGTTCAGGTAAAGTTATGAATAAGATTGTGACCAAGGTCCTCACAGGGACAGAATCCTTTGACAGGAGAACCAAGTTCATGCACCTGATCGGCTGAAGTACTAATGATAATTGTGGAGGTACGATCCATTTTCTCCCTCATTTCATGTGATTCATGCATTGACTGATCTATAATTACACAATTTATGGATTTGTAAGTTACTGTTGTCACGTTGGTTGGAATTTTGCCAGAGTGATCTTACTTGAAGAAAGTATTCCATCTCAAAAACTGATAAATGAAAGAAAAAAATCAGTTCCACCTTTGGCTGACAGGAGCTAGAGCCAGACAAAAACTGCTATATAGTTTGTTTGTCAGGATTACAGCACCACCTCACAAGGTGTTTGAGTAATCTGTAGCAATTCTTAACATTCTGCTTCTATCTTTCTAAGTTTATTTTAAATCGTGAAATGGCTGTCCACATGATTGTCTTATAATTTGTCAACTATGTGCTTCATTTCAGGAGTTCCTGATGACTCAGTTGTTTGTGTACTGATAAATTGATATATAGATTCCAAAAGATTTATTGATCCGGTGTCATTATTGAAAATGAACCATTTCCATAATTTATTTCTGAATGCTTAAGGTTCAAAATGATCCACAAATTTATAACATTGCAAACAGAAGTTTATATGCATGGTAAATTTAATACAGGTATAATAAAGGTATTATTTTAAAACATGGTTTTCGTATTTATTAGACATATTTAGCAAAAGATATCCCTCTTGAGTTTGATACCTAGATTAAAGTAGCTCTTACAGTAATGTGTTCCTTATGTTTTTCTGGAAGGCTTCTTATCACTTTCCAGCCACTAGACCATTATTTTTCAAATGGTTAGCCATGTTTCTTTTTAATTGGTCAAATGGTATAACGACAATTTTTTTTTGTTTTGATTGGTATCATGCTTATATGAAATAAAAGAATGTAGTCTTTTTTCAGGGCAATAAAATAACGTAGTCTTATTAGGCATGGAGACAACTAAATAGCAGCGATATAAAAATTTAGTGCATGATCTTATACACATCTGCAGTTGATACTTCCACAACTGGCTGATTCAACTACCTGCTTCATTAATCTTCAGTACTTCCCATCTACTATTTTGAGTAATATATTTTGCTAACTTTGCAGAGCGGTCTAGATCTGTATGACTATCTTATGTACTCGGAGGTCTATCTCTACTTTTCCCTATGGCATATAAATGAAGCATTGGTGTATCACTCGAGTATGTTACCTGATCTTCATGTGAGTTTTTTGTTCTTTTAAAAAAATAACATCTCCAGCTCATGCGAACTCGATTCCATTTTCTTTTACAAATTGATCATAGGGTATAAATTTAATTTTCCTTCACTTTGCATGTTGCGAGCTTCAGTCAAAGTATTTAGTTCCATGTATATCGACCGTCAATGTAATATTGTCTTTTAAGAGAACTTTCTTTTTTAACTACTCCCTCATTCCTTTTTGTATTTGACGCTGAGCCCAATATCAAATAAAAAAAGGAAGGAGTATTTTGTAACATCAAGATGGCAGTAATACAGACCCATTTAGCCTATTCAATTATGGCATTATGTGACTCATTTTCACAATGCAGATTAGTTTGGTTTTAATACAATCTAAAGCCATTTATTTGATTGAGAGATGAAAGCAGGAATCAAAGAATTTGGTGTTCCTAATTTTTTCATTCTTAGTTCTGATGTACTTTGCTGTATATAGACAAATTTTATCATGTTTCTTAAGATCTTAGCTAAAGGAAACGGGGAAAATATCTTGGTATGGAATTTAAGCTTAGGAACATGAATAACTATGATGATTGAAACTTCACTCAGCTTGGTAGGGTATTATAATGCTCCTTTCGGTTTAATATGCCTACTTCTAAGTCGATTCTTATTCTTTTATATTTAGCAACCCGGGAGTAGGCTAGAATCTCTTGACTCATGTGATCATTTTATTCATAATGATAAGCGATGTTGTTTGACAAAAAGGAAAAAAAACTGCAGGTAGCTGCTTGAAGGAACATAGAATAAGTTTGGCATCAAGTTCACAAAAATCGTGTTATAGACTACATAGTTACAAATTAATATAGACATCTTTAATCTTACACATACTACGCACAGGAAGGATAGCTTCATTTCAAAAAGAACCATCAAGTCTAATAGTAGTCTAAAAATCAATTGTTCAGATGTTTATTTGTTATGTGCAACATGCAGGTCCCGCGTGTCAACTGTGTTGAATATCAGCTGATTGATATTGCTTACCCAACTACTCAAACTTGATTGGTTTGCCTTAATTACTTTTTGGTCAGCTACTCAGCTATGTCAAAACACTGTACTTTCTCTATCTCTAGATCAAAAGTGGGTTGGACAAAGGTCAAGATCCTGTCAGTGACATCCAGCATTGATGAAGATTACTCCTGTAGTTTATCTAGAGATGAAACACATGCATAGGCCTTTGGATTATCTGTATACGATTAACATAAGCGCAACATGCTTATCAATCTTTGTATGGTGCCTTATGAAAAATGTAGATGTTGTAACTCTAATTATGGATGTGAACTGCAATATATTAGACCATTCTATGTGCTTCTTCGAGTATATTGAATATGGACTTCCTAAATGAAGACCAGCTGTGCCATTGTCAGTTTAATATTAAAATGTATACATCGCATCTTACTTTACAAATTTTATCGTGAATATTGATTTAAACAAAGGCACAGCTTGGTAAAGTAAATTGAATATTAAACTACCGTGTTTCATATACACTAGGAGAAAAGTATCGCACCCATTTGGTTTAACATGAATATTTCTAAAAGCCAATTTTTGCATGAATTTTGCGGCCCGGGGCAACGCCCGGGATTCCTGCTAGTTCATAGTACCAGTCGAGTCGCGGGGAGCCGCCGCCGCCGGCGGCACCACCACGGGAGATGAAGCGCTTCTTCCAGCCGGTACCCAAGGATACCTCCCCGGCCAAGAAGAGGCCAGCCGCCGCCGCCGACTCGGGCGATGCTCCCGGCACGACCGCCGACGGCGGCGGGGAGGGGAAACTCAGCCAGGAGCCGCGCAAGTTCCTCACATGGAACGCCAACAGCCTGCTCCTCCGGATGAAGAGCGACTGGCCCGCCTTCTCCCAGCTCGTCACCCGCCTCGACCCCGACATCATCTGCATTCAGGTGAGCAACGATGCATTGGTGTCTGTTTCCGTCCCGCACCTAGGTCTGGATTTTCTTTTGGGGTGGGTTTTATCTGCAATCCCAACTGGTGTCCGACGGGGGAATGCTGCAATGTGGAATGCCAAGAACTGATTGGCATTTCGTCGAGCAGGCGGCGGGCAGGCGTGTTGGATTTCCTCTTTTTAGGGGCAGAATAATCCAACGAGGTGGTTCTGTTCAGTGTTCGATGTTTATCACTGGCCAGGGTTCTAGGTATTATCTTAGAGCTAATGGTGGCTATGCGTGTGTTTCTTGTGAAATTGCAAATGGTGGCAAATGCTTACTGTAGTAAGTACACTAGTGGTTCAATATGCCTTTTGAGGAATCAGATTGTGCATCTTATGTTTCATTTTGCTTATAATACTGGACACATTGTTACCCTTTTCTTATCACGCAGTTAAGTTTCATACTCAACTAATTGCTATTATAGTGATCGATTGGTTCGATCTGTCTTCTTTGAGGCAAGGATATCTATCTCTTGACATCCCAACTGGTTATTCCTTATACAAAACATCTTATAAATGAACTATATACGGATTTGGTAGATGAGGAAATTGGTCTGTCTCTTTGAATGTATGGCCAAACGATAAAAGAAGACATAGAACCCAGTGATTTGTTTGAGACTGTAGAGTAGGCAAAGAGTATATGTGGAGCTACTAAGCCTCAAACTTTTTTAAGACTGTTTCATGCAATTAGGATCCTTAATCTTATATTATATTATAAATAATAGTTGAAAGAATTGAGATAGATTTCAGGTCCCCCCCACCTTTCTTTCGAGGTCCCTTAAACTGGTAATGACATTTCAAGGAATCATAATCCTAATCGTATCAGTGTTTCTGATTTTTATTAGTGTTATGCACTAATGGGGTAAATGCTATCTGAATGCCGTTGGGAAGAGAAAATTTGCAGAAGAATACATGCTGGAGGTCCGCAATGAATGAGAAACTTCACTAGTTCAGAGAGGGGATACATGTGACTTAGACATGTGAATATTAACTAATCTGAACCTTCCTGCAATCAAATGTGACTGGATTATATCTTTCTAAGATAATAATTTGCTAAAGACTGCTGTTGTTGGTTCTTATACATGGGCCCATATGTCTGATTCTGTGCATTGAACCTCTCCCTGAGTTAGCTATTGTGATTGCTCATCCTTGAGTTGTTGTGATTGCTGCCCTTGAAAACTGCATGTTTCCCGATGCAGGTTTATCGTTGCTATTTACTGTCTTTAAGAAATGTTTGTTTTCCCAAAAAAATGTCCTTTCTATGTCTCCTCTCTTATTGGCGGAGGATGTTCTAAACCTGGCGGAAAAATGGTACATCCTTCATGTAGCATCATTTTTTTTTTCAAATCATGACTTTCTCACCTCATCGTGACATCATTTATGTTATAACCTCTTTGCAATTCCTTCTAGTATTGCTCAGTAGGCCATGCTTTAATATTTTTGACATACTTCAGAAATACAATTGTAAGTATGCAAATTATAGATACCTAATAAAGATGTTAACTGAACTTATTTGTCAGGAAGTGCGGATGCCGGCAGCTGGTTCCAAAGGGGCACCTAAAAATCCTAATGAACTAAAAGATGACACAAGTTCATCACGGGACGAAAAGCAGGTTCTGTCATTTGCAAAGATAATTGTACTTTTTCTGTGACTATGCAACTGTAGAACTGTTTTTGTTTTCTGAACATTATTGAATCATTTTCCAAGCTAGAATTGCAATCACTTGGAGCCACAAAAAATAGGTTTTTTTTGTCATTTTGGTCTTGAGAGGATTGTAGATTATTCAAAAACAGATGCCTTTTTGTTCATAACAGTTGCACACTTTTATGGACACAGATCCATTAGCATCAGCAATTACTCAGGAATGTATGTATAAGTATTGTTCCTATGTGGGCTTGCCTCTAATGTTACAATGGCAATTGACTAATTGTTCATGTTGGGCTTGCCAGCGTGAAAATATTTGGAATTAGATAATGATAGTTGAGCTTATTTACCTATAGATGAATTCCATGTATTATAGATAGCTATATAACCATTAGGTAGCAAATTAAGAAGAATCAGATCCCTCATGTCAATCTAAGTCCGCGTTCTGATACCCTAGCCCATCTGAGCCTCGCAGTCTGGTCTTCCCTCCATTGAGTTATTGGTATTGATTACATATTTGCATTGTGTTTCATTTTTCGAGAAATATGCAGAAAAGTATTGATTTGTGTTTCTAACATTAGCAAATAACGGGACTATGATTTTATCTTCAGCATCGGTTTATTATAATATTGGTAAAGTTCTACAATCACTTCTTGATGCCATGCAGGTAGTTCTACGTGCTTTGTCGAGTCCACCTTTCAAAGACTACCGTGTTTGGTGGTCTCTTTCAGATTCAAAGTATGCAGGAACAGCTATGTTTATAAAGAAAAAGTTTGAACCCAAGAAGGTATCTTTCAACTTGGATAGAACATGTAAGTTTGGAGATAGTTGGCTTTAGATGTCTTTGTCTAATCTTGTATTCTGTTGCCGGTCTAGTTTGCATGCTCCATGCTCAACTCTTGGGCGACAGTCCTGTTTTACATGCTCTAGTTTTATATGATTGTATTGCAGCATATAGCTTGATACCAGTTGTAACCTGGTAAACAAATAATCACATAAAAATACATGTGTTTCCTAAATTACTGGTATTTTTCTTGAAAGTCAAAGAACTAGAAACTTTTTAGTGACAAAATAATAATAGAGCAAAGCATACTACAAAATGTTGCAGCCCGTACTCATGTTTTATGGTGGGGAAAATGTGGATGTATTAAACAAACCCAAAAACCTAATGGTCAATTCCATATGAAGGTTGTGTGTTCAATGGAGATCTCCGAGCTTCCCTACTGCCTTGGTGATGGCTGGAGATGAGTTGCGACTCTGGAGTATGGCTGGAGCAAAATGAATCTCCTTGCTCACTGGCATGGTCATGACACTAGTGATTAATTCACTAGGACTTCCCCCCTTTTCTTTACCTAACCCTTCTTCCTCTTTTCTTCCTCTTTTCTTTCTCTTTTTACTCTCTTTTTCTGGTTCCTTTTTGTTGGCCTCTCTTGTGGGTTCCTGCAGGTTTCATATCTAGCCTACCCCAACTTGTTTGGGATAAAAAGGCTTAGTTGTTGTTGTTATTAGAGGTCGGGTAGTTGTTATTGATTAAAATGCACGAATGTAACTTGAGAAACATTGTGTGTGAAATGATACGCAGCTCAACTGCGTTTCGAGAAAAAAAATTCAGATGTAGGGGCAACTTGAATTATGAAAACCATTGCAAGGACAAGATTTTGAAGAAAAATATCATGTCTCTGTCTTCATCTTCTCTAGATATGTTTATGGGACACATTAACCTGTTTCTGTATAAAAGTTGAATTCATGAGTGATACGGTGCAGGCCAGCAAACCTATTACAAACTGGCATCTTGGATTGTAGTTTACATTCCACAATTATAATTCATTATAATATTCTTTCTGCCCTTTGCAGCTTCTAAGCATGAAAGTGATGGGCGAGTTATAATTGCGGAATTTGAATCATTCCTCTTACTAAACACCTATGCTCCAAACAACGGATGGAAGGAAGAAGAAAACTCATTTCAAAGAAGACGAAAGTGGGACAAGAGGATGCTGGAGTTTGTTCAACAAGTAGACAAACCCTTAATCTGGTGTGGGGACTTGAATGTCAGGTAATTAAGAAAGTGATTCTCCTCAGGATTCTGAAAGAAAAACATATGTAATGATTCTGAGGGAAAAACAATTTAGGATCTTCCCTGGTGGTTCATATTTTTCCCAACTAATATTGCACATTTCTCCAAACAACCTTAACTTTTAGGGGCAATTGCAAATCAACCACACTTTTAACTTCCAATTGTGAAACAACCATCTATTTTCAGATTTTGCAATTTTACCACAGATTCCTGTGGTGAAAATGCAAAATCTGAAAACCGACTGTAGTTTGTCAATTGGAGTCTAAAATTATAGTCAAAACGCTATTGTTCCTAACTTTTATACTTGTGTCTGAATCTTCCAGTCATGAAGAAATCGACGTCAGCCATCCTGATTTTTTTAGCAGTGCTAAGCTGAATGGATATACCCCTCCAAATAAAGAGGTAATGTTTTCTGTACCAATGCACCCCTGGGATACCTGTATATATATTCAGTTTATCAAGTGTGACATGCATCAGAGCAGTGTGTTTCTTTCAATGTGGATCCTGTTTATTCTTTTTCAACTAGCTCAGTGCAATCCCCTGTGGAAGTTCTAGAAAATAGACTAAAGAAATCCCTTGTCTATTGAACCATAGGTCACTTAGTTGTTGTGCATGCATTTTTTTCTCTCGTTTGCTTGTTTCAGGTTTCAGTACTGAAGTCTTAGTATTAATCCTTCCAAACTTTCTAACCTTGTTTGAAGATTATCTTGTCACCATTAGACAATGCATTAATCTTTCTTTTATCGAAACTGTGTCCTAAACTTGTTCTGATATTTTGGACAAGGAATTCAGAAATGTGTTTTGATATATTCTGGAAATGACTATAGACTGAAACTAGTTCTTATCTGTTCTCAGTGAATAATGCTGCCCTTCACTTTACACGTCATTACTCCACATTATACTAAGTGCCGAAAAGACGGGACTCATTACTCCACATTACACTTTACACGTCATTTTGGAAATGACTATAGACTGAAACTAGTTCTTATATGTTTTAGTTGTACACACTTAGTCCAAACTGTCACAAAATTATGTCTCAAAATCTGCTTTCATTTCTTCTTGAATGCACTTCCGAAAACCTAGTAGATCTAAACTAGAATTGAGCCTGCACATTTTACTGGTAACTTGGTTGCTCTTTCTTTTGGCAAGACATGAAACATAGTGTTTCTTTGTTCCCGTAGGAGGAGCCTTTGCACCGTTTTTCAGTTATAAAAAACCAATTGATCGTTCGTTTGCACTGCATTTCTGCAAGTAAAATATCTTAAAAGAATAGTTTGTATGCAGCATTGCATATAAATTGTACACCAAATACATGTATAGACAAAATGTCTCAACTATTATATAGCCAATTTATGTATGGCAAAAGGATAGACAATTATCAATCTAACTAGGTGTCAATTGACCAAAAAATTGACGAGTCAAATGATCCAATTCCCACAGTTCAGTTCTCTCCGAGCATCTCTGATTCCATTCAAATTTAGTTCATCCTTGACAATGAATCACTAGACTTTCAGAGGACATCATATTCTTCATTTTCCCTGACTAGTCCATCCCCTGTGCGTTTGCTTGAGCTACCAATTTTGTAGGATATACGATGTAGGCTTTTCATAATTTGTGAATAACAAAACAGGTGTATTGAATTATTGCAAACACAACTTCTCCGACATCAGCTGCGGGCTTATGGCTTTCATTGTCACAGTTGCACTAAGATATATATTTTTACTTTTTTTTTTTTGCGAAAAGATATATATTTTTACTACTCCCTCCGTCCCAAAATAATTGTCATTTTAGCTCTCGGCACGGAGATTAAGAAAAGTTGGTAAAGGTAGGTGCGCAGAAAACGAGAAGGAGAGAGATATAGAGGTGTATTGGGAAGAGGGAAAGGTGCATCGGGAAGTGAGAATGACAATTATTTTGGGAAAACTGGATGAGGCTAGGATGCTAAGTAAACTGGGACGGAGTGAGTATTTGTTTGTAGCCAACAATATCAATAACCATATCTTGATATTTCTGGTCTCTGTGCACTACATATAAAAATTTTCTTTCTAGAGATGCATGAGGCATGGAGTTTCGATATATATAATTCTACTTCGGATGGCTTCACTACCTTTTCTCTGGACCATTTTTGCTAATTTTGAAATAGTTGTACTGTGCAAGAAGTAAAGGCAGAACTATTCTAGGATCATGTCATTACTTAACCAAATTTATTTCATGCAACTTTATTACTCATGGAGTTTATATATTTTGTGGCGTGGGCTGTAGGCCACTTCCTCAGCACGGTCAATGCATGGCAAGGAAGCAAGTGAGAATAAGGAATTAAGGATTAGTATTAGTTGATTTCTCACTGTTTTGTTTGATAAGACCATTTGTTGTAATCTGTAAGCTAGTTTGTTAGGCAGCCAGGTATATAACGCCAGGCAGTTCTCATTGATTAATTAAGCAAGAAGAAACCAAGCTAAGCGGCGGGGGTGTGGGGGGGGGGGGCGCATCTGAAGGAGTGCGAGTTGGCGGTTTTCTCTTGCTGTCCCGCTATACCCTAGCCAATCCATATCATCTTACACCCGAAGTCTTCTCACTCTAGAGCTCTCGAAGCGTCTCGCCCCTGTAGCAGCCTCTTCCTCCCCCGATCCAAATCCCATCTGAACCTCCCCAACCACGCTGCCTTTCGCATCCAGTCCAGCTCCTCCCTGATTGGCCCCCCTCCTCTCTTCTCCGGCGTGCTTGCCGGTGCTACGAGGGAGGGGGTCCCGCCCTGTACTGGTAGTTTTAGTGCTTTTGTAGCTAGTAAATCTTAGTTTAGCTTTAGAGCTCCCGGCAGTGCAACCAACAACCTTGGTGAAGGTTGCTTCTATGACGGTGAGCTTCTTCGTTTGAATAAATTTTCCCTTGTGGCCGTAGGCGTGATGCCTTTATACTGCGCCGCCGTTGTCCCTGGCGTGTCGCTCCTCTTTCTCTTTTGCTTGCAGCTCCATTTTCTGGATCCTTTTGTGGTAGCCTGCATTAATTTGAGCACATCTCATATATCTGGTGTTATCCCACTCTTCTTGGTCGGCTTCCATATGCGGCGATTCAGAATCGTCGATGGTGTTAGCTTCCGGCCAAGGCTACTCCAACCTCTTCTGCAGAGGCCAACCAATCTGGCGGCGTTACCAGCGATGTTGCTGTTCTTGCTGCCGAGTACAAGAGATGGCGCCCTCCTACACAAGTCATCGGTGGATTCCTGGCAGCAGGCTGCTTGTCTTTACCATCCTCCGGCGACGCAAGGCGCTAGCGACGATGGCGACGATGGTTCCATCGTCTTCCCCGATGGAGAATGCTCTAGAAAATGTTAAGGACTTGCTTGTAATTTTCTGTTCTTCTTGGGCTGTTTCTGTAAAAGTGCTACCTACGTGTAACATTTCCAGAAACTAATGGAGAGTCCTAGACTCTTCGGGGTCGTTTCCCTCAAAAAAAAAAAAATCCATATCATCTTGGAAAACGTCCACTTGACATTGAATATCTTTAATCTTATACTTTGATACATAAATAAAGCACAGTTCACTGTGTTGCTTAGTAATTAATTGAATAAATTTCAGTCTCCCCTTAAATTGTATGCTATTAGTCTGGACTCCTTCGATGTAATAATATGATAAGCTATACAGTTTTATAGATCCTGGATTCCCATCCATGCTGTGCATCAAGACTGGAGCATACCGTCACAAGCTGATAGCTTGTGTTCTTCTGCTTTCATTCTGGTGTATCTCAGAATTTCTAGGATGAGAATGCTAAGAGTTTAAAGTCTGAATATGAGCAACACAATAATCCGTGCTGCAGTGCAAATGCATTTGTTAGTTTGAACAGTGAGCAGGTTGAATGCGTAGACTCGTGAAGGTTTACAAGCTTCTACACATATGCATGGAGTGTCAGCTGTGGAAGGTAGCAACTGCCATTGCATTGGTGAGGGTAACGCAACATTGCTTGGAGAAATGGGTGAACAATGGCAACACTGCACTGGCCAGCAGCCAGGCGTTCATAGCTGTCTGTCATCATGGGATCAATTAGCAATACGATAATGGACATTGTTCGGATTTTTTATATGAGTGTGACTCGGCTATGTGTGACATTAGTTTTCTTGCACATGTTAACTTGCCTTAACTATTGGAGTTAGTATATTCAGAAGAGGAATATGAGCCATTGATCTTTATAGTTACCTTGATGCGCAGCCCTCCTGTGTGTTCAAGAGTGTATTGGATTCCTATACAGATTAAGGCATCATGTTTGCCTTTTGTGAGAATTTCTAGGATTTTCCTAGGATTAACATTAGATCCTCCAACTAGTAAATATAAGATTTCATACTGGATTGCTTCTTTCAGTTCTACTGGACCTGTCCTATACTTTTTCGGGTGTATGTATGGTTGGCTATTGCATTCACGCAATGAATTCTCTTTGTGCTATGCAGGACTGTGGACAGCCAGGATTCACCCCATCAGAGAGGCGACGTTTCGGCAACATATTATGCCAGTAGGTGAAAACTAAAAAATGCGCACCACCTATTATGGATGCTTAGCAAAAACTACATAACATTATGGGCTAGATTCCCTTATAGAAGTGAATTATATTTTGTTCAGTTCACTACTCATCCAATATGCTTCAGGTGATCAGGTACTCACCTTAAGCACAACTCAGGAAAATTTTCTGCAACCAAGAACACAACTACTCTACCTTAGCCGTTCTATGTGGCTGGCTCTTGATATCAGCTTGTGCAAAAGAGCAAATATGTATATATAATGCCAATGAGTGTCGCAGTTGTGAGAGGTTGACGCTAACATAAATGTATGACCCTTTTTCAGTTTTTCTGTGATCCAATTCGGGCTATTTTTCAAAGATTCTGATCATTTTGGTAAAGCAAATATTTAGCTACTCTCAACTAGCACCTAATCCCTTCCCCCGATTAGGTTCACTTTTTAAACAAGTTTAAAGGGAACATTTGCTGCTTTTTTTTTTGTGAAAATGACAATTACCTGGTTTTTAGCCATGTCCAGCTAGGGGGTTAGCTTTCTCAAGCTAAAACCATGGGGAACCTGTACTGGCAGCTTGCTGTGATAATTTTTCAAGAACATATGCAGGATTAGACACCCATGTAGATTGAACAACGCCTCACATGCCAAGACTATTTTTGAGCTAAAAATGTTTTCAATTTGATACCACTATGTGGCAATGCCTTGTAACAGGAAATTATGAGCAAGATATAAATCTCGGAGCCCCTTAATTGATTTCGAGGAGGCCTTTTGTGTTGTATTGGTTAACATTTTCTTAAAAGTTTGAATGCCTTATGTACAAACTATTTGAATATACAGAGGAAAGCTGATAGATGCTTACAGACACCTGCATAAAGAGAAAGACATGGACTGTGGCTTCTCTTGGTCTGGTCATCCAATTGGCAAGTAAGCAATATTTTCTGGCATTTTGCTTTCTTTATTATTATTTTTTCATAGATGATATCTAGCTACTTAGCATTTGGTTTAGACATGTGTTCTACTCCCTTTTCCTCTTCAAGTAATCTCGTCCCTAACTTCATTACACATGGTTACATCATATTATAAGCATAATTTAACTGTTTTGGAATGAGAATTTAGTATATTTATTTATGTTCAGTAGATATGTTATTTTCTTTTATAGAGATTAGCTGCATTTATGCTCTTGTGGATGTTTAAACACAAAAATGTCTGATGATTGGTTAGAATATTGTTTATGTGCACACCCAATACTCTCTGAGATAATTTATTTTCTTTTCATTTTTTGTTATTCACAAATTTAGTCCTCAAAGATGTAAATAGGATTACGATCTTTCTTATACGGATACTTTCGTCATGGGCATACTTCAGACAACCCCGAACCTAAGTAGAGTTACTATGCCAATGCCCCGCGGTTGCACCACAAGGGCAGGGTTAGAGAAGGGGATAGCAACTTTGGTCTACTCCTTGCTTAATGATTTTTTATCTAGACAACCAGGGGCTGCCATGAACAGTATCCTTGTTTAATGGTCGCATGAACAGCTGTCAGCTTTAGGATGACTTGAGGCTTCTCCATAACAAGGGCCCTAATGGGTTGTACATGACATATTTGTTATCCAACGATTAATGTAAATGCGCAGTATGCAAACTGCTCATAGATGAACACTGATACCAGAGTGCATTGTATTCAAGAGACACTAACTTGTCTATATACTCCTCTAGGTACCGAGGAAAGAGAATGCGGATCGATTATTTCATTGTCTCAGAGCAGTTGAAGGATCGAATAGTTTCATGTGAAATGCATGGTCGTGGAATTGAATTGGAAGGTATGAAATTGAAATGTAACTCAACTTTCTTTGATTTGTGACATCATGTGAAACTGCTCAGGAAGGATTTGTGATAGTTTCTTTGATGAGTAGTGCTAAACTTTTAAATCATTGGCTTAAATTTGTTTTCCACCATTCTGCAGGATTCTATGGAAGTGACCACTGCCCTGTTTCACTTGAGCTTTCCAAAGCGGAAGCAGAAGTACCAGAGCCCAAGACATCCAGCTAACTTCATGTTATGTTACTACTTTCTAAAGGCCTCACTCATCGTGGCACTTGTTAGGGTAGGTGAACAGTGTTCGGAATATGTCATGGCCGTTGGAGATTTATCTGAAGAAGGAGCAGCTCTGAATATGCCATGCATGCTTTAGCTTAGGACCCTAATCGTATTTATGATCCAGCAGGCTATGGCCAGCGATGCTGTATCAATGTGCTTAGGGCTTCATGGCTTCATTGCAGTTTATGTTTATGCTAGTCCAGATGCACATTGAGTTGGTGCGTTAGTTGAAATGTTTTCTGTGACATTCCTGCGAAATTATTGGTCGGAAATACGGATATGAGGATGAAGTGCTATGCTCAGGTATGTTTGACGCAGAAATAGATTGCGTAATGAAACTGTTGTTGCGATAGCGATAAAATAATGGTGTAAATGCTCGGCTAGTCAGCAGCCACAGCAAGTACAAAGGGCCACAACACGTGCCCAATTCTTAATGCATCACGCTCATGCGCTTTCTGGCCTTCGGTTCAACTTTGGTTCAACTAAGAGCATCTCCAGCACTAGCACTCAAACCAGGGCCTTTAAAAGGCATATAAGACTATCTCCAACGGTGCCGGACACCCAAACCCATTCTGGGTGTCCATTTTCTTCAATATAGACCACCCAGAAACTTGCATCTCCAACGATAAGTCCCATACCCAAACCCAATTCCCTCTCGGCCGCCTCTTCTCCACCGGTTCTTCTTCTCCGCCGCCACCCGCCTCCGCTCCCCGCGCCTCTCCTCCGCCGCGCCCAGGTCCCCTCCTCCCCCTTCGCCTCTCCACGCCGCTGCCTCACCCGGAAGCCCGCGCGCCGCTGTCCCCGCCAGCCTTCACCGCCGCCCGCGGTGACGACGCCGCCGCGGACGCCCCCACCTGCTCCGGAGGCGGCGAGCTCCAGCACCCTGCAGCCACTGGCCAAATCCACCTTGTTCCCTCCATGGATTTCAAATCCACCGCACCCAAGGCTCACTCGCCTCCCTAGCTCCCTCCTCCACCACTCCTCTTGAGCTCCCATCGACGGTGGACGACGTCGAGCCGCTCCTCTACCTCCGCCCCTTCCTCGACGTCGTCCTCTTCGAGGTCACCGTCGAACTGCCTCAGCAAGTGGGGCCGCGCGCTCGGCGCCGCCGCGCGGAAGGAGTGGGAGGCGGAGCTGCTGGCCGCCGGCGACGCCACCGCCCGCCGCGGAAGGAGTGGGAGGCGGAGCTGCTGGCCGCCGGCGACGCCACCGCCCGCCGCGGAAGGAATGGGAGGCGTCAGGGCGCCTCGCCCGCGCCCTCGCCTCGCCCGCGCCGCGCCGCCCGCCGGATCCGCCAACGCCGCGCGCGGCGCCCGCGCCGCTCGCCGCGCCCACGCCGGAGCGCCGGAGCGCCGGATCCGCCAACGCCGCGCCCACGCCCACGCCGAATCGGCACCTTCTGTTTGGAGAGAGAGAGAGGAGGAAGATAACGTTTCGAGGCTTGGGTGAGAGAGCTGTGGCGACGCATTGCTGGGTCGCTGGGGGAGGGAGGCGTTAAATGGGTGTGGCGTTTGGGTCAGCCGTTGGAGATGGTTTGGAGTCCTATTTGGCCATTTAACACCCATTTTGAGTATATGGGTCTTGTTGTTGGAGATAGTCTAAGGGTTGGCCTGCAAACCGGGGGGCCTAAATTCAGTGGTGAACTCCAGCAGAACCTCTTATTTCTCAGCTCTTATCCACGCGGGCCCCGCACGTCAGCCACTCTTATCACGTTTTCTTCTTCTGCTCCAACCCGACATGATGCGCAGCATGGCGAGCGGCAACAGCACGGAGTGTTGAGGAGCAGCAGGACGTTGTGTGTGCGTGCGCGGCGAGGCGCAGCATGCGCGCGTGACCGGCGTGGCAAGGCTGGGCGAGGGTGTGGCGTGCGCGCGCGGCGGGCCGAGGCCGGCGTTGTGCACGGGGCGAGTAGGGCCATGGCGGCGCGCGCGGATGAGCAAGGCGGCGGCGGCGCGCTCGAGGAGAGCAGGGCGGCAAGGCAGGCTGCGCTGCGGAGGGGCGAGGCGCGCCGCGAGCAGAGCTCAGCAGCAGCACAATATTGCGGCGGCGTCCCGGCGCTCGGCTAGCAAACGACGCGGCGGCAATGGCGATCCATGGCGACGGCGGCCTCAGATCCGCGCCTGTGCAGGATAGAGGAGGGAAGGGGAGTGGCGGAGGAGGCATCTGCTTCACTTGGGCGGCGGGGGGAGGCTGCGCGTCGTCCGTTCTGTCAGCCGGTGGCGCCGGCGGCGAGGGAAGTATCGCGCGGGAGAGCGCACGGGAGGGGAAATCCGGTGGGGCCCACGACAGCTGTCATTTAGGGGCTTGAAGGGTGGGCATGAAAACAAAGGGGTGGGAGGGGTGATTTGGGGGCCTGAGCAAAATAAAGGCCCCTATAAGGGCTCTGCTGGAGTTGAGTTTTTGCTTCGGGCCTTCAAATATGAGATAGGGGCCTTGTTTAGGGTCCCTGCTGGAGATGCTCTAATGGAGTAAATAGTTTAACCAAGACCTGTACCGTGCAACCTCGATGGTTTACTCCCTCCGTACTCACATTTCTGGGCGTTCTGGGCCTTTGAAGCGTTTTCACAATTCTGGGCGTTCTGCTATTTGTCTTCGATTCCTTCCGATTTTACCCCCAGCATCGCACGGTCCCGAGGAAACGCTTTGGCTTCCGTGAGAGAGAATTAAAACGCATCAGCTCCCAACGCAAAGCATGCACGCTCCTTGGCAAATTTTTTCGGTAGAGAGAAACAACGCACGAGCGAGCGCCGCCACCGCGCGAGATGAACGGAATAGTGCGGCTTGTGCAAAATTTTCGGAAGCGCAACAGCGTGCGATCGAGCCAAATTTTGGGAACAGAAACAGCGCGCATGCACGGCGAGAGAAAAACGAGCGCCGCATGAGAGAAACAGTCCGGCCAAGCTTGCCTGCGCATGGATACACGTCCCGTACAGGCCATGCAAAATCGACGACAGATGCAAAAAAAATTGAGGCAGCCAAGAATCAAACACGCGACCTGGCACTTCAAAGCGAGAGAAGGGAACCAGTCGGACGGAGGAGTGGTTGTGAATGAACTGGACCCGACAGCTATTTAATAAGGGCAAAGGGGGAAAATTACGCTATAGTTAATGACTCCTTGGTAAGCTAAACCATGTCCTAAACGCCCAGAATTGTGAGTATGGAGGGAGTATACGGTAGTTTAGCCTCAACCTACACTAGCGCTCTCGTACTGTCGCACAGCGCCTGCCATCTGTAACGCCAGAGTAGTGGTCCCTGGTCTAATCTATTTTTTTCCCCATAGAGATCGAAAAGGACTAGACAGGGTGGCTACTTGCTCATGTATGACGGTTAATACGGAGCTCCATGTTGCCTTTCACGAGTAGGAGTACTATGTTGTGTTTACCGCTCGCTCACATTCATGCTTGTGTATGAGATTTCACACCGTCCATCATCTTTGGGAATTTTTTGGGACCAATGTATTGTTTAGTCCGTGTAGTTGTAGGAAGTTTCCTTTTTTATTTATAAAAATTCAAGTCCTGTTGCTCTAAAAAAACGTCCTCCCACTTCAAACAGGTACAGTTCAAGGGAGTAAATTTGTTTTGACAAATGAGTAAATTAAGCATATTGTGGTAGATTAAGATCGAGCTTATTACAAAATGAATCTTACTTCTCTTAAACCAAAAGACAAAGAGGGAAAAAAAAGGTGTAAAATGCATAGTGGTCCTAACATTTAAGGTTAATTGCAAATCTCACCCCATAACTTGCCCCTAGTTTGATATTCACCCCATAAGTTTATTTGTTACAAAAATCACCCCGTCTCCTAGTTTTAGTTAAAATAGCCTTCCAAATTTCATGTGCTCTCTCAAACACGCCGAAAAATGTCACCATTGATGCTTGGCTACATGAGTCGATTAATTTAGGTCGAGTTGAGTTTTTTAGTTTGTCCGTATTCGATACTGACATGGTCCCGCTGCACTAAAACTCACTGTTTTAATTGTCTTGAACGCCTAAAATTACATCCGAACGTAACAAATTCAACTGCTTGACAGTCCCACCGCTACCGTACGCAGGTGCGAGGCTCGAGTTTGGAGCTAGAAACGCATCTTCGTATCATTTCAGGCATATTTGGGAGGGCACATGGAAATTAGGGGGGCTATTTCAACCAAAACTGGGGTGGGTGGGATGGTTTTTGCAACAAATGAACTAATGAGGCAAATATCAAACTAGGGCCAAGTTATGAGATGGGATTTGCAATTAACCCTAAAATTTATCCAGATTTGTGTTGTCTACGACCTTAAATTTTAACATTGGAGTTATGGTTCTATAAAAGTTTTCAAGTTATACTGCATACATGCATGCCCACATTAGTAGCTGGAGTTTAAATTCAAAGTACGTGGGTTTCATTCCTCACATACAAAAACTGTTGCGCGCCTCTTCAACTGCCGTCGACATGATCAGAGTTGCCCTACAATGGTTATAGGAGTGTTTTTTTCTCTTTTTTTAAGTGGTTATAGGAGTTTTTTTTTTTTGAAATGGATATAAGAGTGCAAAGTATTTTTGAAGTTTTGGTGGAATACCATGGCAAATACCATAGTATTGAAAACTTTGAGGTGTTTGGATACAATAAACTGTCAAGTTTTCTAAATCATAGTATTCCAAATACCATGGTATTTTTGGAGTTTTTATCAGAACCTCTTTTTCTCAAAACTGAGCAACGTCCTTGGAGCTGCCGTTCTATTGACATGGGCTGTTTTACATTGGTTAGCCCTATACAACGACCCATCAACCATGCACATTCTCTCGCAAAAATAAAAAAAAAAGAGCATGCACATTCAAGCAGGCTGCACAAACGAAGCATATGCGGCATCGAGTTTGCCCGGTGGCTGATTCATTAATTAGAAATTAGCATAATTTATTCATATATACAGGCAAACGACTGAACTGAATACTGTAATTGCCAAACATGTCAAAGTCTTTCAAATACCACAAAAAACTCTGGTTTTAGCAAACTTTGGTATTTGATGTCTTGTGCAAAAAAAAACTTTGGGTTTTCAAAACTATGGTTTTGAAATGCCAGGTTATCCAATCAGGCCCAGCTTTTGTCCTTAAAGGAAGAAAGAGGGACATACTGTTAGTGAAGGTTGTCTTTTATAGAAGATAGAGTGGAAAACTGCAATACATAGGCTTGTCAGGTGGGCAATTCTCACCAACAAATGGTTTTATGTGAGTGGACACCTTAGTTAACGTTGAACTTTCTTTATGGGACCTTCATGCTGTACAGTTACAACACCCAAGGAGCTGGAAATATTTGAACTTGAGGTTTTTTTTTTTGCGAGTATTTGAACTTGAGTTGATTGAGAAATATAAAATTATTGAAATGCATGGTGATATTATTATTTTCTTAGACAAATAGGAAGGATCTGAAAGTCATATAACCTGAGAGATCGTACTACAGATGATTTCATATGTTTTTCAAATATAGAGCAATAGTGTCAAAAAATGAAGTCTTGCTAAGTAACCAACACAATTTCTATAAGACACCATACTTGTTGATGTATGGCATCCCTTACAGTCCCTTCTACAACCATATTCAACGCATTCTCAATTAACATATGGCATCCCTTGTAGTCTCTTATACAACTGGAATCCAATGTGTTCTCAATTAATATATCGCATCTGTTGCCGCTCCTTCTAGAACTGACTATTAGAAAACGAGTGTACATTGGATACTCAAGAGTTTTTTTTTTTTTTGCGAGGGCTACTCAATAGAGATGGCAATCATTTATTGTTGATTAATCTTTGTTGTATCCCCTCAAAAAAGAAAAGAGACCCTTTCATTTGTTGGAGCTGATGAAAACCATATACCTTGAGATCTGCATGTAAACAAGCAATAGCGAGAAAAATCACACTTTTACATCATATTTAAGTACATGCCTTTTCTAACCTCTAAGCCATAGCTATCATCGCTACAATAGCAAACACTAGGGCTAGTGCATTGGGATGTTTTTTTGAACTACATTTGGATGATCTAAAGTTTATGCTTATAATATTAGACTGGTTTGAAGGTGATTTCTGCAGTTTTTCAAATGTAGAGCAAATACAGCATATTTTAGAATAGGATCCTACTATCACAAAATAAAATCCTTACCAATAATATTTTTTTGAGGGGAGCAACATATATATTTTCTATAAGACGTGATACTTTAATGTCGGAGATAAAAATGTTTCATATCCAACACGTTCTCAATTAATGCATGACATAAGTTGCCGCTCCTTCTATAAAATTATTAGAAAACGGGTATATTTGATCCTCGCTAGAGATGGCAATCACTGATTTTTTTTTTTCAATTATTCTCGATAGTGTATCCTCTCAAAGGGGTTCTTTCATTTATTTTTTGGGAAATTTATCAAAACAATATCCCATTGATCGCATGATCTTCATGTACGCAATACTCAATAATTTAAATTATAACAAGAAATCATAACACGTTCCATTATATTTAAGCTTCCACCTATCAATCCTTAAACCATAATCGTCACCGCTAACTTCACCAAACCCTGACTCCCTAATTTCAATGATGCTTAATTTGTTTTCCATCGTCCCTCTTACGGTAGATCTACCACAATGTTGTCACATGCATATCCTTGCTATTGATCCTTTCCTTGTAGATCCAACAAGCTATAAAAACGGCTCAGTTAAATCGATTTTCAGCCTTACTAGAAAACGCCCGCATATCCTGCGAACTTGAAATGCCACTACGTCAGCCCTTGGCCTCACCATCTGACCCGCTATTGAGCTGTCTGTCATACACCAATGTCCGTTCATCACAACATCGTCTGGTCCAACTATATCAAGTGTAGATCTGAAAGGAATGATGTATTTCATTCCCAATTACTCCTTAATTTTGGGTTGAAATTGCTTCTAAAACAGCAACATCACGGCTCTCGTTTGCAGCTCTTTCTAATTTGGGGTCAAAATTCCCAAAACCAACACAAATCCCAGATACCATTTCTGCCCCTTGTGAGAAAAAAACAGAGAACAAATCCCATCTCCTCCGTCTTCCCCTGTCTCTCTCTCTCCTCTCTCAGTCCCCATTTCTCTCACTACTCCCAAAGCGGCAGCAGCAGAGCAGCAGCCGCAACAGGGCAGCGGCAGCGGCAGCACAGCAAGCGAGGAGCTTCCAGCGAGAGTCAATTCCCCAAATCGCCCCTCCCCAAATGCGACTCCTCGCCTGAGAAATCCCTTTGACCTCCTCCTCCTGCGCGCCGCCGCCATGTCACGGCCGGCGGTGGACCTGCCGGACTGGCTGCGCAACCTGCCCGTGGCGCCAGAGTTCCACCCCACCGCCGCCGAGTTTGCCGACCCCATCGCCTACATCCTCAAGATCGAGGCCGAGGCCTCCCGCTACGGCATCTGCAAGATCGTGCCCCCGCTCCCGGCGCCGCCGTTCGACGCGACGCTCGGGCGCCTCAAGGCCTCCTTCTCCGCCAATGCCGCCGCCGCCGGCGACGCGGCCCGGGGCCCCACCTTCCCGACGCGGCTCCAGCAGGTGGGCCTCTCCGCCAGGAACCGCCGCGCCGCGAACCGGCGCGTCTGGGAGAGCGGCGAGCGCTACACCCTCGAGGCCTTCCGCGCCAAGGCGCGCGACTTCGAGTTCCCGAGGCACGCCGCGCCGCCCAAGAACGCGACCCCGCTCCAGCTGGAGGCGCTCTTCTGGGGCGCCTGCGCCGCGCGGCCGTTCAACGTCGAGTACGGCAACGACATGCCGGGCTCCGGCTTCGTCGCGCCGGAGGAGCTGGGCCTGGAGCCGGGCGCCGGCGCCAATGCGGCCCGGGACGTCGGGGAGACGGATTGGAACATGCGGCTGGCCCCGCGCGCGCGGGGCTCGCTGCTGGGGGCGATGGGCCGGGACGTCGCCGGCGTCACGACGCCGATGCTGTACGTGGCCATGCTCTACAGCTGGTTCGCGTGGCACGTCGAGGACCACGAGCTGCACAGCCTCAACTACCTCCACTTCGGCGAGCCCAAGACATGGTATGGCGTGCCCCGCGACGCCATGCTCGCCTTTGAGGACACCGTCCGCGTGCACGGCTACGCCGACGATGTCAATGCCATCAGTGAGTTTTGCCCCCCTGTTTCTGACCTGCTCTTTTTACTGCTTTGGTTTCTTGCTTAGATTTGCAGCGTTTCCAGATGGCCAGTCCTGGAAATGTCTTCCGTTTTATTCCTTTTGGGCAAAGTCAAAAGTTTTTCAGCAGGGAAGTCGTATATATAGTACTTTGCCAAAAAAGGAATTTCGGAAGGAAAAAGGTGAACTGATTGTTAGGATATCAGGAGCTTAAATTGAGGCATTCTGCCATTACAATACCATGTACGTTAAGGATAAATCAATGCCCTTTAGCAGGCAAATTTATGGCTTGGGGAAAATGGAGGGAGTAGACATCGATCTAAAGCCATTTGGGTTACTGAAACTTCTGACAGGGAGGCAGGGAAGGGTCGTAGCAGTGAAGACTTTGGGGTTGTGATGGGAACAGTGGAACAGGAGCTGAGAAGCTTTAGGGAGGGTATTTCCAGAAAAGAACTAAGCTAATACTTGAAACCCTGACGAAGTCTAGCCAAGCTCTGTTTGTTTGGCTAAATAACTCGCTTGAATCTTGAACTTATGTCTGAGTGTGCTGTGTTTTGCAAGCATGTGGCCATCAATGAGTATGCCCTGTGTCTATGCCGTGCTTTGGTTTCTTTCTTGGAGGTGTAGGACTCCTAAATGACTAGCCTTCAAATGTCTTTTCAGTTTTAATTCTTGACCAAAGAAAGTCAAGTCAATTTTATTTCTTTTAGAGTACAGTTCTATACAGCACTGTTACAAATGGGACTTCAAAAGGAGTGAGATGAACTGATTGTTAGCATGCCAGTAACTCCAAATGACCCATTCTAATGTTACACTGGCATGTAAATCAAGGAGAAATCAATTTCCTATAGCATAAACTTGTATGAGAAATCTAGAAACGTGCTTGTAGTGCAAAGGTAAGACCTCCAGCAGAGGCTACCAACCAGGATTCAACCCTGGTTCTCACAAAATAAATAAATAATGGCCTTTCTCGATCTTTTATGCAATGCCTTCGCCCTTCGGGTTGTCTCTCTCACCTTGTTTTCAGTTTTTTCTTTATGAGAATATTTATGAACCTTTGGGTTTTCTCTTTGTCTGGCAAAGTCAGAAGTCACACTTCTCTTCAGGAGTTCCGGTTACTGTTGTTCATGTGGCAAGTGCCAAAATAGGTTTTTGAAAAGTAGGTGCCAATAGGTATGAGTTCCCTGAAAAACTGACTCACTTTGTGATGCAAAATCAACATGGAATACTATGTTGAGGTCCCTGAACTTCATTTATGTTGTGATGTTTAGTTCCCTGAATGTTTAACTGTTCTATGGAGGCGGCAGCCGGCAGCAGACTGGACAGTTTTCTTAAGTTACAATCTTTTGGGGACAATGGAACTTGTAAGATGTTACACACAGTAGAGTCAAGAAAAATGCATGGGTCTTTGTACAACCAACAATTTGTAATCCGTACCTAGAACTGATATATCTGCCCCATGCCCTGATCCTTGATGTTTGACCTTATTCTTCCTGGTAGCTAAATTAGGATTTATAATTAATTGTATCACCCAGTCCTAGGCTCCTGCCATGTCATTCTATGCTGTTGTTAACTGATGTATGAAACCTAGGTGTCAGCCTGCCAAGCAAAAACTGAAAGTTAGGACCTACAAAGTTTGGCTAGTGAATGGGTTTATTGGTTTAAGAATCTATGAGCATTTTTGTTCTCTGCTAGACACAAGCACCTATGTACTTGTGTCTAGGCATCCAGAAAGAAAGATATACTAATCCATGGTCTATCTTTTTTCGAATAAGATTTATATTTCTTCTTCAAAATTATACAGGGCACCTGTATATGTCTTTTCATAACAACATTGCTGGTTATTGATGTTCTTGATGGATATATGGTCTGCTTGGTTGATGCCCTGGCAGGCAGCTCGCCCACCAGGCATCAATCTTAGCCTCAGGCGTCCAAAATCAGGCGCCTGAGTGAGACGCTTGAGCCAGGCAGCTGCCAAGGCACAAAGCAAACAGGCCCATAATTCTTAATTCCTTTAGATTATGTATTAACTTCTGAGGAATGATTACTATTGTTTCATACTGACTAGTCTTATATGTTGACTTTTTAAGTACGAATGTTTCAATTTTATTGACTCTGAAAAGAAAACATGCTAATGAACTTCTTATATTATCTCACACAGTGGCCTTTCAAACTCTAAATGAGAAGACTACTGTCTTGTCTCCTGAAGTGCTTCTTTCTGCTGGAGTTCCTTGCTGCAGGTGGTTATACTTATTAACATTCATTTTTGTGGCATTCAATTTTGGCCAATATTTTGAGTATTGGGTATAATGATTGATAGATACTTCTCCAAAGCAGATTGGTTCAAAACCCTGGAGAATTTGTTATCACATTCCCTGGAGCCTATCATTCTGGTTTTAGCCATGGTAAGCTATCTAACGTATCCATATTTAATAGGTATAATAATTCATTTATTGGGTTTGCAACATTTCCTTGGAGATGCTAGCTGTTCTATCTCTGTTCAGTCCTTTTGTTGACTTGACGAAATTTATAATTTAACTTAAGAAGTGAAATCTTTTCCTTGCAATTCCAGATGTGTTACAACGTGTAAGTAGAATTTTTATTTGTTCTCCGCAGGATTTAACTGTGGAGAAGCAACAAACATTGCGACACCTTGCTGGTTGCAAGTGGCTAAAGAAGCTGCAATCAGGAGGGCTTCGACAAATTGTGGGCCCATGGTGTCTCATTATCAGCTGCTTTATGAGCTGGCAATGTCATTACGTCCAAGGTGAGCTGCTAAATCTCAATTGTTGTAGAATTTTTGCATATTCTAGAAATTTGGGCAAGATTCCATTCTCTACAAATTTTATACAGATTACACAAAAATAACCCGCCATCTCTCCTACTTCAGACAATTGATTCTGTATGCATTGTAGTTCTATCTTTTTCATGTAGTCTTGTCAGTTTATAAATAGCAGGCCTGCTTGCGTAATTCACAGAACTGTTGCATTAATTAATGGAGATGGATTTAGTTCTAAACAATATGTGGCGTTATAGGGAGCCTAAGAATTTCCACGATGTGCCAAGAAGCTCTCGTCTGAGGGACAAGAAGAAGAATGAAGGTGAAATAATGATCAAACAAACATTTGTCGGAAGTGTGATGGAAAACAATAAGTTTCTTAGCATCCTTCTTGGTAAAGGTTCATGTATAGTAATACCAGAGATTGAATTTCCCCTTCCATCAATGGCACCAGAAGTCACTGTTAAACAAGGCCTGGTTGCTGGTACCTGTAATATTAAGCAGCCAAAAACTGAAGATATGTTTGATGGTGATTCGATACACAAAATCAAAGGGGTTGAGAATATGAGAGAGTCTCAATCAGCTCACGCAACCACTTCCTCTGCATGTAACAGAAGAAAGCTCTATGAAACAAAATTTGGAACAGTTAATAGTACTGCTTTCTGCTTATCAACTCCAGATATTCAGAGTGGAGTAAACGGAAAAAGTGGTTCACATCAAGGCGTTGGGCTCCTAGATCAAGGGCGGTTGCCATGTGTCCAGTGTGGCATATTAAGCTTTGCTTGTGTAGCCATTGTTCAACCTAAAGAAGCAGCAGTCCAGTTTGTAATTTCTAAGGAGGGTCTTTTGTCAAGTTCTACACATGGACAAATCATGAAATCAGATGATATCACAAATCGGATAGCAGAAAGGCATGAAATGGTTCCTTCACAAGGTTAGCAATCACTTGGATCTTGTTCCTGCTATTATTCCCCTGCATCAATACAGTTTCCTTATATTATTCTCTAGACTCAATTGTTTTATATATTAGTGCTAAACAGTGATGATGATGATGATGATGATATTTATTTTCAATCCAGTTTATATGTCATCCTAATACTAGTCCTCTTTTAATGCTTCTAGTCAAATGGTAGGTGAAAAAACAGTTTTTTTCCTTTGAAACTGGTGAAAAAACAGAGATTTTGTATACATAGCAATTGCTATATGCACACTGGTGCATGAAAGGTGATGAAACTGCCATTGTTCCTATATTGTCATGGTCTTCGAGACATGAATTCGGCAACCAGCTTTTATTGTTATATATTCACGAACTCTTATAGTATTGTTAAAGCAGTTTCCAAGACATATGTATCCATATTGTTGATAAAATAAAAACAGTTTGGCTGCCTTATATTCCTGTTTCACCTTATCAAAAAATGATTTTATATGGTGTAAATGAAGAAACAGAATGGCATAATATCACTTGATGGTTCAACTGATTGTAGAGTGAATCTGTTATTGAACTGTGGTACTTTATTTTTATGATTTTCTTATCCATTTCAGTGAGTTTGATTCAGTTGACATATCACTTTTCTCTGAGATGCTCAAGATTGTTATATATTTCTATTTTCTTTACCGTGATGTTTTTATACCGTCTTTGACCAAATGGTATAAATGTATTCTGGACTAACAGTAATTGTGTCTTGAATCTAATAAAAAAATGATTTTTTAATGCAAAAAGTGGATTTATAGCAAATTATTTTTCTTTCTGTGTTCTTTGGAGGTCATGGTGTAAATATCTCTTTCCTTTCCACAGGACATGCTTCTGGGACAGATGATATTATGATAAATAGCATAAGTTTGGCCCAAGTGTCTGATCAATGTGGGGAGCTATACAGCAATACCCATGGAGGTACTTCTGCTCTTGGGCTTCTGGCCTCTGCGTATGACTCATCAGATTCAGATGAGGAAACAGCTGGCGGTAGATCAATTGATAGTGAAAAATATGATGCTGCTGATGGATCGACAAATATCCAGTCCTCAGGAACATTAGTTCTGCAAACCTCTAATGTACACTGTCAAGAGGAATGTGGAGAGAGAACTACAACATCTCCCATGAACCCAGCAGAAAATACGAGTATGCTAATGACTCGGGCTAGTAGGGAAACAGATATCAGCCATTTTGCAGTGTTGGGAGAGCCACCAACTTCCTATGAGCAGTGGTCTTCATATCTGGATATGGATAATGATATAACTGCATCAGGTGTGAACGCCTCATCTGATACTAGCTTGAGCACAGGTAAAGGCTCAATGGTACCAGATGCGCTGGCCATGTACACCAAAGATTCTTGCAAAATGCATGTATTTTGTCTAGAACATGCTTTGGAGACATGGACCCAACTTCAACAAATTGGTGGTGCTAATATCATGATTTTGTGCCATCCAGGTATCACTACTGTTCCCTAAATTTCATGAAGTTAATAGTCATTTTCTTTTTGTTTATCCTTCAGTATGTCTCTTGTTTTCTTGTTAGACTGATTGGTGGTATATCTGATTGGTGATATTTCTTATGTGATGGTAAACATCAGTTTAGGCGCAGAGTACGGAGGAATTAAATAAAAAATCATGACTACTTATTTGTTATTTTGTTGATCATTCCAAAAGATACATATCTAGTATGTTCTGCCTCCGTTTATTGTCTTGATAACATTAGGACGACATGCTTAGTTCATTTTGTGAGCTAAACAATAAAAACGAACAGAATGTATTATGTCAATGGCGCCCAGCATCCATGAAGGTGCGCTCATAGGATGCATCAAAATTTCTGTGCTTTCAGATCCTTTTCGTTCAATGCACTCACATTTATATTTTCTTTTAGGAGTTTATGTAAACGATGCTGTAGTTCCTTTAGTTATTGATTCCTTGCTAGAATGAACAGTTCTACCTTTCGTCTTTGTCCTGCATTCTTTTGCAAAATGAAATGTCTTCATTATTATCTCACAATACAATTGCAGAATACCCTAGAGCAGAGTCAGCAGCAAAAGTTATAGCAGAAGAGATTGGTATGAAGCATGCTTGGAAAGATGTCACTTTCAAAGAAGCAACAGATGAAGAAATTGAAGTAATTCAATTGGCTCTGCAGGATGAAGATACTGAACCCACTAGCAGTGACTGGGCAGTAAAAATGGGTATTAACATCTATTACAGTGCCAAACAGAGCAAATCTCCACTTTACAGCAAGCAGGTACCGTACAATTCTATAATTTACAAGGCATTTGGCCAAGAAAATCCAGACAGTTTCACAGATGATGAAGGACAACGATCAGGCACAACAAAGAAAAAGGTGGCTGGATGGTGGTGTGGGAAAGTTTGGATGTCAAACCAAGTTCACCCACTTTTAGCTCGTGAGCATGAAGAACAGAATCAGGACATGGTTTACAGCAAAGCAATGTTCAGTGCTACTTCCCATGACAAGATAAGAGAACCATCTGCAAGATCTACTACCCTTATCAGCCGAAGCTTATCAAAAAGACTATCTGGACGAAAACAAAAGAATTCTGTTGAGAAATCTCGAGCCAGAAAGAAGAGATGCACTGCCTCTGATGAACCTATTCTGCACCACAGTCACGTTGGGATGATATCTGAAGCCAACCATGACCAGCCTAGAAACTTTGATGATTCTTACAAACCTGACAACGGGTATGAAAGTGAGGAAGCACCAAACACTCAGCAATATCAACACCATGAACTGCAAAACATGAACAAAATGTCAAGTTCTAAGAAGCGAAAGGGTGATAAAAGAAACAACTTTCATGAGCTACATGACGAAAATGGTGACATTGACTGCAAGCTTGACATAGATAGCATAATTAATACCACAATAGGTGACTGGAATAACAGTCCACCAGAGTTCGGTGTTGTGAAAGTGAAGTCCGGTGTTAAATTGCAAGGTAATAAGGGAAAGTCCAGCAAGTGCAAAACTGGTGAAGATTTGCCGAATGGAAACAAGAAATTGCAAAAGATGGAGAAAAAAACAAGTACTAAGAAACAAAAGAATGATAAGACAAATAGGCAGTTTCAAGAGAATCACACTGAAGATGTGGATTTGGTTCAGGTACATAATGGAGATAAAGCCACACTGGACAGCTGGGATCAAACTCCAAAACAGAAAAGTGATGATGCAAAAGTAAAATCTAGAGGCAAAATTCAAAATGGTAAGGAAAAAGCCAGCAAATGTCAGGCAAGTGGAAATAGGGAAGGAAAATTTTCATGTGATAGAGAGTCCAATAGAGGAGATGGGGCCATAACAGACAACTGGGATGAAATTCCAAAAGAAACAACCCATGATGTGAAAGTGAAATCTAGAGGCAAGATACAAAGTGGTAAGCAAAAAGCCATCAAACGTGAGGCAAGTGATGGTTTGCGCAATGGAAATAAAGGAACTAAATATGCTTGCGATATAGAAGGGTGCGACATGAGCTTCCGCACCCAGAACGACCTGTTGTTGCACAAGAGGGACATTTGCCCTGTAAAAGGATGCGGGAAGAAGTTCTTCTGCCATAAATACTTGCTTCAGCACCGCAAAGTGCACCTGGATGAAAGGCCACTTATGTGTACCTTTAAAGGCTGCGATAAGACATTCAAGTGGCCATGGGCTAGGACAGAGCACATGAGAGTGCATACGGGGGTGCGACCGTACGCATGCACGGAACCTGGTTGCACTCAGACATTCCGGTTTGTGTCAGACTTCAGCCGTCACAAGAGAAAGACTGGCCATTCCTCTGATAAGAAAAGGAAGAAAAGTACATAACTTCTAACCGCTTTGCACAAGTACAGGTTTCTTCGCTGACGATGATTTGAAGGGGGATGCTAATCGAATAATTGCATCAGATTCCATTGATTGCGGAATTAGTCCGCATTTGGAGTCAATTCATTTCATTGTTTACTTGCTCTGCGTAACAACCAATTTTCGATTGCTCTAGGTCCAACTGACCTGTTGACTGGGATTATCCCAAGTCAAATGTATCGTTCTTTCGTTCATCCTGAGAAGTTGCGAAATTTCTTCTGTTACCATGGTTTAATTTAGTATACTTGTCATTAGAAGGCTGTTAATCTGTGGTAAAATTCTTCATTTCAAAAAGGAAATGGTGGACTGCGATGTGCATGCTTCATATCAGTTTTTGTTTGGCAAAGAGGAAATTTGGTATGATCTAGGCTGGGGCAGGAATGTTTAGCAAATGTGTGGCCATAGTAATAGGTTTGTGGCAGAACTGTGATCGCGAAGTTCATAGATCTCGCTAATGTTCTGTTATTGACTGTCCTATGTGTCCTTTTCTCTGTACTCTTACTTTCATTCCCGTAACCTTCAAACATCTGTGGGAAAATCAACGGCAGGCGTCTCCTGCTCGGCTGCTCTTTTATTCCAATAACTTAAGAGCGTGTTTAGGATACAAGTTATATCAGTATCCGAATTATAAGCTGCCCTTGTGTTTCGGCCAGATCTTTTGACGTTTGTAGAGCGATTTGAGGTAGTTGTGTTTGTATTCGGATAGTGTTTTAGTTCACAACATATTCTTTCAGCTTTTTCACATGACACAGTTTATGAATCTAGTGAAACTGTTTGGCCCTTATTTTCCTTTAATAAATTGGTCTCCGTCCACTCTGTTCTACAATATTTGATTATGTTCCTTTCATTTACCAGTTAATAAAGTTGCTTCCTCAAGTCACAATTTGCTAAATGCCTCGCGCTGCGTCGAACTGCATCGTCATGGAGTGGGAAACACGTGTGGGCTGGGCCAACAGCAAAACCTCCTCCATTCAACTTTCTCAGTTCCTTTTCATTTTAGCAAACTTCTACAGAACAGTCACGTTCGCAAAATCGTTAAAAAATGCTCAGTTTTCGTGATTTTGTCATTCTTTTCATTTTAGCAAACTTCTACGGAACAGTCACGTTCGCAAAACCGTTAAAAAACACTCAGTTTTCGCAATTTTTGACAAAATCGTTTCAGCTCGATTAGAGTTATCGCTCAGTTTTTTGATAAAACTGAACCTACATATTGTTGCAAAATGTTTTTTTGCTCAGTTTTTAAGATTTTTTGAATGGTTTATCTCGTATAAACCGAGCGGTTTTGTGAACCTTGAGAACACAAAGTGACAATGTCTCCTCTCTCCACGCCAGATGTATATAAATATTTTATCGCTCCAGTGTGTTTCAGAAAATTTGCACGGTTTTAGAGTATTCAGTAGCATATGAATAAAAAAAAAATGCAGACACTCATATAGCTCCACCGCGAGGTGCTTTACCAGCTGCGCTTCACTACTTGTCTTTGCTCCTCCTTGTCTCTTGTTTTCGTGGCATTAGCTCGTCTCGCCGCCAAAAAGCGGCTAGCCTGGGGCAGATCTCAAAGCGCCCCTTCTTGCCTGGTCATCTTAAAAACCATGGAAACCAACATCAAATATGTATTGATTTGTCAATAAAAGATAGCAAATACTATTGTTATTTCTCTGCTTTTATTTCTGTTTCTTATACTTAATTAGTATATTAATTAGTTTTCTTGTTGGAATAAATCTTTTGTTGCAAATTAGGTGATATGGAATACCAGGCCATTCTATTTAACCCAAATTCATTAGAAGCAAAATTGTTATCATGCAAGAAGGATAATAATACTAATAAAGTTGATCGACAAACTCAAACCTTTGTTGTTCGTCCAGCCTCCGAGTTTGTTGGGTTGTCAGCGGTAGTTTAGCCCCTCACCTAGCCTTCCAAATCCACGCCCTTGATCGCTTTCAAAACCTTGTAGAGTTTGAGTCTGTCACATAAATTTGAATGCGATGCATGCTTAGGGTAAGCCGAATTGATTTAGTTTCTGCCCAGAGTTAACTGAAACCGTACCGGACGAAAAAAATCGTCGACGTCGTCCTAATCTTCGCTTTTGACAAAAAAATTGGGTTCTTCTCACTCTGTGAATCTGGAGGAAGAAGAAGAAGATAAACAGAACGGTGGTATGGGCTAGGCTTGCTGGGCTAACAATGAGGAGATGATCAAATATACACATGTTTATTTTTCTTTTTTTATTAATTATTATGAGAGGTTTTTCTAGAACAATATTGAATTTCAATTGAATAGAAACAATTCAAATATTCAAATGAGCTAGTGCTCCCATTAAGAAGACATGTTTTTATTCCATAAACTACTGAAACAAGAATATAATTACAACCTCTTAATAAAAAAAACACTGGAATGTGTTTTGCCATAAATTTATTCTTTTAATATTTGGACATACATGTTTGCGAGGCATGCATGTTATCAGGGACATCTTTGGACATGTGTCTATTGTGTCTAACTATATGTATACGTGTCATGCATGTATGGAGAATATTTTTTAATAATGTATAATCAACACCCTTTCGCACGCCTCTTTAAATCTATAGAAAAAAGTACCACGAACTTTTTAGGAAAAATATTGATCTAAAGATAAAATGACACGTGGCGGAGGTTCATGTAGGTGCGACACTGTTTTGCAGTGTAATATCGTTATTATTAAAAAGATATATCATACGTAGTGTACTTGTAATTTAATGATGTACCCAGCTATATTCTAATATATTCTTCTTTCGTCTAAAAAAGATATACTTCCTCCGTTTTTTAATATATGACGCCGTTGACTTTTTTGATTACGTTTGACCGTTCGTCTTATTCAAAATATTTGTGTAAATAGCTAAGTTTATAGATTAATCTTAAAGTACTTTTGATGATAATCTAATGATATTTATTTTACATTCAAAAAATAATTATTTAAATATGTATTGTTAGTCAAAGTTCAACTAAAAAGTCAACAATGTTATATAATGAAAAACGAAGGGAATATAAAATGAAGAACCCAAGAATCTGTGGTGCCAATCCAAAGCATGGAAATAACCCGGGCCGTAATAACGGCCGCCGGAAAAAAAAACGAGACCCTTTGGCGAGTCGCACCCGGTTTCTCGGATGCTTCCGGCCGGGCCCCACTCGGTCCCGGTTCCGAACCACCCTCTCCCCTCCGCCCGCCGGTCACCGTCGCCCGCCGGTCTCCGCGAGTCTGACCGGGGGCCCCACCGCCCACACTAGTCAGACTAGACACACTGCGCGTCACATGCGCACAACAGCGCGCGCCCCATGTTTCACGCCCAGCACCCTGCCTTCACACCAAATCTTGAACCAAGCCCTCGTGTCCACCGCCGCGACCTCTGTCAGTCTCCGCACGCATCGCCCGTTACCGGAACAGAAAAAGTAAACGTGATTACCGGATAACGCGGGGGCTGTTCCGAGAAATACGATGCGCGGTAAAAGAGGCCCGCTTTATTGCGCGCTTTTCACCGTTTCACTCGCCCGACCCCGACGCGTGCGTGCCCCTCGCTCTTTCTCTCTCTAGGGTTTTTCCCCCACTTCCACTTTGCTTCCCCACCTGCTCTTCTCTCTCTCTCTCTCTTCCCAGTCACCACTTCACACCTTCCTTCTCTCTCTCTCCTCGGCTCCAATGGCGGACGCCGACGCCAATCCCCCGCCCCCCGCCGCGGCGTCCTCCCCGATCGCCTCGATCTCCCCTGCCTCCGGCGCCGATGCGATCGAGGAGCAGCTCGCCGGCCTCGGGCTCACGGTCGCCGGCGGTGGCGCCGGGTTCGAGCCCTCGGGGTGGGACGACGGCCCCGCCCCCGACGCCGCCGTCGCCGGCATCGAGGAGGAGTTCCCCGTCGAGAAGGTGCAGGCGGCGGTGTTGTCGCCTGGCGCGGATGCGAGGGTGCGGTTCCCGCGCCGGCCCGGGGAGCCGGACTGCAGCTACTTCGTCAAGTTCGGTACCTGCCGCTTCGGGACCAAGTGCAAGTTCAACCACCCGGCGCGGAAGAAGAAGCCCAGGGTGGGTACTGCAGCCATGCTCCCGTGATGGCGATTTTTTTTTTTTGGTTGGGGGATTTGATCTGCCCCCGGTGATGGCGAGTTGGGGTTTGGTGCTTTGCGGCGGGGCGATAAGGAATCGGCCTCTTTTTTTTTTTTAAAGCTTTCGTTCTCCATCTGTTTGTGACTTTGTGCTGTTTTCATTGTTGTGCGCTTGTGCAGGTGAAAGGGAGTGGGGGCAGCGGCAGCGGGAGCAACAGCAGCAGCAATAAAGCGTCTTCTCCGGATGACGATCAGGTGATTGGCCCTTTCACGATTGCTGCTTGCTTCTGATGTGCGCCTGGTGCTTTTTGTGTATGCATGCCTGTCTAAATTTGGCACCTCTCGGTACTGTGGATGAGATATTTTCTTGTGCACTGTGTTGCGAATGCAACAATTTCGGCGGTATGGTTGTTATGTTGGGGATGAATAATTGTAGCCTGGTGAGGGAGGTAATTGGAGTGTGTTATGTGCCTGCATCAACTTCTCTATGTTGTTGAAAGTTGAAACTGCATATGAGGCTGTGTTGCAATATATATCGGCTGATTCATTGCTTCATCTGTTTCCATGAACTTAGAAGATTGATTCGCTACCCATTCAATAATCTAATTGATGTGTATAAAAAAAAAAAGAATCTGATTGATTGTTGCCATGTGCACCGTACTTTTTCGATAGGGATTTGTAACCCATTTGGCAAATATCAGTAATAAACAACTGGAATGATCATCAATGACCAGAACGTGACTTGACAAAGCTTCTTTAGCTTGGAAGACTAGCTCAATAGGTCTTAGAGTGCACGATACTTAACGAAGGAACTAAAGACCCTCCACAAGTTAATCCTGTTGGTTTGACAAAACAAGTCACTCCTATTATTTCTCCCAAATTTGTAGTCTTGCCCCTCTTCTCACTGTACAGTCCACCATGGTACTATAGAAAATATCATCCATTCTGTAGTGTTTCAGTGCTTTTCACTTTTACTGCTTTTGAATTGCCTATTGTCGCAGAACGTAGAATAAAAGATATAATGTGGCCCAAATTTGAAGTCTCACCAAGCAAAGGTTTTCTAATCTCATTTGAGAGCCTGGTTGGATTATCTGTTTGGTACACAACGTGTTTGGTAGCTGTCCTTGGACAACACTTTGGTAGCGATTCTTGCTGTCCAGAACTCGCAGTGTCGCACTACCTCCACATGCTTTGCCCAATGGAGTTTTACCTAAAACTTGATAAGTTTTTTGGTCTATATATTTTTCATTTACTCATTGGATACTGTGCTCTATATATTTTTCATTTACATCCACATGCTTTGTAGTTGTTGTTGTTGTACTCATTGGATACTGTGGTAATGAAAGTGACATTGGAGCCTTTATGTTATGGAAAAAACTATAGTTTGCTTTTGTAAGGTCGTGAGGTTGGCATATTCTCATGTTTCAGCTGGTATTTTGCTTCTAACGTATTAACCGTCAACTTATATAGTAATGATCATTTTTTTCTGTAGTAAGCTAGAATCAGCTGCACGTCCAATTCCACAATGTTATGTTACGTTACATAAGCCTTTGAATATGCTTTCGATGTTGTGTATAATTTTCTTTAACTTTGAATCAGGTTCCTAGAGAAGACTGTGAAGGTCTTACCCCAGATATTTCAGATTCTTCGGTGAGTTACATTTCTGCACACATGTACATGCTAGTAATCCATTGTGAGGGATATAGTATGGAATAGAAATGATAATAAATCAATAGCGGGTGGTAGATGCATGTCAAACTAATTTACATTTTTGTGCTTGGCGTGGCCAAAAATGAAAGAGTTTTGTCAGAAGGTAGATTATAAATTGGAAAAGAGTTATCTGTTGAATGGCAAAAGAAGGGAGGAGAGGGGCTCCTCCACTTTTAATGTTTCTGACAAATACAATTTATTCTGTAGGAGTATGAGTAGATTTGAAGCAACTGTAGAGGCTAATTTTGTCACAAATCAAACAGCCTGACTCTTCATTGTCTTCGGACTAGTTCTTTGATGTAGTTTTCATAAATAATCTGTTGGTTTCAATAGATGAATCGTAAGATGCAAGTATCTATTTTCCTTTTGTTTTATTTTCTGCCAGGGCTTTGATGACAAGGGGAGTGCATCTAACTCGGTTCAGGGTGGTGATGACAAGGGGTGCTCAAATAGCTCAGAAAATCACAGGAAGACATCATACGAGGTCAGCATTGCCCTTCAGCATACAACATTATTGTTACATTGTCATATTTCTCTCAGATAGGTTTGGTATCACTGGGTCAGCGTTATCACAATGTACATCTTGAAATAGTGAAATAAGAATAACATGAAATGGCTTTGTTATGGATATTATCATGTGATCTGATACCTGAGATTGCTTGATAGATGTAACTCTATTCAAAGTTTAGAATTGATAATATTTTGTGGCAGATTGCTGCTGAGACTGAAAAGGGATCTTATTTCAAGAAATTTGATGAGGCAAATGTCACCAAGCATAAGGTTAGGCACTATAACCTTGCCTCCCTTTGCAAATGTCTTGGTAATCCACTTCCATACAGTGGGTTCTATTTGAAGCATCGATTGTGTTGAGGACTCTGTTCAACCTCTAACTCTGGCATTCTATATTCCCTCGCACATTGCAGCAAACTGTACTCTGCTTGAAACTTCCAGCAACAGAATTCAGCAAGTAATAAGTTTACTGTAGTAATAACATGACAATATACATTCAGTATCATAAAAAAGCCATCTTTTTGAAGATTGTACAAGTAGATATTCTTTTGAATGAATTTTATTTTATACCACCTTATTATTTTTTTCTGCCTTTTGAAGGTTCCGAAGGGTGCCAAAGATAAAAGAAAGGAAACTGTTGGAGAAAGCAATGCACAGGAGGAATGCAAGGTTTGCCTGTGACTTTTAACCATATTAATAAGTTTTTTGCTTGACTTCTATGCGATTAACTTGCACAGAGAGCTTTTGAATATTCTTTTTAACATTATTTTCCTTGTAAATTGATTTGTTAGTTCCATAGTAAAATATGTTAATACTCATTTAATTGGTACTGAGGGTCAGCTCCCTGATATTGTTAACGAACTTTCTTTCTCAACCCATGTTCCAACCTGGAAGCAAACTGAGTAGGTGATTAGTGTTCTGATATCTCCACCCTAACTGTGTCTCAAGCTGTAGATTGTCTTTAAATAACAATTTTTTTTTAATCTGTGCACCTTTTCTTTTTCTTATTGCATGTTAGTTTCTTCTAATCATCATAGTAGCTAGTTACACACAGCACAAACTCAAGGGTACATACCTTCTGTAAATTCTAAGGTATGAAGTAGGAGTTAGATCCTCCATGACAATAATATTTTTGTATCCTATCTGCCCTTTAACATATTTTATCTTCCAGTATTATGCAACACCAGGAGGGTGCAAATTTGGGAAAGCATGCAAATACATTCACCGTGAGGGAAAAGAAGGGAAAGTAGAGGCTGAAAAGGTTGATCTAAACTTTCTAGGTCTTCCACTGCGTCCGGTAAGTCTTTCTTTGCTGTACAGCTTATGCCCTCGTATATTTTGAGTTTTGTTAACTTATCTGGTATAGAAGTTCCAACAAATGGAAAATTATGCAGAAAATAAAAACAGAAAGTAAAGAACAAAACATAGTATTTCTTGCATCTGCATTCTGACAGCTTGAGATTTTTCTTTGATATTAACATTCATTTCTTAAAATATATTTGATAGGACACATAATGTCTTTTTTTTATCTACTTGTCATATTTCTTAATTGAGATTGTTAAATGTGAACCTGGTTGTTTTATTCTTGCAGGGGGAAAAGGAGTGCCCATACTACATGCGCACTGGGAGCTGCAAATATTCGACAAGCTGCAAGTTTCACCATCCAGATCCTAGTAATGTGTCTTCAAAAGAACCTGTTATGGAACATGAGAATGGTGATACTCCACAGCAAAATGTCCAAGGACCCTCTCAGACAACTGTTCCCATATGGCTTGACCAGAGAGCAATGAATGAGCAGCATGTTCCTTTTCTCGCTCCAGCCCAATCGTACAGTGCAGGAATGATGCCGCCTCAAGGAATGTATCCATCTCCTGACTGGAGTGGGTACCATCAGGTAAATGTATTCCATATTAAAAATATCTTTTTCACTTTGTCTGTTGCAATGAAGAGTTATTGAGTCGTTCCATTCCTATGGTGTCTTATATCATTTCACTGCAATCAGGAACTAAATGTGTCAATTAGTAAATGTCATGTTTACTGCTTATGCTTAAGAAGGAAATACTGCTGCTGGCTGAGTTGTGAAAATGTACACTGGTTATTTTAACCGAAATTGGTTTAACATTACTTGTTCACATTGGAATATGGGATACAGTTTCTTCAGTTTGACAACCTAAAAATTTTATGTGGAGTCAAATGTTTGCAGCCTGATTTATATTAATTTGAGTCAGAATTATTAGGTGGGAAATTTGATGGTGACTATGGGACGAGAGGAAAGTGGTTCAAAAAAAATTCATGAAAAATCATGTTTGTAGTTAACTACTTAAGTAAACTTGCAAACAAAATCAATCTCAATTTATCTTTGATATTTGAGATTCAAAAAACAGGAATGATGTTGTGAGGACATGATGATAATGCCAGTTTTCTTGAGATATACGATGAACTTGATCTAAATTCTTATAGGATTGTTTAACTTATATGCCCTCCGTGTATGAACTTTAGATTATTTTCTGAACATTGCAACATGCCAAACTCTTTAATGGGGACGGCGGAATCCTTGGACGCAAATCTTATGTCTTGTCAATATTATACCAATAGAGAAAAATGATGCGCTGTGTAACTCCGTTTACCTTCTTAGTATTTTGCTATTTTCTACTGCATCCAATGAAGCTAAATTTGGAAAGGTTGAGATTGCTGAAGACTCTGACACTCTATCTTCTGTTTCAGTTCCTCAATTTCTTTCACTAAAAGCATTTAATAGTTGTGCTCTATATCTTAATACGCGTGCCTTCTCTTGGATAAGTATTTGATGTGCGGATATTGTTTCCAGGTTCCTATGAATCCATATTACCCTCCTGGTGTCCCTTTCCAGCATTTTCCAGCTCCTGTAAATCATCCGATGTACAAACCAGCTGATCTACCAGGACATCATCAAATGCCTACTCAAATGTCTACTGATGAATATCCAGAAAGACCTGGCCAACCTGAATGTCAGCATTTCGTGAGAAGTGGTTTCTGCAAATACAAGATGAAATGCAGATATCATCATCCAAGGTCGCGACTGCCTGCACCACTAACAGGTGGTCTTAGCCCTCTCGGCTTGCCTATCAAACCTGTAAGTTCCTATCCAATCAGTTTGTTTTCACCATAAAGGTGATAGCCCTTATGATTGCACCTGATATTGACTATACATCTACGGTGAAATCCGACTTAAAAGGAGAGAGAAAAAGGACCACTTCCATATATTGTGTTTTGGAAACATCTTAGCCCCTTTTTCGGAGTGTTTGCAACACGACATGCATACTATTTTAAGCTCGTGCTGATGATTTACTTGTTGCTAATAACTTGTTCGATGTGTGCTAGATACTACAAACTCATTTAACTCTGGTCTTGTATGTTACCTCTTATTTTGTTACAGGATCAACCTGTGTGCACATACTATGGTCGCTTCGGTGTTTGCAAGTACGGTCCGTCTTGCATGTTCAATCATCCCTTCAATTTCGGCTCTCCTGTACCTACAGCAGGGCCTCCTCTCCATGGACAATACCCCACACCAGCAAACTTCACCGTTTAACAGGCATGAGATGAGCGATTTTTCAGTCGCCGCGATGCTTTGTAATAACTTACCACTTGTAAAATAGCACACAGCCAAAAAGCTGTACCTTGGGCAGTAGAGATCCGGCTCGCAAGTCGCAACGAAGTTGCATGAAGCTGGGTACATTGCTGATGGGGTTCATGAAACCATTCGAACATGTGACAGTAATGCCCCTTGTACAGCATGTTACAGTTCGTACATAATTGCCATTGGACTTGAAATCCTCCTTTCTGGCATGTTTCTTTGCACCATATTCTGAAGGGATGCCCTCTAATATCACGGGTTTTACCCTAGCTTGAGTATTCTTAGAGCAGCGTGCGTAATTTCCAAGGTTCGGGGACGGTGTTCAGCAAATTCTCGTTGAGATGGTAATACTAGCTTCATAAATTTTAGGGGTGTAGCGGTGGATTCGAGCATGACTCCTGCTCCACTAGTCAAGGTTCGTGCGTGGCATCTTAAACAAGAAATAGAATGATACGGCCAGCGCCATTGGTTTGGGGTTTTGTCGCTTTATTATTGACGTGTACAAAAAAAAAAGTAACTTGTGCTTTGAAAAGCGTGGATTCGTTGCTCTCATCTATCTATTATATATATAATTGACCAACAAAAGAAGCCTCTACGTTCGCTCTCAAGACCTAGAAATTACCACGTTAATTCTAAAATGCTAAAAATTCTTACGTTAATCCGAGAAAATAAGAAGAGAAAATTACCCACCACTGCCATTATGAAACAATTAGTTAGAAAACCCTTAAAAATATTTATAAAATAGCTAAATTCGAAATAGCCAAAAATACCCCTCACACCTATTTCTAAATTACCCACCATGCCATTTTGAGTAAAAAATAGCTAAATTCGGAATAATAGAAAATAACAAAAAATATCCTTCACACCTATTTCTAACTTACCCTCCATGTCCTTACAAGTCCAAAAAAAAAAACTAAATTTGGATTCTAAAAATAGCTAAAAATATTTCTGATTCTTATTTTTAATTTACCAACCATACCATTATGAGCAAATAGCTAAATTTTGAAATAATAAAAATATCCAATAAACACTTAATCTAGATTTCTAAATACACCGTTACAAAAATACACTGTGATGCATGTCTAGCTAGAATGGCATATTATTTTATTTTTAGCATGACATATATCCTTCGAAAGATTTATTTGTAGCACGACATATTCTTTTTTTCTACCATGAGATATGTTAGTTGTTTAGCATGCCACGTTTGTACCAACCTCACTTCTAAAATAAAATCAAATATATTGTTAGATAAATGAAAACTCATCTCTCACTCAAATTGAGGGACGGTGAGAAATTCTACAATCTATTTTCTACCATTTTATAAATATAGATTATAAAATAGGTAATAACAATAAACTATGTTAAACTTCTACAATAATATAAAAATATTTTAAATAGTATAGTATGTCTAGCCGGGTAATTGCACATGCAGCCACCACTGGCATTATGAAAATTTTAGTCTAAAGTACCCTCCACGAAATTTTAGTCCAAATTACCACTGCTATTCCGTGGGACAAAATTATATTCAGCGACAGGCTATGGGAGACCAGGTCTGGAAAACTTAGATACAAACGTAAAATAATTAGCCCTACTCGAGCTTCCATATGTTAGCGATGCATTTTATTTGGTTTCTGAACATCATGAGAAGAGTCCAGCCAATCTTAATTAACCACGTCCTGCAGGGATAAATCGATCTAGAATTGCAGTGGGACGCCTTAAATCTTGATAGGGAACACGAGAGGAGAAAATTTCTGTCGTGCAGCCGTGGCTTAGCGGTGGACTGAACAGCCTTGTAGACGCTCACAAGTCTGCTATGAACGCAGGCGCAATGGTTAGGGGAGACGAGCATCGGGAGTGCGGCAACAAGGATGGGTTCATCTGTATCACCTGATAGCTGCGGGCATGGTGTTTTATCTACGATGATGAGGACAGAGAATTGATGATAAGATCAAATCAGGGGTTGGTCCCTTCTCCGTTTGTTCTTTCTTATTTGTGTACTGCTAATGATGATAGCCCTACCTCCCTCATTGATCAAAACTGTAGAGCTTCTCATGGACTCGATGAAATTACATAAAAGAAGTGCTCTTGATATCATGTCATATATAGATGGGGATAATTTCGCCATAGGCTATCGGCCATGGAGCATCAAAAGCATTAGATTCATTCAACAAGGAATAAAACGGCCTGCAAGGAAAGGATAGAAAGATTTTGGTTCACTACTAATGAAATTTTGTTTTTTATATGACCAAATACTTGGCATCAATTCTCAGCAAGTCCTTTCCTTGCCCTCAAGAAGAAAACAGATATGATGATAGCCAACGCAAGGCTCGCAAGTAAACCAGGGCAAGGTCTCTTTGCTTGTGAATCAAATACAAATAAGATGACAGTGACAAGTGGTTCTCGATGAAATCCCAGGTCAGATGCTAGAATATCGCATATGCATCTATGCATAACTAGAGCATAGCCAACCATAAAAGTAAGATACTACATGCTATTTTTACTATTATATTGTATTTCATTATCTGATCATTTTGTTTTAGACATTTTCCTCTTCAACAATAATTTAGAATATATTGGTTATATTCGCTTAAGGTGTGCACTTTATTCATAAAAAGAACATCACTTTTTTAAAAAGTATATCCATCATGAAACAGTACCATGACTTAGTTTCTATAATATAAGAATATTTTTAAAAATAAATTATACTGCATCTAGCCGCGCAAATGCGCGGGCCTCCTTACTAGTTTCAGTCATCCACGGGCCTCATAGTTGCTATTTTAGGTTGCCGCATCATTGACGTTTTCTAAATAGATCTCGGTACAGCCATCCATGCTGTTAGCAGCAATCGTTGTGATTCTTTATGAATGGCAACAAAACATAATCTGGTTAGTAAGACTCCTACCGTAGGAGAGAAGATTCTGCATGCATGGTATGATTTGGTTGATGCCTGACGTGCGGCTAGCACCGGCACACGAGAGACACAACGTCCTTCGTGATGTACTCAGATTCTGTCGGTTGCCGCATACTCTGCTGGCGGTCATATTATCTGACCTTTCCAGGGTCACTTTTGCTGTTTTTCAGTCCATGCATAGCCCTTAAGCTGAGGCTCTTGTTTCAAAGGGCATTTGTGGTATTCTATAACAACGGATGGTTGGAGTTTGAACCAAACTATACCATGAGTTGTTCAAAATTATTAAACGAACATACGACTTCATTCTGAAGCTGATTTTTAATTAATTGTATTGATATAAGTTTACTATTTGTACCCTGGAAAGGTCAGATAATATGACCGCCAGCAGAGTATGCGGCAACCGACAGAATCTGAGTACATCACGAAGGACGTTGTGTCTCTCGTGTGCCGGTGCTAGCCGCACGTCAGGCATCAACCAAATCATACCATGCATGCAGAATCTTCTCTCCTACGGTAGGAGTCTTACTAACCAGATTATGTTTTGTTGCCATTCATAAAGAATCACAACGATTGCTGCTAACAGCATGGATGGCTGTACCGAGATCTATTTAGAAAACGTCAATGATGCGGCAACCTAAAAATAGCAACTATGAGGCCCGTGGATGACTGAAACTAGTAAGGAGGCCCGCGCATTTGCGCGGCTAGATGCAGTATAATTTATTTTTAAAAATATTCTTATATTATAGAAACTAAGTCATGGTACTGTTTCATGATGGATATACTTTTTAAAAAAGTGATGTTCTTTTTATGAATAAAGTGCACACCTTAAGCGAATATAACCAATATATTCTAAATTATTGTTGAAGAGGAAAATGTCTAAAATCCTTTGTATGAGCTTTTAGGAGGAACTTTTTCGGATCGATTTTTCTGATGAAGATTGCTCAAGAGTGCTTACAAGGCCAGAGGCAATAGGCAAGCTTGGCAGAGAGGCAAACATGGGGCGACACGGCACGGGGATGGAAGTGGCGTAGCTAGGATTCAAACTCAGGATGGGCCGACGAATTTTTTTCCGCCGCACAACAAATTCGAAGGGCTAACATACAATAGAAGTTCCATAGTTTAGATAAGATGTCTTACAAACATAGTAAATCAACAACAATGGTTCTTTACAAGCCTACATGATGAAAATGATGAAAAGAAGATAAGAGACTACTTCTTTTTATCGGGTGTTCGCCTTCTAATGGACAAAAATGTGTCAATAATGTCATCTTCCTTGACATTCAAGAAACATCTCTCCATAAAGTGAGCAACAATAATCCAAGAGACCATCACTCATCCTATTTCTCAACTTATTCCTGACTAAATTCATATTTAAACTGCTCTTTCAACACTTGCAAAGGCCACGGTAGAATCAATATCAACTTGAGAACAAATATACCAAATCATAACATCATGCCCATTTATCAACAAGCTTACTGAGAGCTCAACCTCGTCGCTGGCGCAGGGGACCCTGAGGGCAAAGGCAGTCACTAATAGCGCAGTCGCACATGGGAGAGCAGAGGCGCGCTGCGCGCCTTGGGCAAAGGAGCAGTCACTGGTGGGATGATGGATTACCATGGAGGGAGTGATAGCACGGAGGGGGAGGGAGTGATAGCACGGAGGGGGTGGTAGCAGCGGACCAGGCAGTGGAGGAAGCCATCATGGAGGATAGGATGAGGTGGGGAGAGCCAGTTCCATCAATATAGCAGGTGAGAGAGAAGGAAAGAAATTGGCTGGCAAATTGAGTGATAGTTGTTTTTCAGTCGACTAAGATTGAGGTTAGGTAAAATATATTTCAAATTCTTTGATTTAGCTAGTCTCTAAAATAAAACACACCTAAAAAAGTTGAGGTAAACCAACTGTCGGGTACCCATTTCCCAGGTACCCTATACAGTATACATACGAAGCAGGGATACTGATCGAGATACGAAGGCCTTGTGCACAGTCGAGAGGCGGAGGGCTGAGCCCACGCAGTGGCCCGGTCGGGCAGAAGGCGTAACGACAACTTTTGGCCCAAAGAATCTCCGCTCCTCACGACCCGCTAAGGGCACGGGCGCACGCGGCCGTGTGGGCACGGCTCCCATCCGAGACTACGGTTGGCCCAGCATCAAAGGAGCCCAACTGAGCGCAATAGAAGGTGAGCGGAAATAGCGGAGGTGGCGATCTGGCGAGCGCGCCGACGACTCGGCAACTCCGCTAGCGGGCTTGCCGGCGCTCCTCTTCGACGGCCATCTGGCCGACGATGAGAGGGCAATGAAGGGCCGGCTTCGTGTTCGCCGTCTCACTTTGGCTCCAGCGGCTCGGCTGGATGTCGAAGGGGAGAGCTTGGGGAAGGAAGATGAAGCAGCCAGGATCCTTGCGCATGAGCATCTGGCGAGAGTCGGTGAACTTGCACTGGCGAGTTCTACCACGACCAAGCGTCATGTTCATGTGTGGAGGACAGGTTTGGGTACAAGGTTTTGGGCTGGCAATGGCGAATCGGAAAGCGAGGAGGAGGAACTGGAATCGGACACAGAGTTGATTCCGACTCCAGTTTTCATTCGGCAAGCGTGTGAGTTGGGATTCACCTTGCCCGAATTATTCAGGGCGGACAATGAGATGGAGATTTCGCCTACGAGCAGAAAACCCATCGTCAAGGACGGATCGCTGGCGGCCATGATCATCGACGCTATGGTACAGAACAGGTCGAAGAGTCCGAGGCCGGCGTGTCACCATGGCGGGGTCCTTTGCCACCACCCGACGATCACCGAAGCGCACTTTTGGGGATGCGTTGGCCAAAGCGAAGGTATGTTCTACTTCAGCGTCTCCTTCTCGTTCTTCTTTTCAATCACCAAACAGTCTTACACCTATCGCCGGCGATCGCCGGAGATGGAAGACGCCATCATCATGCGATCCGAATCTTTTGATCAGAGAGCTCAACGGTGAGTTCAAATTTGAAAGAAAACGGGCTTCGGGGGCAACGCATGGCCCATCCGAACCGAGAATATGCCACAGCGATTGGGTCCGTCAGAAATTGAACCTGGGCCCTGATGTGCCGTACCGTCCAACCCAAGGACTGGTGGCACTTTTCGCTAGAACTGGCACCGGAGGCAAAACACTAGGGCACCACATTCACGATCACGTCTCTCTGCCGCCGCCTCGTACGTTCACGTCGCAGGCGAAACATGGAGAATAACGGCAGGAATGGCGGCGCGAACGGGAACCAGCAGTGTGGAGGTGCGCCT